>CM046838.1:4015714-4340714 GCA_025618425.1 Heliocidaris tuberculata | reverse complement strand
GGGAGGGACCTGGTGGAATCGGACCTAGGTCTCCTAAGAAAAACACAACAACTCTATGTGAAAGTAAGTTATACTAAGGAGAACAATTATTGATCAAATGCTTCCTATGTCAGAGGTTTGTAATATTTTGAGTCCAAGAAAATGTAAAGATTGCTTATTTTTCAAATATATTCAGCTTGACATGGACATGTACATGTGGGTAACCGACATTTGCTCCGGCGACATTTGCTCCTAAAAATATGACAATTGCTCCGCGACAATTGCTCCTGCGATAATTGCTCCGATGACATTTGCTTCCGCGATAATTGCTCCTATGACATTTGCTCCTGCGACTATTGCTCCTGCGACAATTGCTCCTGCGACAATTGCTCCTGCGACAATTGCTCCGTCGACATTTGCTCCGATCGAGCGACAAATGCTCCGCGACAACTGCTCCGTCGATCAAAATGAATATATGCGACAATTGCTCCGTCGACATTTGCTCCGATTGAGCGAAAATTGCTCTGCAGATAAAAATGAATATATGCAACAATAATGCTCCTGCGACAATTTCTCCGCCAACATTTGCTCCAAAAAATCGATTATTGCTCCGTGCATAGAAATGAATATGCGACATTTGCTCCTCGACAATTTTGAGATTCATGATGAATCTTACGTATTTATTAATTCTTTGTAGCCAAACTATTAACTTTTGATATGTTTAAATGATTTTTTCAGGGTTTCATAAATGATTTTTTATTGAATACAGCAATCTTGTTTCAGCACTGTGAAAACAATGAATGGCATGACTGAGATACGTAAAAAACATATATTTTTAATCTTCCAGCCCGTATGCTAAAAAAAAAAAAAAAAAAAAAAAAAAAAATACAAATTTTAAACTCTAGACTATATCATTCTGTTGTTTAAATATTCACTTCATCCTTTTTTGCATTCAAATTTGTAGCCTATGAACAACTGTTTTATAGTTTGTTTTGAAAGTTCAGTTGTGTCTCCTTGTTTGTTTTCATGTTCATCTTAAAATAACACGTAACTTTTTTGTGACATCTGTCTGAATATGCTTGTCTTACGGTTATTTGTAAAGCAAAAATTATTACAGGGTACAAAGAAACATAGGCTACTACCCATGGATGGAGCTGTGGGAGACTTTCAAATTAATGATATTTAGAGCCATAAAATGTGATATTTGGGTAAAAAGTGCGATAACTGGACCAAAATTACCTGTTGGGCAAATATGTAAGCTTTCAGGCAAAGCACCTCACCCCCCCCCCCCCCCCCCCCCTCCGAACATGGATTCTTTAAAAACATCTAAATACAAAGAGAAAATGTGCACACTAAAGGTTAAAGGACTAGATCAAAATACTTTGTACACTCACCATCTTCATATTTTGTGCGGGAGTGCCCAGGGCTGCCCATGAAGACGTTTTAAAAATAAGCGCTTGTAGAGGAAGAGGAAGGGGAGATGGCGTGTACAAATGTACCCCCACTTTTTAAAGAAGAAATAATAAACAATGTAAAGGAGGAAAAGAGAAAGGAAAAAGAGAAATGAAAATTAAGGAAAAACCTGAAAGTGGCTGTCAAAACAAACCCACAAGGGTTTTTATACAGCAGCCAAATTAGTATTTTTATTGTCAGTCTTTTAATGTTTCAATAATTGCATGCAATTTTAATGATTATGTCTAAGCACACTATACTGTATTAAATTGTTTGCATGTTAATGATACTGTAATATATGGAATTGAATAAAGCTGAATTGAATAAAACTTAATTGAATTGAATTTAAAGCGTCGCTCGCTTCGCTCACTTGATTTCACTATCTTAACCAATGCCGGTTATGTTAGTATTTTTAAGAAAGCTCGACCAGATGCTATCTCTTCGGGATGAATTTGGCAAGCTATCCAAGTTCATCGACAACAAGCTATCGGTCCTCGAACAGGCTATTGTAGATGTTCGAGAAGGGCAGTCGGGAATAGTCCAGTCTATTTCCTTTCTAGATGAAAAGTTTGAAGAAATGAGAAAGAAGACGGAGAGGACGGAGAGGATCGAGAAAGTAAACCAGGAGCTCCAAAAGAAAAACGGCTACCTGGAGAAGAAGGTCAACGAGTTGAGCTCACAACTTAATGAGCTTGACCAATATCATCGCCGGGTCAACCTGGAGATCACCGGAGTGCCCGAACAACAAGGAGAGAACCGGGAGGAGGTAGTGCTTAAGATAGCTCAACACATCTACCCAGGAACATTTGCAAAAGACATCGATGTGGTGCACCGCCTTGGACGTCTCTCTGAGGAAAACCAACGCCCACGTGCTTTCATCGTGAGATTCCCTTCAAGACGCGCCCGCAACGCTGTCTACGATGGAAGAAGGAAGCTGAAGACGTTCAGCACCAAGGACCTTGGCTTCAGATCCACTGGCAGGATATTCGTCAATGAGAATCTGATCTCATCAACGAGGGAGCTCTTGAAGGAAACCAACAGAGTTCGGAGGAGTGCTGGCTTCAAGTTCCTGTGGACCCAGAATGGTTGGATCTTCGTGAGGAAAGACGAAAAGAGCCAGCCCATGATCGTGAGTTGCAAAGAGGACTTTGTAAAGATTAAATAATCACTAAACATCAGCAAACTTCACCATACCTTACCACAATCTGTCTTACTCATGCTTTACAATACACTGATTTTACCATTCCTGAATTATTGCAATATTGTTTGGGCCAATACCCACCCCACCAAACTAAAATGTTTATATCTTTTACAGAAGAGGATTGTAAGAATGATAACACTCTCTCATTACCAAGCCCATTCTAGACCTTTGTTTAAGCAACTAAGTATATTAGATGTATACCAGTTAAATGAATATATGTGTGCAGTACTTATGTATAAGCATCTAAATACAGAGCTTCCTAAAATATTATCCAATATGTTTATAAGAAATAGTGCAATACATGATTATAATACTAGATCTAAGAATAAATATCATAGATGGAATGTACATTGAGAATTTGCATCTTATTCCTGCAGACATCATGTACCTGTAATTTGGAACACGCTTCCAACAAATATAACTTCAGTTTCTTTTTATAACAGCTTTAAACGTAAACTAAAAGAGTTTTTGATTAAACGTGATTTTCACTGAATGAATATAGAAGAATAAGATTTTCTTCCATTTCCTCCCTCTCTTCCTTTTCTCTATTTTGCTGTGTATCTCCTTTCCTATCCCACCATGTTGTATTCTGGGCTTGTGTTGGTGCAAGGTGCAATTCGTAAATTATTTTGTTGTTACTTTACTTGCTATTTGTTTTCCGCCATTTAGTTTACCAAATTATATATCCTTTGGGAAGCTGTCATGACAAAACCTTTTTGTGTTTTTTATCAGCTATGCCCAATTTAGTTTCATCACCATTTAATATATTTTTATTTTGCGATTTGAAATGAAATATGAAATATTTTACATGGAATTGCATATTTTTATTCAATGTCTTGTACAATGTTTGTTTGTTTTTTAAAGAAGATGGAATTGAATTGAATAAATATGAAAAAAAAAAAAAAACTCATATTAAGTACTCATATTAAGTATTATCTTTATTACTTTATTATTACTTTATTATCCGGCTATTAATCAATTTTGAAATAGGGCTACAACATTTGCACTGTCTTTACTACATAAACATTTTGGTTTCTTCTTCAAAACCCTCTATTTTCACTTCTTTTCGTCGGAGCTATAAACTTTCAAGCTACTGCATTCATTTCTGTTCTGTTCTTATTCTATGTTATCTTATGTATTATTCTAGACTATATACGCATTTTGGCATATGGAATATAAATTCTCTTAAGAACTTTTCATATTCGTGCATTAATTCTTTTAGTTATGTCAAATACAATTCCGCGATACGTTTTTACCGAGAAGCAGTTCTGACCTTTGTTTTATCCCTTGTATCATTCAATATTTTTTGCATTTATTCTGTTATAAGTAGTTTCAATGTCAATGATTGACAACGAACATTTCCCCTTCAACAATTTGGACGAAGATGAATTTATAACAGTAGTACAGGGGAGTCGAAATGATGTTATCTCGCATAGATATGACAGTAATACGAGGTTTGATCATTTTGCCACCAATGCTCTTGCTAGCAATTTTGATGAGCTTCAACTTGAATTTGATTCTCATGACGAAGCAGTTCATCTTCCTTCATCTGCGTACTATACCGAATGTTTATTCAAAGATTATGCTAAAACACTTGAGAACGACAACTTATTTGTCTTGCACCTTAATATTAGAAGTGCAAATAGAAATTTTGAGAAATTACGATCATTTTTAGGAAATACTGAATTGTCAGTGCCTCTGGTTATTGCTCTCTCAGAAACCTGGTTTTCAGAGACCGCTAATTATTTAGTTACGCTACCTGAATACAGGATCGTCACTATAACAGATCTAACAAACCAGGGGGTGGCGTGGCGCTATATATATATATACCATGTTCACTTGATTATGTGGTCATAGACGACTTGAAATGTATGACTGATGCAATTGAGTCTTTATTTGTTGAAGTTGTAACTCAGAAAGGTCAGAAACTGCTCATCGGTGTTATATACAGACCACCACAGTCTGCTTGTATGAATGAATTTTTAATTGCTATCAATGATCTTCTTCAAAACCGTGCATTTAGAAACAGTAATTGTATCATTACAGGGGATTTTAACATAAATCTCCTATCCAGCAATCATTCGGCTACTAATGATTTCCTCACTAACCTTTTATCTTCATCATTTTTACCACTTATCTCTAAACCTACGAGAGTGACTGATCACTCTGCCACCCTTATAGACAACATATTCTGTAATTGCCAACCTGTTCCTAAAGCTGGCATTATTGTGACAGACATTTCTGATCACTTTCTGATCTTTACTCACATTCAGTTAGCACTTCCAGTTACTAAAAATGATGGTATGAACTTAGGAGCACGTCGTATTTTCACTCCTGAAAATATAACCTCTTTACAGGACAAGTTAAGCTCTACAGATTGGTCTGATGTTTACTCTGTGAAAGAAAATGTTGATCAAGCCTTTGAAATATTTTTAAACATGTTAAATAATTGCATAAATTTTTGCATACCATTGAAAAAACATCGGAAATATGATTATAAGCGTATACCTAAACTTCCTTGGGTTACAAAATCAATTCTACGATCCATTAATCGCAAAAATAATTTATATATATATCGACTTTATTTCTAAACCTTGCGATTCTTCACGAATGAAATACACTTCCTACAAAAATGTGCTTACTACAACCCTTCGCTTGGCGAAAAAGGGATATTTTGTGGAACAACTAGATCTATTTAAAAATGACGTTAAAAACACTTGGAAAATCATAAATGGTGCTCTGAATAAGGGTAAAAAATCCAAGTCAATTTCTAAGTTGCGTGTTGATGACGCCTTTATTGAAGATAATCACGTAATAGCTGATACCTTTAACACCTATTTTTCTGAAGTAGGCTCCAAATTATCTCAGACTATTATTCCAGGTGATAAATCCTTTCACGAATTTCTAACAATGCCAAATGACAACTCTATTTTCTTTACCCCAGTATTTAGGCAGGAGTTAGTTAATATTGTCTTAGGATTGAAATCAAACAAATCTCCTGGTTACGACGGTATAACCAATTTCCTCTTGAAAAGCATTGTCGATTCCATTGCTGATCCGTTGCTTTACATATTCAATTTATCTTTGAAGTCTGGCCAAGTTCCAGCTAAAATGAAAATTGCTAAAGTGATCCCATTATTTAAAAAAGGTGATAACCTGTCTGTCAACAATTATCGCCCCATATCTTTATTAACCTCGTTTTCAAAAATGTTGGAAAAAGTAGTCTACGTAAGAACTATTGCTTTTCTTAAAAAATACAATATTGTATGCGACTCTCAGTTTGGTTTCAGAGAAAAACACAACACGACCCACGCTATTTTAACTCTCATAGATCAAATCTCTAGTTCTTTTGATAAGTCTAATCACACTGTGGGTATGTTCCTTGATTTCTCTAAGGCTTTTGATACCATTAATCACGAGATACTACTACATAAACTTGCTTACTATGGCATCAGAGGGAATGCTTTGAAGTGGTTTAAGAGTTATCTTACAGGTAGAGTACAATTTGTTAGCGTAAACAATTCTGACACTTCTACCAAACCTGTTAATTGCGGAGTTCCACAAGGAAGCCTCCTGGGCCCTCTTTTATTTATAATTTATGTAAATGATATTAAAAGGTCGTCTGATATTTTTTCTTTTATACTCTTTGCGGACGACTCCAATCTGTTCTACTCACATCACGATCCTATTGAACTCATCACTGTTTTAAATGCCGAACTTAAAAAGGTGACGGATTGGATAAAAGCTAACAAACTATCTTTAAATTTACAAAAAACAAATTATATGTTGTTTAGTAATTCCTTATCACATCTGTCTGATGAAATTATATTTGACAACACTGTTATTAAATAAGTTAAAACAACCAAATTTTTAGGTATTACTATAGACAATAAATTATCATGGAATTCGCATATTGATAACACTTGCAAAACCATATCAAGAAATATTGGAGTTATTCATCAACTTAAGCATGTTCTTCCATCATCAGCACTTCTGATGTTATATTCAACTCTCATCTTACCATATCTAAATTATGGCATTTTGGCATGGGGAAACGCAGCAAGATCCAGGTTAGATAAAATTTTACTCTTGCAGAAAAAGGTTTTGAGAATAATATGTAATACATCTTACAGAGCGCATACTGATATTTTGTTTCGCCAAAATCGTATTCTCATAATTCATGACCTTTATCGATTTCAGCTGTACCAATTCATGTACAATCTTGATAGAAATAATATGCCATTCGTTTTGAAACAACTGTTTGCAAAAAATAGCACTTTACACAGGTACTACACCAGGCAAGCAAACGATTATCATTTACCCAGAACTCGAACGGCTTTTGCCAGTAAAACTATATTTTTCAATGGTCCTAAATATTGGAACTCATTAGAACAGAATTTAAAACTTACCCCTAACTTAAGTAGGTTCAAATATCTTGTGAAGAAACACTTGACTGACTTATACTGATGTAAATAATTCACTCTGCTTTTATTTATTTTTCTTTTCTTTTCATTCCATAATAGTGTATTTATCTTTTTTGTAATAGTTATATATACGTGTATATAATTATAATATACTGATTTCCACTCGAAATCTCTTTTATTTCATTAATTTTATCTTGTAATGTTAGCTCAACTGTATATAATGTACATATGTTTTGTTTAGTAATTTCCTCCCTCTCAAACAATTACTTTAATTTAAACGAAAATCTTTTTTGTTTGTTTGTTTGTTTTTTTAAACATATATTATTGTATCATTATTCGATTAGGGGGTCTACATCACACAAGCTAAGCTTTTTAGTAGATCCCTCCACATATCATTTTGTCACCTTTCTATGTCATATTTATGTATTCTCTGTTTTTGCAGTGTTTGTAATTTATACATATTGTTGTAATTTCATTGTAAATGTGGAATCTGATCAAATCAAATCAAATCAAATCAAAAGGGAGTAGGTTTATATCTTGTCTCTCTCTACAATATTTATGCTAAATTCTTTAACTCATAAAGGGACAGTTATTTAACTGGAAGGATTCGAGCGGCAAGTCAACCTAAAATAGATGAATTTTCAGGAGATAACCGCCTGTGACCATGGTGACCATTAGCCTATTCCTATCATCACACCCTGATCATATTCTCTGTGTGAACGGAAGTTGCCGATAAATGTACGTTCATAAAATCACGAGAAGGGATCGTAACACTTAAACCTGTTCTAAGTAGTAAAAAAAAAAATCATGTTTTGTCCGCCATTAAAATCTAGAAACAAGACGTTTTCGATCAGCAATCATTCTTGTTCCAGCAGCGGATACCTGCATATCATAATATTTTTGCAGTGAGGTGTCCTCGAATTCTGCAAGTATCGGTGTAAATTATAAATAATCTAGTGTACTTTGTATATTTTTCGCCCCTCGCTGCGCTCAATGAAAATCTAGAGTGAAACTTACTGGGAAGGCAAACAAATTGGGCAGGCAACGGGAGGCGGACGAATATAATTTTAGAAAGGTTATAGGCCTGTGGTGTATTTTGATGACGAAATGATACTTTGTCACCAAAAGAGTGTGTTTTCCTTTCTCGCTCGTAATGTTTAGAAACGGTGGTTTTGGACAGCAAACATTTGCAAGAGCGAAGTATATAATATTTGGCAGTGAGGTGACCAAATATACCATATAAATATCTTATAAGTCCAGAGTGTATTTTGACCGCAAAATAAGACTTCTTTTAAAGCAAGAAGTGGTAATTTTTGGCAAAATATTTCGTTCATTCTCCACCCCCACTCCTCGAAAACGGATTTACGCCGGTGTCATCAATCCTCCAAAATTGTCTCGGCATACTCGTATTTCGATGGAGCAATTGTTGGAGAGCAATGATATTGTCGCATATTCATTTTCTTCGACGGAGCTAATGTAGCAGAGGAATTGTAGCTCGATCGGAGCAAATGTCGACGGAGCAATTGTCGCAGGAGCAATTGTCGCATATATTCATTTTTATCGACGGAGCAGTTGTCGCGGAGCAATTGTCGCTCGATCGGAGCAAATGTCGACGGAGCAATTGTCGCAGGAGCAATAGTCGCAGGAGCAAATGTCGTAGGAGCAATTATTGCGGGAGCAAATGTCGTCGGAGCAATTATCGCAGGAGCAATTGTTGCGGAGCAATTGTCGCGGAGCAAATTTCGTATTTTTTAGGAGCATTTGTCGCAGGAGCAAATGTCATACATCCGTACATGTATCTACATGTAGCTATTCAATCACTACAGTGTAAATGTTGTGTATATGAGGGATATTTCATGTTATCTTCCAATGATTCAAGACAGTTTAATTCAGTTCATTTTATGACTGGGATCTGTTCTTAGATAGAAATGTGTACATTCTCAATTCTTAAATTTCTAAAATGGAACACAGAAAATTTCTTCTACAAAATCTGCATTTTCCCCAAATGTTTATGCTACTGTCTATATAATCACGGTTTTTCAGAATGATTGTTCCATGTTCGAATTTTGAATTCGAAATGACATGAAGATTTATTTGTTGGGGCAGTGTATGATTTACCATGACCAACATGTCCGTGCACTTGTACCAAATTTGTCTCAGACGGTCAATGATTTATTTTTGATATTATTCTTAAACTTTAGCTCCCAGTTCTGCTCCAGCTGGACTACAGGCAGCAGCCGTTCACCCCAAAGAGCTAGAGTTGACTTGGCAGGTATGAATAAGAAGAATCATTACTAATATTTTAGTTAGGAAGAAACACAGGAAGAAGAGGACGAAAGAGAAAGAGGAGGAAGAACAAAACGAAATGAGGAAAAAAGAATAAGATAATGATGATATAAAGGATGATGATCAAGATGTGTTTGATCTCTTCTTATAAACAATATATTTACATGAAGTTTGTCTTTAAGATGTGGCAGTTCCTTGTTTGGTAGAATGCGACATCAAGTCATAAGCTTGCCAGTTGATTGAATGAATGTTACTATCAATGGGAAGAAATGTAGTGTGGTAGCTGTGGTTAATTAGTGTGTAAGAAATGGGTCATACCTGTTTTTTAACCTTGTGTAACATGTGTAACATGTTATTGCACCTTTATGTTTTCAGCCCCTCTCCCCTGAATCAGCAGAATGCAGGAGTGGAGTCACTCACTATATGGTCTACTACACTCATACTGGATCAAATTCTCCGAGCTCTGTCAATGTTTCTAGTGACACTAGCTCCTACAATTTAACAGAATTAGGTACATATCTGGACTATACCATTCAGATGACTGCATCAAATAAAGATGAGGAGAGTGATAGGAGCAGTGAGATTGTCAGCAAAACACTTGAAGAAGGTTAGTGTTTATCAGCTGATATCTCAAATTCTTCCAGTGCAAATATTATTATGCTGATGTAGGTGCATTTGTACATGAATTCGAAAGTGCACATTCAGTATTGTTGCATACAGTTTGCTTCGAAAAACCATTTTCTATAGACTACAGAATAAGGTACATGTAATATGTATAATGAGCATTGTTGTCAGTGGGTTACTATTTAAATATAATTTACTTTGAATTACCGTATTTTCCGGTTTATAAACCGCGGCCGTTTATAAACCGCACCCCCAACTTTTGACACTTGAGTGAGAAAAAAAAAAAAACCTGAGAAAAAAAAAAGCTTAAGAAAAAAATCCAAGCAGATTTAAAACAAATGATTTCAACTGCATGCTGAATTCTACTGTTTGGCAGCTTTGTTGATAATGCTCTATGAAAAAGGTGCAAGAGAAGTAAATTGTAATTTGTAATTAGGGAAAGAAACCAATCTTCACATTCTTCCTAATCACACCACACACAACACAGGGTGTCGCACAGCCAGCTACATATCAGAACCCATGACACGATCGTAATCGTATCATATCTCAGTCAACTACAAAATGTCTGAAAAATTACAAAACAGACCAAGTACCTGTTTGTGTCAATTTATGTTTTTCTGTAGAAAATTTGCTGAAAATATTCCTTATTTACATCCAATAAATGCCACAGAATTTACAGTACTTTTGAAGAATCAACGGCCTGATCAACGGTCACGAGAAAGTTGGAATTTTCTATACCCCAGCCTAGCGTATAGCCTGGCCGGCCGTGCCGGCCTGCCCTTCTCATGCGTACCCCATCAAATTGTACCAAGCGCGCGCGCATATAGCGCATGCATGGAGAAGAGAGAGGGAAAGAGAGAGAGAGAACAAGAGACCGGGGAGCGTTTCATCAAGTGTTTTGTCAGTGATCTTTATCGACAAATTTGCTCTCAGCGAATCAGATGCAAGGATTTCAGTAGCTTATAACAGTGGTTGGTAAAAATCACTGACAAGACACTTGATGAAAGGCGTCATGTTGTGACCCAGCGCAGCACATGCACAAGATAAACACACGTGGCCTGCAATCACTGATCTCTATGGGGATTTTTTTTTTCTGTCGAGGTCAGTGCCTGCAATGTCCTAACAATCAGTGACCGCGTGTTTTTTTACTGCTGGTGCGCCATTGAGTCTAGCGCTCTCTCTCCTTCTCGATCTCGTGTTCAACTAGTGGCCATTGTGTAATTTACGAGTGTCGTAAATCTTCAAACACTGGTCTTCTAACGAGGGAATTTAAAGGGGTGTGTTAGCTTGATATTAAATATAAATTAGTGTGTTTAATTATTGAATACAGAGGGAAATTCATGGTCTTAGCGCCTGATATTTAAAGGGGAGGACTACATGTACCATACATTTAATATTAACTTGGTTCTAAAGGAGAAAACGAGAGAAAGATGTGAGTGAAAAGTTTGAGTTTATGAGCTAATTAGGAATACGGCAAAGGAAATAATGAATTTCTGTTTCATGTGTGACTTTTTTGAAATTCATCAATATGTTCATATGGAGGGGGGGGGGGGGGAGAGACAAATAAGAGAAGAAAGGTTAATTATTAAAGGGGCAAAAATCGGACAATGCTCATACCCGGATACGCAGTGACTCAATAATACACAGCCTAAAAATACCCTCTCCATGGCTTTAAATATCGATTTCCTATTCAATTGGCTGTAAGCCAGTGCACAGTAGAGGGCTCCTATTCAATATACCGCAGGTACTAAGCTCCCAGGCTATTGTTCAAGGTGCCAAGTTATGTAAGTTACTAGTGGGACCAAATCTGGGTCAGCAAACAATACTTGTTTTTGAAAACTATAGGCATGGGTATTGTCTCGCTGTTTAATGAAAGGGGCAAAATCACAGCGGCTCTGTGAAGTCATGAGGGGGTAAATTTTGCAGGCAAAACGTTGTGATTACCGGCCGATACCTCGGCCTTCTTCTACGCGGCTGCTGCGGCGGAGACACTGTTTGTGTGCCCGCTACTTGCACCGATTTTGTTGAATCATAACGCGGAAAATGACGACGACATAGAGAGAGATACATGATGCAAAACAAGTGAGTTTTATTTCATCATTTTGACAAAGACATGTAGAGATGACATTAAAAAAGGATTAACTATCGTTAAACTGAGAAATCTGGTCAAAATGTTGGGTTTTGTAATGATTATTTCCTTATATCCGTGTATTAACCGCCCCTCCTTTTTGGGACATTTTCCAGAAGGAAAAACCCGCGGTTTATATACCGGAAAATACGGTAACTTTTTTTCTTAAAAATTAAATGTTTCGCTCTGTATTTGTTTTACTACCTTACATGTAACTTTTGATCATTCCTGTGACGTCCATGGTACATACATGTAGATGTTGCAAGTAAGATTGTGGATCACAGGGTCTTACAGGTTTCATTTTTGAATGTGTGATATTTTGTAGTAGCATAACAGTGTCCCCCTTTAATTTAAATCTTGTAATACTTCCCCTCCTAAAAATGGGAGAAAATACATGTCATACATGCATATTCATATACATGTAAACCCTCTACATCTTTTCCTGTTCAGTTGCACCTGCTCCCACCAATGTGGCTATACCTAGGAGTACTACAAACTCAATCACTGTATCCTGGTCTACCCCATTGCCATCTAACATCAATGGTAATATACAGAAGTTCATCATCCGCTACCAGCAAACTTCTCCTGTTGTTGATGGTGACTATAAGACTGAGGAAGTATTGGCCGGTGCATTTGAAGGAGAGCACACAGTAGTGAACCTGACAGGAGAAACCAACTACACAGTTCAAGTAAGATTTACAAGAGTTAGATTTATGTTCACTTTGTTGTTTCTTTTTCTGTCCATTACAGTTTCATAATAATAATAATAATAATGATTTATTTATTCAAAATATGTCTCGCAGCCCTGGGAGTTTGAATTGTACAATATTTTTACAAAATTATTTAAATGATAAAATAAAGAATACATTATATAGTACAATAATGATACAAGGAAGCATTCATTTAAATAACATTGTGCATTTGTAGTTTCTCATAAAAATAAATATTCAGACATGCCAGTGAATATTGCAATATTTCTATACTTATGATAAGAGTGGGCTATACTTTTTAAGAGTACGGATAAAGGTTCAGAATAATGTAATGGATGACCGGAAAGGAAGTAAGGTAAGGGATACACATGGTCCACATAAAAAGGAGAGGAGGTAAGAGGTGGGATGGTAGAGGTAGGATCAAGAGTGCAAGAGAGAGAGACTGAGATAGAGGAATGGGGGAGAAGGAAAGAGAGATACATGTATATAGAAGAATAGATAAACAGAAGAAGAATACAGAGACAGGACTGGTGTTCATACGGAGACAACAATCAACAGAAATGAGTACATACATTAGATAATGAGGATGTGCATCAAAATAAATTTCTTAGAGCAAATGTTCAACATAACTGATACAGATTGCGATGTGTAAGACTTATTTGTCTCCAGAATTACAAAATGTATATTATTCCATTATCAAGATAATTAGATAAAAAGAAGAAAAAAAAAATGGCGGACTGACGGGTGTTCACCGGCCTCCTGGGCTCCGGAAAATTTTCACATTTTGTTGACTCATTTTGGATTCCCTTTTAATAGAACATCAGGAACTAGTCTCTGAGAAACAGTGATAACTATGATGTACTTTTGGTATGTATAGATATTTAACTGCTCTGTGAATCTTTGAACATTTTATTTGCTTTCATCATGCCTCGTACGTCCGGGCGTAGCAACGGGAACGCTAGCACTCGCAAAGCCAACGGTACGCCCGACGGTAACGCAGGCGACACTGCAGATTTTGAGGCCTTTGTGCGCCGTGGTATAACGGACATACAGGCTAAGCTAGCTAGTTTTGAAGCTGCCCTCGAATTTCAAGCTAACCGTACTTCTGAGCTAGAACAGCGAGTGACTCCGCTCGAGAAAAAAGTCAGTGCCATGGACAGAAAACTTGACGATCTTCACTACAAGCTTCAGAAATCTGAGGAAGCCAGTAATAAGTTGGAAAGATTTTCACGGAGGAACAACCTTCGGCTTGTTGGGCTAGCTGAGGAGGAAGATGAAAACCCCATTGCAAAAGTAGCTGCCCTCTTGGATCAGTACTTTGGCTTGAAGAATCCACGTATTGAGCGTGCTCACCGCGACGGTAACGCTGCTGAAGGAAAGCCCAGACACTTGCTATTTAAGCTTCTTTCTTACCAAGACAAGCGTCTCATCTTGTCTCAGAAGCGGCAGAAGCTGAAAGATGTTCCCTTCTATATTATTGAAGACCTGACCAAGCAGGATATGGATCAAAAGCGGAAGTGGAGCAAGGAGGTGTCAGATGCATATCGAGCGGGGATATTTCTCCACTTCTCAGCAGGGGAATGGCGTACAAGGAAGGGTCTACCAGCCGATTTCTACCGTGAGCAGCGAGAAGTCCATGGCAACATTAACCGCCGGGCTGATGGTCTTGCTACCACTGTAGAGAGAGGGCCAGGGCCCATGAAGCCTAGTTCAATTTTATTATTATTATTTTTTTCATAGCCACGATGTCTTGATGGATATCATTCCCAAGTCGGAGTCAAGTCACCTACCAAGTGAAGTGTTTGTTCGGAAGTACGGTACATGTACCTACATACATGTAATACCTAAAGTTAGTCTATGTCTGGTGACTGCTGAACCATTTACATGTACCTTACTCATGCTGAATTTAATACTGGTACTCCTGTAGGCTACATTCATGGGCGTTCATGTATATATTCACAGACTCTGGCTACACGATTGATGCATTTAGACTCGGCACCAGGACTAGGCAATATTGTTACTTCTTTCCCATTGTTTTGATCATCAATTTGAACCTAGAGCTTATGGGTGTTTTACATTAAGCCCATTCAGTGACTAGATGGGGATCAGTTCTTTTTAATTTAATTTTTTTTTTTTTTTTTTCACGGTTTAAAACTTTAAATAACTTTGATGTTCCAGTTCTAGTAATGAAAATATTCCGGGGTCTGGGAATCCAGGCCATTTGACTCTTGTGCACTGGTTTGAAGAGAGTTCACATTGTTAATATGTTTTTATTCTGTCACCTTCACAGAATTGTTTCTGTATGTCACTACATGTACATGTATATTTCTTATCTTACATTTCAGCCACATGCATTGTGGCAACCCCTTCCTCTAAGTATTTTATATGTCTATGCCAACTGTTATATGTATCTCAACTCCAGGAAAGCTAGCAGTACTTGTGTGCATTTTATAAATAAGGCTGCTTTTTTATCTGTACTCTGTGTAAAAAATGGCTGATCAATACTTTCCTCTGCTCTGAATGTAAACAATATGTCCATATATCTCAGTGGAGTACATGTTTCAATGTTTGCTCTAAATGCTTTGCCCCTGTCTTGCCATTTAATCATCTTGATGATGAGCTGTTTAATGCTGCCTTGTGTGACCTAGAATATAATGCAGGAATTCACATGAGCCAGAACCGATTGCAAAATTTACAATTTAATATCTCTCAAATGTGCAACAATATCAATGCCTGAAATGCAGACTTGGATTCTGATGAAATTTTTTGGAATGACTTGAACATAGAATCTCAATACTATACTAGTGATAGCTTCATAGATAAATTTGGGAGTGTCGTTGATGAGACATGCTTTTCTTGTATTCACTTCAATGCCAGAAGTCTGTCCAAAAAATTTGATTCCATTTCAACTTGCTTAGATCTCCTAAAGTTTAAGTTTGATGTGATTGGAGTATCTGAAACATGGCTAACCAATGGTGACACAGGTCATATGTGTAGTCTTCCCAACTACTCTTTCTTGTGCCAAAATAGAAAAGGAAGGATTGGCGGAGGTGTTGGTCTGTATATAAGAGAGTCATGTCAATTTTCCCATAGGAAGGACTTGCATCTTAATGAGGACTTATGTGACTCAGTGTTTATTGAAATAAACCAAAGCAAGGGGAAAAATATTGTTGTAGCCACTGTTTATAAACCTCCTAATTGTACTTCTAATGACTTTATTGATGCTCTTGATGCCTTATTGATCACCCTTATCACTGAAAATAAGATGTTTTACATTATGGGAGATTTTAATATTGATCTCTTGAAATGTGATACCAATAGGGATGCTCAAAATTTTGTCAACTCCATGTTAAGTACTTTTAGTTTACCACTTATAACTCGACCGACCCGAATAACGGCTTCATCTGCAACACTTATAGATTAACCAATCAATTTGACTCAGTTTGTGAGAGTGGGTTACTGTTCAGTGATATTTCAGACCACTTACCCATTTTTCAAATAACTGCTTTTAATTATGAGTCCAAAGTTATACACGATAAATTATCTGTTCAAAATAGAGTATACAGTAATGAAAATATTACAGCTTTCAAAGTTTAACTTCAGGGACATACATGTAGCTGGGTAAATGTTTATAATGCTAGCGATCCTAATGTGGCTTTTGATAGCTTTGTGTCTGAATTACACGTTTTATATGATAAGCATTTTCCAATGGAGACTGTAAATAATGCTAAAAAGAAGTTAAAACCATGGATGACTGATGGTTTACTTCGATCGGTTCGACACAAGAATAAACTTTATACAAATTTCTTGCGTAAGCCAACTGAAAACAATGGTGTGAAATATAGATGTTTTCGGAATCAATTGAATGCTCTGATAAAAAAGGTGAAAACAGAATATTATAATAAGAAGTTTTCATTCTATAAAAATAATATCAAATCAACTTGGAAACTTATTGGTTCATTGATTAATAAAAAGAAGCGAGACGATGTGGTAGGCACTATAAAGTGTAATGGTAATGACATTAGTAATCCAGACATTATTGCAGAGTCTTTTAATAAACATTTTGTTAGAATAGGACCAAAACTAGATGGTGTTATACCTACTGTAAATATTAATAAACATTTCTTAGATTATCACATGTCAAATCCATATTCTGATACAGTGTTTTTTCATCCAACAACAGAATCAGAGATTTGTAAAATTGTAAAACAGTTAAGAATAGTAAAGCCCCTGGCATTGACGGCTTTAGCCCAAGAATTATTAAGAATGCTATAAAAGTAATATGCAAACCCCTTTGTCATATTTTTAATTTATCTTTGAGTCAGGGAATCTTTCCTGACAAACTAAAAATTGCTTGTGTTAACCCCTATATTTAAGAAGGGAGATAAAAGCGATATGATGAATTATCGACCTGTTTCTGTACTGTCATGCTTTTCTAAAATATTATAAAAAATTGCATATATGCACGAATTGTCAAATTTTTAGATAAACACAATATACTTTAAAGTAGAAATCAATACGGATTTCGTAAAAATTACTCTACAGCAATGGCACTAGTTGATATTTGCAATAAGATTGTTGATGCTTATGAAACCAATTCATATTTAATTGGTGTGTTCATTGACTTATCAAAGGCATTTGATACAATTAATCATAATATATTACTGGCAAAGTTAAACCATTATGGTATTCGTGGAGCAGCCTATAACTGGCTTAATAGCTTTTTGTCGACTCGCTATCAGTGTACTAAGTTTAACTCTTCTATCTCATACTTACAGAGAATAACTTGTGGTGTTCTGCAGGGCTCATTACTTGGGCCACTGCTCTTTATATTATATATTAATGATATTGAGAAGGCATCAGACATCTTTTCGTATATACTATGCTGATGACACCAACATTATTTGTAGTCAGAAAAATCTAGACGTCCTACAAAGGCAGGTAAATGCAAATCTGCATGAGGTGTATACATGGTTTTGTGCAAACAGACTTTCAGTCAATCCCTCAAAATGTAATTTAATATTATTTTGTAACCGTAAAAAATATGACCCCAAAAAGATAGAAATAAAATTAAATTATGTTTTAATCCCCATGGTTGATAGTACAAAGTTCCTTGGTGTATACATAGACGCAAAACTGTCATGGGATTATCATATTAAAGCAGTCGAGGGAAAATTGTCCAAAAATATAGGTATTATATTCAGGTTAAGTAAGGTTGTACCTGCAGATATTCTTAAAATGTTGTACAGTACACTTGTTCTCCCGTATCTATCATATTGTACCCTTGTCTGGGGCAATGCCTGTCAAACTCGCATTAATAGACTATTTGTTCTCCAGAAAAAGGTTGTAAGATTGATAGCTGGTGTGCCTCCTAGGTCCAGAAGTGACAAACTATTTTATGACTAGAATTTGCTCTCTGTAAAAGACATCTTATTACTACAACAAGCTATTTTTGTGTATGAATGCATTAATGAAATGAAACCTTCACACTTTGCAGAAATGTTTTCATTTAATAGGAATTATCATAATTACCATACCCGTTCATCCTCGTGGTTGCACCAGGAAAGTCACAAAACAAAGGTTTATCAGCAAAATATCCGTTTCACTGGTCCCAAAATATGGAACAAGTTACCAGAGAATGTCAGAAATGTACCCAGAGTAAATACCTTTAAGTATAAACTAAAAAAACTATTAATTTCAAGCCATCATAATGAGATTAGCAGCAATGCGTAGTGAGTATCATAGCATTGCACATACAGTAATGCTAACGGCCATACAAGCCTTTTGATAACAGTCCTGGATCTTTCTTCTTTCTTTTCTTTTCTTTGTTTCTTTGTTTGTACATCTGTAATTGTATGTACATGTGCATAATTTCTGCACATGCATGTGTATCGTTATTCATTGTTTCAATGTTGTAGGCGCACCTAACTCAAGCTTTTGCTTTTCTGTGTGTGCCCCCATCCACATTGTTACCAGAACCACATGTATTTAGTCTTCAGTCTTTTGTACGACTACCTTTATTTTACTCTGTAGTTTATTATACAATGTTCTGAATGTTGATTGATTGTTTAATTGAAGATGGAAATAAATGTTCATTTTGAATTGAATTGAATTGAATAGACCTATAAACATGTTAGAGACCAAATTCAAATACAGTTATAGTAGTCATGTGATTCTTCTTTTCAAATGTGCTTTGGTCTAAAGGATGATGGTGACAGAAATTGAAACAAGCATGTATTTAAAAAAAAATTGAATCCAATGACTGGGGATGGAAGGAATGAGAGAAGAAAACAACTTGACAGCCAGAAAGTCTTGAGTACAAATACGAAAACATTTCTTGTTTGAAATATTGATGGATGTATGTAGATATACGTATTTTGCAGCTGTCACATATTGGTACTAAATGGGCATTAAGGTTATGATAGTTATAATGATAGTGATTATGGTGGTGATCATAAAGATAAAAAAGGGAAATAGCAGGATGATAAATAGTTTATTTTGATATCATATTTTGGATGTATGACATTTGCTCCTGCGACAATTGCTCCGGTCTAAATTTGCCATGCTAATCCTAAACCTAAACCTAAACCTTACCCCAACCCTAACCCTAATCCTAATCTTCACATTGTCCTGAACAAAAAACAAATCATGACCTTGACCTTAACCTTTGACCTTTCGAGATATGGATTGTGGAGCAAATGTCGCAGGAGCAATTGTCGGCACCCTCATATTTTATGGTGTACTGTACATTGTATCACATTCTTTTATTTTATAAATTGATGAATTACATACATGTTTATACATTTAAAAAAAAATGATGCATGGCACATGTTTATTACTTGTAGGTGCGGACTGTGAATGGAGCTGGCTCTAGTGATTGGTCAGAAGCTGTGAATGCTAAGACAATAAACACAGGTAAGAACACTCATGTACGTATAGGCGTATGTCAATATTGTGTTCATGTATGCCTGGAATGTTCTACTTAGGGCCATGCAGTTTCATAAAACTTGCTATCACTAACAACTGCAACAAATCTATGTCAAATGTGCTCTCAACCAATCAAATGCTATGATTTTGGTAGCTTATAACAGTTATTGTGGCTTGTTACTGATAACAAGTTTTATGAAACAGGGCCCTGATATTGTGAATTTCAACCATTGCTTATGGGAACTGGGTGGTTCCTGCATCATAAGCCTAGTAGGGGAATGAGAGAATTTTGTTTTCTTGTAGATTCAGAACATTACTGTGCCACTAATTTTTATTGTGGCTTCTGGTGCTTGAATGATGTTTGTCTTTATGTAAACATTTATTTTATTACTTAAAGGGACTTGGTAACTTTGTGGAGGCTTGATTTAATAAATTGTTGAATTTTGATATCTGTCTTGTATAATGATGTTCAGAAGGATGAATAAATAGCCAGGCATAGAAAGTTTTTCAAATATGTAAAGCTATTATTAAGATACATGTATCTATATGACTGAATACTCCCATTTACGAAAGCGTATGGCCATACGCTTACATGTAAGTCTAACATTGAGTCTATGGGGGGAAAATGAGTCTGGCATTTCCAGTCACTTGCATATGTTTACTTTTGTGAAGCATATGTGTTTTTGTTTTTTTCCTGGGCTTCATTTTTACACCATATTACAAACACTGATAGCATGTAAGGCCAGGCAGCTCAGATTTTATCAAGCCTCTACAAAGTTACCAAATCACTTTAAGCTTATTTTATATTTTCAGACCCTTTACCTCTGTCATTTCCTTATTTTCCTTCTTTGACAGCAAAGAGCAATTAATACTATGTTGTCTAACCATTGGATAAGATGTGAGTTTGGTATAGCGCACGTCATAATTTTCCAGAGGTTCAAGCCCATGTTATGTAGGCTTGTATTCAACAGTAAAATAGTAATGATAATATATTAAACACGCTTATTGTAGGTCATCAGTGATTAAACTTTCCAGAGATACCCAATTTTATATTACTCCAACTTTAGCCTTGCTATACTGATAAGGTTTTCAAGCACTCATTGTGTATTCATTTACTTACACCTAGGTTGAGAGTAGCAAGTGTAGTAATGCCAAGACGTTAGTGTGAACCCCATCCAATTCAATATATATCCACTGTTTCATCCTCAAGACCATTTTACACTTTTCCACAACACAATTTCCCAAATCATTGACATACATGTACATGTATGGATTTGTGAACAACAAACTATGCTCCCTCATATTTTGAGAACACATTATTTTCTTCCTTATATAACAAAATGTTTAATGTACATGTATGTTGCTATACTACAGGTGGTTCTACCAGTCCATCAGTATTAGGACCGGTGGTAGGGGGTGTGATGTCTACCCTCATCATTATCATCTTGGTCATAGTCCTGGTCCTTATCATCTTTAGAAGGTAAGCTACAGTGAGACCTTTGTCTAAGGGTCATTAAATTTTTGAGGCAAATAAAAGCCAAACCAACAAAAAAATGGAACAAAATTGCATCCATTCTTTTACATTAGTTGCAAAAGATGAACATGGAAGACTGTAGAATCATATAATATATATTTGTGAAACAGAGTCATGCCAAAGATTTACTATCACTTTCAATTTTGACTTATAAAATCACTTTCAATTTTACCTGACCTGTAACAATTGATGTTAGTTACATATAGGATAATAAGGAACTACATGTACATGTATTTGCACATAATCTAATTTCCATGTTCTTCCTTTGTCTGATTGTAAATAGAAATGTAGGTCAGTGCTTGCATAGATTATATGATATTCAAAGAAAACTAAAGGAAATTAACCTTTAATGAAAACGTACTCTCCGATTTAATTTCCCAGCCTTTATCTTTTATGTTATCATGGTAATCATGTAAATGTAGCTTTACAGGAAGTGTGGTTTCAATGTGAAGATGTCCTGAGAGGTGTAACTAAGTGCTTCCTGAAGAGCCTAAGTTTTTGAAATAGTTTCATTTTTATACTTTTTTAAAGGGTTGGTTTCATGGGATTTATACAAGGGCTTGGAAAGCACATGCTTGTGTTGTGTGGTTGCATATTCAGAAAACAAACCCCAAAGACTAATACCACCTGAAAATTATCCCCTGGACAACTGCTCCTACTACCCCAGACACTTACTCCTTGGACAATTAAATGTGACCCTCCACCACAAAACGACAATAAGTCGGAAATTTGGGTTTTTTACATTTCAACACAGTTTGAAGCTTAGATTCTAAGCTTTAAAATGATATATAACTTGTCTTGTATGGACTAAGCAATTACAATGAGAATGTCAATATGTCAAACAGGCTAATAACCAAAGCAATAGAGAAAACGGGCTCTAAAGAAGAGTGACCATTTAAGAGCGCCTAATCTGTGTCCTATTGCTTGTCGCACAAAAGGTTGAGTCAAAACTCCCTAGCATACACTGTGAAGTACTAATTGGATTGGGTTGAAACTTTCCATACCTTCAGAATAGATATATTTCTTTGTTTCTTTAGATTTTGAATATCAGACAGTGCATAGTTTTTAAAGTGATGTAAAGTACAATCCCAGCAAGTTCACACACAAAGTTTGAATGTCTGGGAAAACCGTTCATTTTGAATGAGAGTAAAAACATATTTCAACATGGTACGGTACATGTATTTTAATCTGAAATTTTGTCAGATGATAGATTAATAAATGAACTTTCAGAAAATACAAAAAACTTAAAATCAGCATTTCCACCCCAAACCACCTTTTTCAGCTGTTTACTCTGAAACTCCCATTGCGACTTATTGGTCGTTTTGTGGTGGAGGGTCAGAAATGTATCCCCAAGAAATAACCCCCAGACAACCCACATACATGTATGAAAACTACCTCCAAATGACTACCCCACTTTTGATACTTTTACCTAATGGAGAATATTTTATTGGGGGTCAGTGTCTAGGAGTAATTGGTGGAGGGGTACTTCCATATTTGTATATGTAGCGTGTACATGTACATGTACATGTATATGCAGGTGGGTAGTTATCTGGAGAGGTGAGGGGGGTGGGGGCAGTTGATGTACTGGGTAATGTGCACTAAAGCATACATGTACATGTACCGTAGTTGTTAGAGAGTAATAGGCCTACATGTACAATGTATTGCATGTATTGTCTCCTTTTGTGTCTATCTTTAAGAAAAGCATGCCACACTGTATGATCCCAGCTTTCCCCAAATGGCATACATGTAGGCTATGTACATGTACAGTACATCTATCTATATATCTATCTATATCCCATAGCTTGGAGGCCGTTGTGTCGACAATTAATGGATCTTGAGACACAGGTTCTCCAAAACTTTCTCTCTTCAGCTGTTTTAGTTAGCTGCTCAAAAGACATTCCTGTCCACTGCTTTATGCCATCAATCCAGGGTGCCGTTGGTCTGCCCCTTATTCTTCCATCTGGTTTAATACATGTACATATTTTCTACATATGTAGAAGATGTAAATTATTGAATTTTCTCTCTTACATGTACGTAAATAGTCCTAGGCTTTAACGAAAATCCCAAATAGATAAATACCATGATAATTTCCGTTTTGTTTACTACAGGAGAAGAAACAACAAAAGTGATGATTACAGGGCTATACATAAGGACAGTGGTGAGACAGCTATTTTTTTCTCATCCCTCTTGCCTTTAATTTACCTTCAACATTTCTAATCAAGGAAACCAAGTATATATTTGGACCTTATATATTTTGTGTGTGATATAGGCTTATATCCATGTCCGGATAATGTAGCTGGACCGATTTACATATATCTTAAATTGCTTGAATGAAGCATATTTAAGACAAAATGATAATCCTTTAGTATGCTAATAGAAGTTTGCTTCTTTTGTATATCTTTGCTTTTAAATCTGTGTTCTAGAGACTAATGTGGGGGGAAATGTCAAATTTTTCTGAAATTTTCATTTTTATTAGAAATATTTCAGTTGTACTCACCTGTTTTTATACTTACAGCATGTTGTCCCAAATGCATTGGATGGATTTTTTTTGTCACATTACTTATCCAAATGCACATTATTTGTGTACAATGTAGTACCTTTAATAAATAAATGAGATTCATGTTGGTTATTTTGGCGATTGTGGTCTAATGGATAAGGTGTTGTGATCTAGTGGATAAGTCACCGGACTACAGATCACAAGGTACACGGTTTGATTTCCTGCCATGGCCCTAACGTCCTTTGGCAAGACATTATGCCACACTCGACCCAGTTGTAGTAATAAGTGGGTAACTGGTAGGATTTATTCCTTGAATGCACTGAGTGCTAAAGTTGCCGTGCTAAAGCCAGGTAATAATATGCAGGGCCCCGAGGGAGAACAGTCTATGTACGTCATGTTAGCTGGCGTAACCACACATTTTAATTTTTCTTTTTCTTTTTTTTAGTTTCATTATATTTCATTTCTATTTTGGATTCTAATTTAGGCAATGGTCTCTCTGCTGTCTTATATGAAAATGAAGAGATTGGTTACCGTGACAACACATATGATGGGGTAGCATGTGATAACCCAGCCACTGAAGAGAGCACCTACGAGGGAGTTGACTTACCACCTGCCACAGTCCCCACCACTAAACCACCCATCCAACCAAGGGTGCTGTCCCAAAACACCAGTGGGAAACCTGTTGCTGTAGTACATCCTGAGAGACTGGACAATAAACCCAAACCACCTCCACAGCCAAAGCCATACTCCCTCTATGCTAAAGAGAAGTCAGAGAGCAATACACCCTTGGATGATATCAACAGGAAGAAGGAACCTGCAAAGAAAAGAGAAGCTCCACCTATAGCACCTAGAGATCAGTCTGGGAGCCAGGACAATCTGGCACCATCTGTCAAGCCAAGAGACCGATCAGGGAGTCGGGACAATCTGGTGCCATCGGTAGGGCTTAGAGACCAATCTGGGAGTCAAGACACTCTGAAGAATGGAGCTAGAGAGGAGGTGGACAGTGGGGACATCTACCAGAACTTGACTGTGCCTGGAATGGTGTTGGCTACGGAGCTAGAGGCCTACATGAAGAGCAAGAAGAAGGGAAATGTTAATGAACTGGTCCATGAGTTCAATGTAAGTTTGAAACAGTGAATATATTCTAAAAGTTGAGGAATAATGCATTATGAAACAAATGCATATATGTTCCAGAGAAAATAGATTGTATAATCAAGTTTCTAGTGCTCAATACATTTCAGTTTTATCATTTGCATTCAGAAGGATACAGCAATTGACAAATAAATAAAAATTTGGATCATATTTTGGTGATTGATCCAACACTTTTCACTACATTCGGGCGTATACCATTTGAGTAGTTGGGGACAGGAAGTTGATTTTTTTTGTTTGTTTAGAATCTTGCCTGAAAAATGATGAATGATTGTTTGAAATAAGTAAATGAGAGGATTTTCGTTCCATGTATTACTTTTTGTTTTCTAATTATTGAATGCTTCAGTTAACCTGTTGAGCACATGTACTTTACCCAGAGGAATATGTGTCTTTTAAGAGGAGGTTGAGTTCTGGCCGGGAAAGGTGAAAATAATTTGTGAGCGTTCTCATTCCTTTTATGTCAGTTTGGAAGAACATCATAGAAGAAATTTCATCTGAAAAAAATTGCTCTTCATATTCGGAATATGATGGGACATACATGTAGCTGAAGTGTCCTGGCCCAACATTCATGCATGTACATGTATGTGCAGTCCCATATACCCATATCTGTGTGCAGTGCATGTGTTTTTCAGCGAGGTTGGGTCAATTTCTTATCACTTTGGTGGTTCATAAACCTCCGGAGTATACAATAATTCTTGCATAGTCATGATCAACCTTTCCCAATTGCCTTGAGACAGTTTCTTTCACAATGTAATCGCATGACCAGAACTAAACTTTATCTTTACGTCTATGGAAAAATGCACGTTTTATCAAATCAAACCATATACAATGGGTTAACCCATTGTCAAAAGTTACTGGATGGTTCCTATACTTAGCATAGAGGAATAAGTGAATTCAATAGTCAGAGGGTTAGAGCATTGCTCTAAGGAGATTATATAAATATTTGTTTGTAGCTTCTCAATGTCAATCAGCTTCACCCATGGGAAGTAGCATCTAATGTGAAGAACAAGGCTAAGAACCGCTTCAGGAATATCATTGCATGTGAGTGCATTCAGCTGATATTAATAGTGCTGGTATCGGCATGGAAAATCTATGTCGCCATGTCGCAATAAAATTAACGCCGATGTCGACATGTGTCGACATCTGGACATGAGTCAAACAAGTCTCAACTCGGGTCGCTCCCGTAGTGACCGTACACTATTAAACCAGAGTTACCCGACACAAATTCACAAGAGCTTTACATGGAATACATGTACTATGTCCTCACGGGCTCACACTCGCAGTCATACTCGCTTACAGTTCTCAAAGATGCACACTGTCAACTATTTGCCCCAAAATTTGTTTTGTATGATCCAATTTATCAAGCATTAATGAAAGTCATGCGGTGCGAGTCAGCTGGTGTCGCATATCTAGGCATGTACATGTACGTAATGTATACCGGTCGCAGCTAGATACGCAGCGATCGTGTCGCGCGCGCGCGCTGCTAATGCGTATGTGGAACAAATCACGTACGTGTGCACGACGCCACGGCGAGGTACATGTAATTATATAAGACACATTTTATGTCGCCATCGGAGCATGCGTGTCGACATGTCGGCAAAGTCCAAAACCAGTACTTTTGTCGCCATAGTGGCGACATCAGGCGTGTCGATACCAGCACTAGATATTAATGCTTGTATTCCACTACTTGTATATTTCAATACTAACAGTCCCCCAAAATGAACTTTTAAGGAGTAAAATTCAGATTTTTACTGTATGTTTGTTTCAAGACAAAAAATTACTGTAGCCTGAATGTATACTCTGTTCAGAGAGGCATGTACAATTTATTTATTTATAACATTTATTGAATTTTAAATTTTGAGTGGAATTTGCTGCTAACATTACATAAATCAAAGGCATTTGCATTGTTATAACATAGCATAGAGGAAAAAGAAGGAGAATTAGAGAGAGAGAGAAAGAGAGAAGGAGAGCCAAGGAGGGAGAAAGGAAGGAAAAATATAGAAAATTTAGAGATACCTGTTTAGAGATCAAGAAAATACATTTGGACTGATAGAGAAAGTTAAAGGAAGAATGAGGGAGAGAGAGAGAGAGAGAAATTGAGAGACAGGGAGGGGGGGGGGAGATACATGTAGGGAGAGATATTACTTCTTTGACATATGAAGCTAGACTTTAATTGATAACATCCTTGCCCTCTTACTTCTTACATCTCACCTGGACATTGTCTCTTAATTTCAGATGACCATTCCCGTGTTGTGCTGGAGAAAGTTGATGGAGATCCTCACTCTGACTACTACAATGCTAACTATCTCAATGTAAGTACATGCTACAGTTGAAGTCAGACAACCTGTTGAACAACTTTGGATAAAGCCCTTTGGAAATAATGTCTGTGTTAAATGAAAAAGAAATAGTCTCAAATAGGATGAAAAAATCTTTTTTCTTCCTATTGGTTTGTGTTTTCATACATGTACATGTATATGGGGATGAGAACAGCAAGGATGATGAAATTTCAGTCACTGTTTTTACATCTTAGGAATAAGATTTAGAATAGCTCAGGTCATTTGATTTCAACCCATACTTCGTGAAATCATTTTCTTTGTATAATTCTTTCTCAAGGATAGTTTAATAAGAAAAAAAGAAGTTATGTATGTACAATGACATAATGTATGTTACTACATGTATGTAATATTCATAGAATGATAAAAATGGAAATTTACATGATATCAAAGATTCCTTTTACTGACACGATGATCTGCCTTATGACTGCTGACATATCAAGTTTTTTAATTAATTCTGTACTTTGAATGTATATCCATTTTTTCTAACTTAGGATTACAAGGGAGAAACAGCCTTCATTGCATCTCAGGGTATGTATTGCTTTGCTGTCATATTTGAAAATTTGATATTTTACTGGAAACCTAGTGTATACACATCTAGATTTGTTTGGTATTAAAAAAAAAACCCATCTTATTAAGCATTATATGCGGTTACTTTGTACTGACATGCTTGTACATTTTCATTCATTACCTTTTTTTACCAAAATGTGTATGTTGTGAAATAAAGACCTGCCATAAATACAAGGATGTGCAACATACAATGTACATGTGCATGTACATGTACATTATAAGGTGGAGATCTATATAGTCATGTAAATGAATAATGAGTACTGTCAAACCAGAAACGCGAATTGTTAATGACAGCCAATTTTGCTGCAAGAAACACTTTCGCGAATTGCAATGATTTAATGTTGTTTTGATTGTGATTTTCTTATTTCGCGTGCATGAAACTTTCATGAATCTCGATCTCGCAAAATTCGCGAAAGTTTCTGCACCTGAAAATTTCTGGTCTTACAGTATGCATATAATAGAATATAAAGAGAGCATTTCTCATGTTTCGTTAACGTAGCACCTAACACTGCGTCCTTGACGGCATTCTGGAGAATGATCTGGCAAGAGAACGTTGCAACCGTCGTCATGGTAACCAATTTGATTGAAGCAGGAAAGGTAGGAACAGGATGATATACTCATTTACATGTAGCTTACACTGGGAAATGAAGTTGCACTTTGCATACTAATGATGCTATATTTAAGTTTCACCAGTTTGCCTTAAGTAAATTTAAACACAAGTTGGATTATCCAGAGATCCTGATCTCAGATAACAAAGTAAAAGATTGTTATTAAGTAATAGGAGATTAAGTACAGGATCATAAAATTTGATATGTTGTGAGGGGAGTTGTGTGGAAAATTATAAAGCAGTATGACATGAATTTCATTATAAATGTAGTTTGAAGTGGATGAAATAAATGAAAATTTCAACAAGGTAAAAAATTGTTATTACATTTAAGTAATACAAGATTATGTACAGGATCATAAAAGTTGATATGTTGTGAGGGGAGTTGTGTGGAAAAGTATAAAGCAGTATGACATGAATTTCATTATAAATGTAGTTTGAACTGGATGAAATAAATGAAAATTTCAACAAGGTAAAAGATTTTTATTAAGTAATAGAAGATTAAGTACACGATCATAAAAGTTGATATGTTGTGAGGGGAGTTGTGCGGAAAATTATAAAGCAGTATGACTGAAATTTCATTTTAAATTTAGTATGAAATGGATGAAATAAATTTCAAAATGAACTTTGATCCATGTCCTATGGAAACCAGATAGTTCATCTACATGTATTAAGCCTTAGCAAATCAAATAATTCAGTAGTCAACAGGTTAGGAGTTACATGTAAATTAATTAATGATTCATAAACAATTTATTTACAGTGGAAAACCTGTCCACTTGGTAATAGATGTGCAAAGTTTGTGTGTAGTTGTATATTATTGCTCCATTCAATTTACAATAACAATCGTGGTACTACTTTGCAGGATCGTTGTAGGCAGTACTGGCCCAAGAACCCAAGGTCTGTAGAAGTGATGGGTGATTTCTCTCTCTTCCTACTGGAGGTGGAACATTTCTCAGACCATGTAGTCCGAACCATAATAGTTAAGAAGGTAATTTCTGAAGGTTTCCTTTAAGTTAGTAGAATCTCAAAAACACTGTATTATTCAGAATGAGATGATCTGATTCATGTTTTTAAAAAAAATGCATGTTCATTTCTGTTTTCTTCAGTTTAGTACTTATCTTTGTGATGACATTACGTTTATATGGAATAGAGGCATTTGCACTCTCTGACTGTTAGTGTAGAAAATTTTGTTATGTTGATAGTATCCCCTAAAAACAAAAGTGAACAGAATTCATGTGAATGTAACAGACTAACTGTGTTATACAAACAGACAAGATTAGAATTGATTAAACATCATGGCTCAGTAAAAGACCTCTTATATCCTAAACAGACAACCAGTGGCGTAACAAGGGTTAATACTTGAAGTTGTACTTGAATCATTGGGGTACTCTGAATGAAATGTAAATGAATAAGGCATTTGAAAAGGGGGAGGGTGCGGGAGGGGATCAAAGCATTTTATTTTCATGTTCCCTTTCCCTGTCTCTCCAATTTTCTTTCCTCTTTTGTCATGAATGAAAAGAGATAGGTACAAAAATTGTCTTAAATTAGTATTTGCCTCTTACAGGCAGGAGATGGCGAGGATGAAGGCGAATGTGAAGAGAAGAGAACCATCAAGCAATACCACTATCTTTCTTGGCCTGACATGGGTGTCCCAGAGTACTACACCACCCTAATCAGCTTCACTGAGGAGGTCAAACAACACCATACTAAATTACAAGCCAGTGGACATGCAGGCCCTATGCTGGTTCATTGCAGGTGAGAAGCAGACCTACATTTATTGAGTGTCATTTGATTTTTAAAGCGATTTTAATTTTTTAAAGCAACCGTATTCAGTAAGTCAGTATAACACACATTTCCATTGATCCATAGCCCAAGTTTCTAGGACTTGGTAATCAAGGGGTCAAATTAAATTCTTGAGACTCTAGAATACATGTACAGTTGGAGTGGTAAAATTGATGGTCAAAAATTTTAAATGCATTATGTCAAGAGATACATTTAGAGGGGGGAATGTGAGACAAAGACTGAAAGGACAGAGCAAGATGAGGGCATGGAAATAGAAACTAGAGAAAGTAGAGAAAGGTTAAGATTAGAGTACAGAGAGAGAGAGAGAGACGAAAGATGAGGACAAACAGACAGACTCAGACAGGCAGAAACGTACAGATGGAAATACAAGACACTCATAGACAGAAATATAGGCCTGCAGAATTAGAGACATAGATATGAGACAGACAGACAGACAGAGTCATACAGAAACACAGAAACAAATAGACTCACAGACAGACAGAGGGACACAGGCCGACCACAGACAGATAGACTGACAGACATATAGACATACAGACAGATATTCCATAGGCAGACATGACAGATTGACAGATAGACTGACAGACAAAACGTCTTGAGAGACAGAGTTTACATGATATTGTTTATCATCTACATGTAGTGCTGGAGTAGGGAGAACAGGGACATTTATCTGCCTGTACAACATGCTGGACATGATGAGAGAGGAAGGCAGAATAGATGTCTTTGGATTCATCACCAAGATGAGAGAAAACAGAATCAAGATGGTCCAAACAAAGGTACATATCAAATGTGACTGCATGCACACCACAAACCACAAAAAAATCGCACAGAGTGATTTTCAGGTAGAGCTCAATAAAGATTCAGCATGGAATAATTGTAGATTTCTGTATTTTTTAAAGAATTCATTTCTTTACAACCCTGGCTGCTGGTCTCATTGTGATCTCCAGAACTGTACCTGTAAAAGATACTAAGCTGTTGCATTGATACATGACATAGACATAATAATGAACAGGATGTGCCTAATTAATAGTGGGCCAAGATTTCAGAAAATCTGATAATCCCTTCAATGAATTTCTATTGAGCTCTAATCCTTCCTTTGTCCCTTTGCACAACACATTTTCATGTACATGTACATGTACCTTATGAGTTGCAGTAATTTACATGTACTACAATTAACAAACTTTAAGTACACTTTTCTGAAAAATAATGTTATTTGGGAATGGATATTCCCTCTCTTCTTTCAGCTGTTTCAGAAGGTCTCATTCTGATTAGTCAGATATCATTTTAAAGCTGAGAATCTACTCTTAAAGAAATACAGTAGACATGAACTAAAAAGAAATCATCTCCTGACTTTTTGGTAGTTTTATGGTGCTGGGTCACTAATTTTAAGAAATCATCTCCATCTTACTTTTCAGATATCATATCTTACTTTTGAGAAATCAGGTCTTACTTTTGAGACATCAGGGGCCTGTAACATAAAGAGATACAATCAATCTTACGATCAATTGTAACTCATCAGTACATGGTTTTCCATAGACTTACATCAATCGTAAGATTGATTGATTTATTTATGTTACAGGCCCCAGATCTTACTTTTGAGACATCAGATCTTAGTTTGCATAGTGATATTTATATGTATGTACATCTAATTGTGTGTTATTTGTTAAATGTAAACATACATGTAGATCTGTATACCTTTAACTGAAATTTCCAATTCAGCTTTGCTTATCCTAAAAAGACTAGGGCATAGGGTGTGGGGCTTTCTATACACAGCCAAGATCTTGAGGGGCATTGTGGGGACTAACTCAATTTCAACTCTTAAAGACATACCCAATAATTATTTTACACTTTATATGATACTATGAATTAGGCCTACTTTGAATTATACTTTATCATATATTCAGGAGCAATATGTGTTCCTGTACAATGCTTTGCTTGAGGTCTACCTGAGTGGTAACACAGAGTTGCCTGTTACCAAATTCAGAGAGAAGCTGGACACACTGAATAGGGCCAACTCTGTTACCAAGAAGGCAAACATTCAGGTGGAATTTGAGGTAAGAGGAGTTTGTATGAAAGGAAGAAAACAAAGAAATAAAGAGAATGCACATTACATTGGAAGATATAAAGGTTGGGATGAGATCAAATTTTTCTTTTAAATGTTTGAGTAACAATGCTGTTTTGAAGACGATTTAATTTGATATGAAATCAAACAACTATTATTTTGTATTGACTGAGAATTGTTTTTCCGCAATTCAATTGCCAGACAGATTTTGATAACAATTATGAAGGTGAAATAGAACCTAAAAGTTATGAAAGTGCTCTTCTTTTTTCTGTAGAGCTGGTATTTCCTGCCTTGCATCCTGGTAACGAGGTCAATTCCATCCTGATTGGAGTGTTTAGTAGTGGGAAAGTCTATTTCTAACTTCCTGACACAGAATGTCTTCGTTATGAAAAAGTATAATCACAAATCCAGAACCATGAAAATGGGGGGGGGGGGGGGATTTCTCTATTAAAGTGGGTTCTGCTGGATTGAATTATAATAATATATACACATATGATTGAAATTTTTTGGAATCTGCCGTTTTATTTTTTAGCTGTTTTGTGTGTTTTGTAAATCAAGTTTGCAGACATCAATAGTTTTGAGATGATTGTTAATTGAATTGATAGGGTATTTGTTAAAATGCCACAGTTTTACAAGCCACTATATGTTGCTAAGCTACATGTACATGTACTTTAACCCACTGATTAGTGAATTCTCTGTTTCCCATAGGGTTACTACTGTAGCCATCCATTTCCCATGGGCAATGGGTTAATAGGTGTATTATGATAATCACTATCCAGCAGCTCTTGATTGCATGAGAAAGCAATAGCTCGAATTCCTTATGCATAATTAAACCACTATTAGATTACAATTTTTAGCATGGTAAACAATTGATCATATTTCATTCCATTGCTCTTTGTCTCAGAACCTTCACACACTGACTCCAACACCAGCTGCTAATAGCTTTCGAGGCGGAAGAGCTTCCAGCAATCGAAAGAAGAATCGCTTTCCTGATATTTTGCCATGTGAGTCCTTCATCGAACTATTGTTATTATACAGTCACACACTTGTGGTTATTTAAATAAACACCTTTCCTGTTTAAAGTTAGCTAGTGTTGGTTTCACTTTCACATGCTGAATACATGTATCTTTGTATTTTACACCTAACCTTGCATTTTCCAATTAATTTGTTAAGTACAGTAATTGTTGAACCTGTGGTAACTTATTGCAGGAAACAAGTATCTACATGTATCTAGGATCTTGATAATACATTTAGTCTTTTTTTTTCTTTATGATGTGTGATTGTTATTAACTAGTCTATCAGTCATTTACATATTATGCACTTAAATTGCCAATTCATTATGTAAGGATATGAGCATTTCCCTTTTTTATTTGAACCTTTTATCAATCAGTACATATGTAGCTCATATATTATTTATGCAAGAATTAAAGTATTATTAAAGCTTATTAACCCATTAACTACTGTATTCTCTCATTCCCATAGGCTTAATACAGGAGCCAACGGGTTCCTGTCGGCAACGGGTTCAGTTGAAAAATCTGTGACAAGCAAAAAAATGTGTAAAAAGAAAAAGAAGAAGCAAACATAGAGCTGATTTTTTTTTTTTAAAGTCCAGAAATTTCTGACACCCCCCCCCCAAGAAAATTTAAAGATTGATATGGTACATGCACATATGGATATATGCATTTTCTATCTTTTAACAAGTATCTAAACTGCAAATTTTTAACTTGTACAGTGGAGCGTAACAGACCATATCTTGCATGTGCTGGATTGGCTGATAGCACTGACTACATCAATGCCTCCTTCATGAATGTGAGTAAAGTATTATGTAGGGTTAGGATTTGGATTCGCATAATTACAATATGTGTATATTATGAAAGGGAGCAAGGAGCTCATATTGAAAAAAAACGGGAGGAAATGTCCATCAAAGTTTTAAAGAAGAGAAGAGATGGGCAGATAAAAGCTAGTAATTGATACTGGAAGATTGGCAAATATAGTATAATTGTAATTTATTGTCTTTATTTCCAGTATATTCAGATTTATGTGAACTTACTACATTTTGATTTTGATTTCAATTTCGATTTTAATTCTACTATGTAGAGGAGTAAAATAGCAATTTTGTGAAGAAATCTAAAAAAAGATGAATGAATAAGCTGTAGTTTGGGATTTAACAATATTTAAATTAAAATTTTGAATTTTACCATGTATTTCCTTGTATTTTACCAGAGCTCTATTTTTCATTTTTCAAGAGCTCTTACAATACTTTCAATAGCTATATGTAAATTGCTCACTGCTCCTGTATATATATTATTTTTCACTGGTTTCCAAATGACTTAAGTGAGATCTTCTTTGTATCTTTTGTCAGACATTCTTTAAGAAGGATGTTTTCCTTTCCACTCAATCCCCCTTGCCTAACACTGTGGGGGACATATGGAGACTAGTCTTTGATTGGAAGTGTCCTGTTATTGTCATGCTCAATGAATTGGATGGGGTAAGCACATATCATCTGCTGAGAACCAGAAGGGTGTTAACTCTCTGCAAAATGATCCTAGTTAACACCCATCTAGCTCCCAACAAACAATATATAACTTTAATCTGTAGTACTAATCCCTTCCATGCAGTGTGCCAGAAATTGTGACCAAGTACATTGCATTTTAATGCTGTTGGCCTTAACCCCTTTTGTGCCATGGGCGGATCCTGCCAAATTATTTGAGTGTTTTTGTGTTTTGGCTAATAAAGTCTTTTTATTTTTTCCTGACACAAAAACCAGTACATTTGTTATGAATTCTATTTCCATGAGAAATATTTTAAACTAGATTCATCGATGAAATGAAGCATTCTAAGTAGAAATGAAACGCTTACCGGTAAGAGAAATGAGAGGCACGGAAGGGGTTAAAATTGTGTGTTTGGTTTGAGTATTCTATTTCTCCCTTCCTGAAACAGAAACAGGTCTGAAATTTGTTCTCATGGAAGATATTTTATGCTCAAAATAAAGAACCAAGTCTCAGAATCTAACACTTGCAAAATGATATATGAATTTTTTTTTTTTATTGGATAAAGTACCCCATCTTTGATGATTGTGATACAGCTCTCTTCTCATGCCCACTCATCATTCATGTTCATGAACCTTTGTGGGAAAAGATTGAAGAAGTTCATACACATGTATCAAGCTATTATGCCCCCAAATAGCACACTATTATTCCCCCAAATAGCAGACTAGTATATTGTACCCCCAAATAGCAGACTATTGTTCCCCCAACTAGCAGACTATTATTCCCCCAAGTACAGTGAAGCAGACTATTGTTGTGGCCTCCCTGCTTCTTTCATAGGAGGTGAGATTGATAGATCCTGTTTGATTAATTTTCATGCTTAATGAACAGTAGAATCATATTTTATCATATCTTTAGCCATTGTGTTATTCACATTCCAGATTTGCTCCGGGGTCAGAATCATAAAGGTTTTGAAGTCATTATTGAACTGTACTGAATACTAATCCATCAACCTGAATGAGTGTATGTCACAAGCCCAGTGCAAAAGCAAAGGACAAAAATACTCTAGAGAAAAAAAATAATTGCCAAAGTACTGTTCACACAACAAATTACTAAAGTAGAAAATGGATTGGGATTACAAATTAAAGCAAAAGAAAATATCTTTAATAAGATTTAAGTTTAACAACTTTCACATTATCTCTGTGTAAATGGAATGCATGGTTTTCAATAACTAAATTGGTGAACAATCTCATTGAAATAAAAAAAAAGTCCTTAGCTGATATCATATCGTTGGGGCCCATTCGAGAAATCGACGAGTGTCGCTCAGTGATGTATCCAAGTTTGAGTACTCCCGGCAACACTGATGACTCATGTCAGTGACGTCACTATGGAGACGATTCGCTCGCCGAAGCTCCTGTCCCGTACATCGTTCTATTCATGCAAGAACCCTCAGCTCTACAAATAAGGCTCGTTTCTTCTTACACGAAGTTTGAAACTAAAACCCTACAACAAACAATAAACATGGAATCTCACCTCTAACATATTGATCCAACTAAGCAATAAGCCTATGAATTTGTTTTGCATGAATATACACCTAATTAATTAAGTAATATCGACAAGTGACCACGTTTAATGGGATAAATTAATGCAAAGTGCTTTGTAATAAATTGACAGTGATTATGTAATATTTCTATATTGTACGTCATTACAAATTGACCGTACCCATCCCTAGTCAATAGAAACGTCAAATTTGTAAAACATGCAACAGGTTTGTTTTTGTAAAATAAACCTATAAAAGGGTAGTAATTTCAGGAAAACAATATCAAGTAAGCTTTCAAAATACCTATAATTTGATTCTCCATTCAAAATACTTCAAGTAAACTTTCTTCATCATTTTATAGATTCATAAATACCCAGTAGGAAGTGATTTCAACTTACCACATATGTGGGTTAAGAAAACATGAAAGAAATCATCAAAACTCCTTTTCTGACATAGCAGCATAAACATGACTAACATGTCGATGTAGCAGAACAAACAATTTCCATTTAAGTCTGCTAAGATGGAAAAATAAGATGAAATTGGCCTTGCCTTTAAGGCGAAAACAAAACGGGATAAAACATGTCTGCTCCCTTCAAAATCAACAGAACGTAATGCCCGAATTAGTACAGTACACGAACACAGTCAGATATATCAGAGCGTAGTTCATTTCCCTAACAAAAAGATGAGACCAAATATTTTGCATACGAAACATTAACGAAAGTGTTCACCTAGACTTTAATCTCCAGACTCTATAAAAGCTCTAATATAAGTAAGGTCATCAATCCAACCGTGACAGTGTACATGTACTTTTGGTGCTGAAGTTGTGACAGTAAAGATTTGTTTGTTTGTGCAGTAAGCCCCAAACAGTTTGATAAAGCCCTTATTTTTTTTTTCTGTCGGAATGCTTTGATTTTGATTATTAAACTCACAATTATATAATGTAACTTTACACATTAATTTTGTACGATCTTACATGGGAGCAGGCGAGTGAGAGGTGAAAGAATGATTTACCTTGTATATCTGCGCTAATGATCTGAAATAGACTTCTTTTCTTAACCTGTTACATTGTAACTACTGAATTATCTCATTTCCATAGGGACCACCTGGTTCTGATGAGCAAAGGGTTAACATGTTTTAGTATTCCTTACCCACTGGACGCTGATTTATATAGCTTGTCTATTTGACTGAGACGAAGATCTGACTGTACATTGATCTGCTACCAATATCTTATACTAAACCCAAGATAACTTAGAAATTAAAACAATTGTAAATGTAGATCAATTGAAAATGAAGCCATCTTCTTCATGATGATAAGTGAAGGCAATTAGTTTGTACTTAATACTCTAATAGAAATAAATGTGCATTGTTAAGACAATACAAAACTAATCTGCTACCCATTGTATCTCAATTACATTTAATTGACCACAATAGCTTTTATCTGAAAGTCAAGTGTCTCCTTGTTTACAAGTAGTTAAGTACATGTAGTTTCGGAAGATAAGCACATGAAGCAGGCCTATGTAGCAGTGATGGTGTACACGTACATGTACATGTGCATTCTAGATAATCCTTGTAGATGTCATTTTGAGTGACTAATCTTAATTTACTTATCTATAAAAATCTTCATGTTTCTTGAAAGTTTCAACTAGATTTATAAATATTCCTTAAAACCAGATTACATTTACTTAAATCTATAAAAATCTTCGTTTGTTGAAAGTTTCAACTAGATTTACAAATATTCCTTAAAACCAGATTACATGTGCAAAAAAGGTTGTTTGCCATGATTTCTTTAAAAGCTCCTGAAATCACTTTTCAAACATCTTGAAATTGGAAATGGATTCATGGAGATCTATGCAGTACAGGTGTATACACATAGAGTACTTCGATGCTTAAGCACAGAGAAGACTATACATATTTTTGAATACTACCTTTAAGATGCATAGAAATAGAAATGTGGACTTTGATCCAAAGTTCAAGTACTTTGTGAGTTCCTTTGAAAGCATTGTATACCTTTATGATTGTTCAGGAAACATGTGTTCAGTATTGGCCAGAAGATGGCAGTGTAGCACTCGGATCACTGGAGGTCACTGCGCTTGACTCGGAGAGTACAATGAACTTTGTGAAAAGGAGATTCAGCGTGACTTCTGACACTGGAGAGGTATGTTTGTAGGTTGTATTCAATTTATGCATGTCTGATGGAGGGTAAAAAAAAAGTATGATGCACTTTTCTTCCCAAGGCTAAATAGTCATATAAAACCCTTTCAGTGCCATGGGCCATTTTTTTTACTGTCTAAAATGTAGTAGTGTTTCTGATAATTTTTGGACATAGAACAGCTTTTATTTCTCCTTGCGATTTAGAATGGGCATGTTAATTATGAAGTTTGATACATGGGAACATTTGTTTTTTATGGTTTTTTATCAACTATTACAAAATTAACCATAATAGACAAAATTTCTCTCATGAAATCTTAGCCTGGGTCCATGTTTGTAAACTTGGTGGTATTGTGAGGGTTAATTTAACCTGTTTTCTTTATTCTGAAGTAGCATTGTTGCGAGAACTTTGTCAGGAAAATATCATTGTTTTTGTTCATTTCAATGACTGTATTATGAGGCAAACATGCGCAGAGTTGGGACAGAATTGGGACAAAATTCCTATTATCTGGTTTGGTCTTTGAACAATACAGTTCTCAGTACTCTTATAATCGCAATTACACATACATGTAGCTGAATATGTAGATTTAAAAAAAAAAAATTATTAGGGGATCTGATGTTTGGGGTATTGCACCTGATAACAGTATACTGCTGTATGAATATTCATGTATGTAATTATTACAATATGCTATCAAAGTAGAAACACTTTAATATGACACAGTAACTTTGCAAATATATTAACAACAGCCATTTTGGCAGCAAAGCATTTTTTTTGTGATTTCCCGAAATTCAGTGCTGTGACTTATTTTTTTAGCATTAGCTTTGTACAAATCTGGACAACTTGCCAAAACCATGGAAGTTTTGGTTTTACAGTATATGTGCGTTTGTTCTTTCAGAGCGTGAATGTTGAACAGTTTGAGATGCTTGGATGGGGTATGTCACACAACAAACCTGACTCGCCTCTCTCATTACTACGTCTCATTGAAGCTGTAGAGGGCAGCATCAAGACAGCCGAGAGCAAAGGACCGGCCGTTGTTCATTGCATGTAAGTCTATCACAGCACATTTGATGTTTGACTTTTTAGTAAAGCTTTTCCTCACAATGGAGGGGGGGGGGGGTAGGAGTGGGGGTTTATAAAGCTGTATCAAAATAGAGTGAACACTGTTTTTGAAACAGAGAGCTGGGGGTGTTTCATAAAGCTGTTCGTAAAGTTACGCATGACTTTACGACAAATGACTTAAATATGACAAGCCAAATTGGATGCTCAATCATTTTTAACTGCATCAACTAAAGTTGAACTGTGCAGATGTAGATTAACATTCTTATGATAACAAACATTTTTATTGCAAAGTATATTTTTTGCCATAATTTGATGGAGGTTATTGGAAATACAGTCACAATTTGTTAAAACATCAGTAAAAACTTTGGGCATCCTATCTGGCACTTCATTTTCAAATTGTTAGTAAAGTCATGCATAAATTTACGAACAGCTTTATGAAACACACCCCAGATGACTTTTGATAAAGGAGGAAAACAAAATGAAAGAAAGATATAATACTAGGAAAAGATGGTTAGAAGGAGAAGAGTGTGAAAACGGACTAGATAGACGGAAGGTGTGACCAAAAAATATATAAATATATCCCCACAGGGGCTGGGTGAAGCTGTACAGGATAGCAGAACATGGAGGAAGTTTTTGAAAGGGGTTAGCAAGAATGGGTAATGACTTTACAGATCGAAGTGTACAAAAAAAAAAAACCCTGTTAAAATCCCTGAAAGTTAAAAATAAACTTGTCACATCAGGGACCTACTGTAGAAATAGCCAAATCATTTTTGTCATCATTGGTTTAAAGTGAAGTGCAACATTTTGTACATGTAGGTCACTTCCTGCCTCACTGCTTCTGCTATTGATCTAGATGTTCAAGGTTAATGTTAGTCATAAAGGCTTACATGTTACAATAATCACCTTCAACAAACTCAAATATCCCCTGAATTCTAATATGTGACCTGGCACCACAAAACCACCAGAAAGTTGCCAGATATAAATTTTAATAAGATCTGATTCTGAAAGAGGAGATTTCCAGCTTTGAAATGATATATAACTCATTAGCATTGGATGTTCCTTACCCACTGTACAAAGATTAGAATGCCCAGTCCCATAGAAATGTTACTTTTGAGAAATAAGGGTTTAAAATTTGCAGTCTACTGAAGCACTCTGACTTGCAAGGTATTGTGCAAAGGTGACAAAAGGAGGAGTAGAACTCAGAAAATTCTGTGAAAGGATTATCAGATTGTCCTAAAACTTGGCATATGAATTCAGCACATCTTGCACATCATAGTGAGCAAGTATCAATACAAGAACTTACTCTGTTTTAAAGTTATGAGAGATCAAAATGAGACAGGTATTCGGGGTCATAAATAAGAACACTAATACAACAGAATCCAGAGAAGACAAACATATAGGTCTACTAAAAACTGTAAAAAATATCACTTTTAAATTGTTTGGTGCCACCAAATGTTTAAATTACTTAGGAAAAAGTATACTTTTTTCAGGAAATTAAGCCAAAACTAAAATTTGATAATGCCAACCAAAAACACCTTTATTGAGCTCTAACTAAAAATCACTCAGTGTGATTTTATTTTTGGTTTTGTGGTGCCTGGTCACATATTATTTGGAGGCTTTGCTATTTATCTAATTTTATTTACCCATATAGCGAAAATCAAGCAAGGAAGGAAAATTATTAAGTTTTATTTCCTTGCCAAATATTTCTAATTTTTGAGCTGCTTTTGGGCTCTGTTTGATGAGTGCAATTTTAACCCCATCCTTCCTGCTTTGGGGCTCTGTTTGATGAGTGCAATTTTAACCCCATCCTTCCTTGTAGTTTTGTTATGACAAATAATATACACTTCTTATGCAAACAGAATTATATTTTTTCAAGGGAGTCGTTGTTGATACCCATGCTACAATATTTACCAAAAATAATAATTGTATGGTAGTAAAGTTAATAATGTAGTTCAAATATTGTTACTGTCTCTAGTCACATGAAAAAAAAATGAAATATTGGTTTGTGGTAATTGAATTCACAGGGGGAAGGATGTTATTCTCTTAGGTTAGCTTGATAATCTCAGTGATGCCAAAAGAAAAAGCATCTCAAGGACAAAATAGACTATTATGTTCACAATTTAATTTTTGTATTCTTACCTGTGTGATTTTTTTTTTAAATAAAAGACTAATGTAGTAGTCAGCGCCTTACAATCAGGACCTTTTATAACCTTACAGGTCCTTACATGGCATGACAGTAATAATGATTAATTATATCAATAAAATTAATATGAAATGTTCACCTTAATCTTTTCTGGACATGGCTAATGAAAATTTTCAGGTGATTCTAAGCTACCATACTTTCTTGAAGGTACATCATATTGCACAACTCTAGCAACAATTGCTCTGCAGACAATTTCTAATACTTACAGAATTCCACACTTCAACCCTAGACTCAATACCATACTAACCATAGCCCTAAACCTTATCTGACTCCCAATCATAGCCCTAACCTGAACCACCCCTTTCTTCATAGGAAAAAATAAAATCTAGAATTCCTAAAGTTCACAAAGAAAATAAAATGTCTAATTTTTATTTGTACCCCCCCCCCCCTCCTGCCGTGTAAAATTTTGGACAAAAAAAAGTTCACATGAAAAATGGGAGAACCTTTTGGTAGGCTTATCAGAGATTTTTCGGACCTGTGTCCTTCTGGGAAGGCCGGGATCCACCACCGCTTTATCTTTTACAAAATACACTGGAGCAAAGTTCTAATCACCCATTATACATTATAAAGGAAGATATCATCGCCCTCACAAAATACCAGCGAATATACGTTTTTGTGAAGAATGTAGTATGCAAACAGTAGGAGACGAATTCCATTATGTCATGCAATGTGATAAATTTAGAATAAGAAGAGAAATGTTTTTTGATAATCTTAAAGCACTCAATGATAACTTTGAAAACATAAACAGTTTGGAGAGATTCATATTTATAATGTCACTAAAAGAAGACGATCTCATAAAAGAATTTGCCAATTTTTTGCGATATACTATTGATCAACGTGGTAACCTTTAAATTGTTTATTATTAGACATATCTATATATAGTATAAGTATATGTATATAATTCTTTTAATGGCTCTTTTTCTCATCACCTTACACTACTTGTACATAATCTGATAATTTATATTTCATGAAAGAGCATGTCTAGTTGATCAATTATGAGTATTTTTGTTTGTTTGTTTGTTTGTTTGTTTTGAATGCTATACTCACGATATATTGTTCTGTTTTTGTCATGACTAAGTTACTCCTATTATTATTATTATTATTATTATTATTATTGTTCTTACTATTAATGTTATATTCGAGCAAAATATTGATGGATATGTCAATGAAGTTCAATGAATAAATACATACATACATACATGTACATGCATCAATGGCTGAAGCCTATGTTCTAAGGAAGGCTGCTCTAGAATGCAGAAGCTGTGGGTTTAAATTTTTCCTCTCTGTAGAAGCCAGGGTTTAAATTTTTCCTCTCTGTAGAAGCCAGGCTTCCATTCTACATGTACACATGGTACCATGTGCTACTTTCTGTTTAAAAATTCTTCACAACGTTGTCTTTGTTTTACGTGTAGAAATGGGATTGGTCGTAGTGGTGTCTTCTGTGCCTTATGGTCTGTCATGGAGAAGGTCAGAAGGGACAACACAATAGACATCTTCCAAGCTGTCAAAAGACTCAGATCTAGCAGACCTAACATGGTGGAAACCTTGGTAAGAATTCATTAGAATATTACTGCTTGAAATAAAAACATTCAGATGCAGAACATGCTGTCAGGATCCCAGAGCTTAACCTGTTAAATGCTAAGCCTGAGATAACTCAGGCTGGTGTCAATGGAACATGTGTGTTATATTGAAAATCAAATCACATTCAAAGGGTTAATGTTTAGTCCAAAATAATTTACCATGTCCTATAAAGTTTATCCCTGGAGGAGACCACATTGTATGAAAATATCTACAATCATTAGGAATACTGTATAAGCCATAAATTTCGCGGCCATAAATTTTCGCGAATAGGACTAACCAGACTATTTTGCGAGTGGTTGAATTCGCGGTCGGAAAATTCTCAAATCTACAAACAGCGGTGATGATGTACTTTTGCAAAGCGAAGTGGTGAATTTCTGACCAGGAGACAACAAATTCATCTAACTTCTTATGTTGGCAATATTTTGGCGTGTTGTTGAATTCGCGACCCACTCGCGATTCGCGAAATTCGCGAAAATAAAACCCCCGCGAAATATATGGTGTATACAGTATTATATTGACCAATATCCCTATATGTTAGCAAGCATGTATACATTGCAGATACTTTATGAGTTATTTCAGAGGGTAATAATAATTTTTCATGCTCTGATCTCTTGAGCTTTCATGATTCTGGAAATCAGTTGTTAAGCTGTTGAATATTATTTGATTTTCATTAAAAAAACAAAAACAACTTGAATTATCGTTGGCTTGGTATCCAACATTTTATGAAAAATGAAAAAAAAAGAAAAAGAAAAGAAATTCCATCCATACATGTACATGTACTGTATAGTTGTATTAATGTATAATTATTCCCCCAAAAGAGATTTGAATTCATAAATGGGTATTCCTATGATTTTCCTGAGGGAAGATCTTTTAATTTACTGTTAATTTGGTGCGTGAACTTCTCTTTAGTCTAAACATTGCTTATGGATGCGTGAGGCTATGCGTGACATGTGTAGGTTTCATTTTTCCTAGTTTGCGTGCAGCATTTCTGGCAACTTGTCAGTACTGTTAGGGGACTGAATTCTTTTCTAACTTCCTTTTTAGTACATTCTTCACTTTTCTTTGTTCATTACAATTATATTGATTTGTTTAAAAAATGATAGTAATATTAGAAATAGTAATGCTGAAATTCCTCGTCAAATAAACCTCTCATTTTTTCTCAACATTTATTGAATATAAGAATGCACATTCATTCCCTTCAATTGTAGATCATCATGCATGAAAAACAAATGAATATTAGTTATGTCATCATACATTGTTTGCAGGGTAACCTCCATGAAGGCTGCAATGAATTGATAGGAGGTAAAAGAATTGACATATACATCTGTGGTTTGGGAACAAATAAACCAACCACATGTTATTGCAATAATATATTTATTGTTAGTGTGATGATGATTTTGATTGGGTTCAGCCCTCAAGGGATCAAAGTTGCTTCCTGCTTCCTGCTCTAGGATGTGGCTGGTATAGCAGTAAACTCACAAATTGGCATAAAATTGCCTGTATTACACAAACATGAGGAAAAGGTCATTATAAAAATGAAAAGTACTTATACATGTATGAAATGATGGTAAATTAGAATTTACAGTATTATTCTGCATGTATTCTGAGCATTATTCAATTATGAATTATATATTCTCACTACTTTTGAGTATGAAAATCATACAAATTATATTGAATGGAGTCAATGGACAGTATACAAAATGCATGTGTACAGTGGCATAACAACACTGTACAATTGAACCCCCCCCCCCCAAAAAGAGGAAAACTATCTTCAAAAAAGAGAAGGCAACATGAAAAGAAGATAAAAACCACTCCATCTACCTCTTTCCCTAACTCATAGTAAGACTGGCTGCCCCCACCCCCCTCCAATTGACACTCAGTGCCCCCTCAAAGGTTGGACATACATGTATGTGTTTTGGCCCTACTGTACTACATGTACATGTGTAAGTGACATGCCTTCTTACTGAGAAATGTATTTCTACTGATCCGAAATATCTATCAAGATATTGTATTTTTTCCTCTCACCCCCCCCCCCTTTTTTTTTTCAAAAACTTTCATATATCCTATTAGGACCAGTACCAGCTTTGCTATGACGTCATGAATCAACATCTGCATCAGTTTGAAGAGTATGCAAATCTGGATGTCCTGTAAATCATGGAAGTAACTTGAACCGCTTAAGAACCTCATCTTATAATAGACATCTGATCACACAGTGGGGTTATCCATTGAATCAGCTTGACAACTCGTACCCCTTGACTGGACAAATGTTCTTTAGAAATAAAAGATATTCCATCATACATGGTTATCCTGTAATTTGATAAAAGACAACTCATGCTCAGTATTTACCTCTGATTGGACAAATCATATGCAACATGCATCATGTGGTGAATGCTCCCCAGAGAGTGGACAGATTTTGGTCGTAGTAATAATGATAATAATTTTGTACTTATAAAGCGGACAAATTTGCCTGAAAGAGGCACCCTAGGCGCACAATAAATGAAAAGCATAACAAATGTTACAAATCAACTAAAACTGTGATTAAGAATGAACAACATGAAATCAGACATAACATTATCAAAAAAACATACTTAATACAACTTGCTAAAGACAAATGTAATACAGTGTAACATGCTTTGATCAGATTGAAATGGAGCAATATTATTATTAGTTTAATGTATATAAGTTTGAAATCAGACTGTGTGTCCACACAAACTCATTGATGCTTTTAGGGAAATCAAGGAAGACAGAAAAAAAAATGAAGAGAGGGAGGGATGAAGAGGAAGTAGTAAGTGATTCTTTTATTTACTTTCAATATAGATATATTTATGTTCTAATATGAAGCAGTTAGATTATGTGTATACTTACAGTCATGTACATTTAGATGTATGATGCTGCTGCAGTTTGTGGTCATCTGCTGTATCGAGATGTCTTTTAAGAAATATATATATATCTTGTAATTATCATTTGCTATAACTTGCTCTTATTGATTATAGATTGAAAATTAATTATCGGAAGCAATGATGCAATATTGGTGTTTTCAGTGGGGTGACTCTAAAAATATTGTGAAGGAAATATAGATTTCATAATCATATTTTTATGCAGTAAAAGTACAACAAGGTATAAATTTTATGGTTGATTACTAATACAAATGTAATACATTGTAACATGCTTTTATCAGATGAAAATGGAGAAATATTATTATTAGTTTAATGTACATGTATATAAGTTTGAAATCAGACTGTGTGTCCACACAATCAACTCATTGATACTTTTAGGGAAATAAAGTTCCGTCTCTTGTAACCTCTTGGAATTAAGGAAGACAGAAAAAAAAAGATGAAGAGAGGGATGAGTAGGAAGTAGAAAGTGATTCTTTTGCTTGCTTTTCAATATAGATATATTTTTGTAGTAATATGAATGAGTTAGAGTCATACATGTACGTGTAGATGTGTATATTTACAGTCATGTACATTTAGATGTATGATGCTGTTGCATTGATTGGTCATCTGCTGTATCGAGATGTCTTTAAAAGAATATATATATTATCATTTGTTATAAGTTGCTCTTATTGATTATAGATTGGAAATTAATTATCGGAAGTAATGATGCAGTATTGGTGTTTTCAGTGGGGTGACTCTAAAAATATTGTGAAAGGAATATAGATTTTGATAATCATACGTTATTGCAGTAAAAGTACAAGGTATATCATTTGTGGTTTATTGTAAATGCTTGTATTATATGTAGTTAAGAAAATTATACAGAACCTAAGATTCATCCAGGGTATTTGTTTTTCTCCCATCGAAAGTTTAGCTGCAGAAGGTCTTAGCAATGAAGTGATTTACTGTAAAGAAAGTTTGCAGTTGTGCAATTTTTTTTTACGAATGCAAATGAGTAAGCATTTTCACCCAATCTAATGGCAAGGTCATATTTACTTTCGTTTCCGTTCAGTAACAATGTCCTGTTGCTTTGCTTGGAATGAGTAGTGCTTTACACATTGCTGCTATTGCTCCTGTTCCTTTTGCATTCTCACTGCATGGGATGTATTCAAGTCCTTTAGCTTGCTGTATGGATTGCAGAAACTCTAGAATAATGTCTGTTATTATTATTTTGATTAAATATTTGGTATCACCTGTGCCTGGGAGGGGAAGAGCGAAATGAAACACTGTAACCCTCATGTCTCTCCTGCGGATATAACTGATTGGGATGTGCAGGTGCACCACTACACCCCTACTCTTCTTCAGATAGTCTTTTTATGTGAAAATATTAGACATGGAAAATTGGGTTTTTGGTACAGAAATACAAAAACTTCAAAAGCATGTTCACCATGATAAATTCTGTTCTTGCTTTTTGCACATCCCATTATATGTCTCTATGTACCCTCAAAGAGATTTGGAAATTATTTCCCGGCTATGGCCCTGCTACCCTGATCAGGCTCTGCGGCATTCAAGGAATTTCTTCCTACCCATTTAAATCTCCTGGGTCAAGTGTAGGAAATGTAAATAAATATCTTGCCCAATGATGTTAGTGATGTAAACCCCTCAAAAAAAAAGTTCTGCAATTCAAGTTTCAGGGTCGATATCTTACTTGTCACTATATCATCATACTTTGATTTGGTATCATCAAAAATCTTGTTTATTCCCCTTTAAAATGATGCTCCATATGTACTGATAAGGTCATTATGGAATGTGCAGTACACCTGAATATTGGGCTAAGTCAAAAGTGAAATGTTTCAAATGCATTGTTATTGTCAACAGAGAAATCTCCATTTGTTTTGATTTTGCATTGGGTTATGAATGATGTTGAGGTGGTCATTCATGAATGCAAGATGTTTTCTTCCTTTTTTTGGAAGATGAAATGTGCCTTGAAAATGTATGAAACTAAAACACAGTGATAATCTCACTATCAGTTGATTAAAACACATTTAATCTAATAAACAAAATGTGAAAACAACATTGCACTTCATGAATGACCACCTCCACATCATTCAAAACACAATGCATCCTCCAAACAAAGGGGAATTCACTATAGACAATGACTATGCATTTTAGAACATTTCCCTTTTAACCTGGCCTTACATGTATATTCAGGTGCACAGCACATCCATAATTACATTATCAGTAGAAATGGGGCATCGTTTTGAAGGGGAATAAACAGGCTTTCCAATGCTACCAAATTCATGTATGATAATAAGGTAACAAGTAAGATATCAATGCTCAAACTTGAATTTCAGAATGATAATAATGGTAACAAGTAAAATATCAATGCTCAAACTTGAATTTCAGAATTTTTGAGGGATGTTTACTTTTAGAATCTGAATGTACATGTACTTGAGAGATTGTCAGTTTTTCTAAGTCAGGAAGTGACTTTTGTAGAGACCCCCCCCCCAAAGTGTTCTCCACTTTATTCCACTAAGTATCTCAACCCCCCCCCCCCCACCAAATCCATACATCAGCTTGCCAATTTGATGAGTTATTTACTGAACAAGAACAAAAGGGGTATATAAGATCCCTACTAAGTCTGAAATATCCATGTTTGCTTTTTAAGTGATTCCAGTAAAGATGTTGAATGATGTATGCTTGATTTCAATGATTTTGTATTAGAGCCTCATGATGTAGAATTCAGTACTATCAAATATATTTCTTTCAGCTCAGTTTAGGAAGATGGTGGTACTATTTCTTGAGCAGAACTATTCTACACATTTCAAACATACATTTATATTTTGGTTTGTATATTTGCACTTGTATTTTGTGGAAGTTTTTATGGTAGGCAGTCATTTGTATGATATGTAGCATTCAAAGTTACTTCCTTTATCTGTCATGTATATTTTGTTGTTTTAACAAATCAGTAAAATAAATCTATTGTATTTTTCTTTTAAAAAAAAAATAATGACAGTGGTTACTTAAAGTTGCATACTTACTTGACAGTTGCTTAAATCTTTCTATTGATATGAATTTGTAGTTTGTACTTACATGTAATTCTTGCTTGTGCGAATATATGTAAAAATAATTGTGCCTTAAAATTGGACTGGATCATGTATATTTTTGTTAAGTTTACATACATATACATTTATTAGTATGTGTTAGCCTTTAAAACACATTATATATTTTATTACTTGGGCAGTATTAAGTATTTTCATGAAACCACCAGAAAATCTCATTTGTATATAATTGTAAGGATTTGGCTAAAACACAACATGACGGGCCGTCGTGGTTGGATAATTTAAATAAATGAAATGAGCCACGACTCAGGACGTAGCTAGCTGAATACCACTGGTTTATTGATGTCAAGCTTTCGGAAGAAGGGATAATGCGAAAGCTTGACATCAATAAACAAGTGGTATTCAGCTGCATCCTGAGTCTTGGCTCATTTCATATATATGTATATATATATATATACATGTATATATATATATATATATATATATATATATATATATATATATATATATATATATATATATATATATACATACACATGTATATATACTTTGGCTTGTGGCCTCATCAGTGGTGACAATACTGTTGTTGTGAGTGCTGTTGGTTGACAGTTTCGAAAGAGAAAAAAATTGTATGTGAGCTATATTTGGTAAAATTAGCATCTTCATAGGAAAGAGTTGAGCAGTATAAACAAAACATATCTTCAAAGCATTCCAACTGTTATTTTACCACCAAGTTTTCAAACATGAATTAGAAATACGATTTGGTGAGACAAGCATTTGATCAAGGTTATTAATTATATTGTGAATTTTATACAAAGGTGCACCCAGTGATCTAGCTTGAAAGTTTCAGAAACCATTTTTAAAGTTCATGAAGAAAATCACTTCTGATACAATATAAAACATTTTTGCGGTATAAACAGTTTTGAAAGAGTCATAATAAGTGCGTGTGTGACAGGTCATCTAACTGGACAATTCATGAAACCATTTTCAGTATCAGGAAGAAAGACAAGCTTTTATTTCCCCCAAAATATCAGATATGATATCACAATTTTCGCGGTATAAACATCACTGAAAAGGGTCATTGTACTTAATAAATGCCTTGAATGGTGTCCATTATATGTTACATCTACATTCACTTAAAAACGACATGACTGTTTTTTTTTTATTTCAGCCATCACAAAGAATAATGTGTACATGTGATACAACATTTTAACTTAAGATAACATCAAACTACATTGTATGTTATGTTTAATGAGGCTAGCTCTTTCATAACGTGCAAATACTTGTAATATCATACATGTAATATGTTGTTTTTGTTGTAAAATAGTGATTGCAGCCTTAATAAACTTATACATGTAATGTCTAAAGAGTGTAGAAAAATTATGTATCTTCTTGCAATGAATTACTGTATATGACATACCATATATATCATATTCATAAAGATGAAGCAAACAAAATTCAACATGTACATGTATTTGCTTTTTACTTGTAATTCTAGTCATATACATGAGTAAGCATTCTATATTTTACCAAAAACTTTCAACTCAAAATTTGCAAGATGTGTATTATATGTAGAAATTTGACTGATAAATGAAATTGGAATATTTAAGATGAAATGTACTTGTTTTAACATTTTAAGTGGAAAGAAAAGTGTTTGAATGGTGCGCAAATAATTTTTTATAGTATTTAAACAAGCACAACATATCTTGCCATTTATAAAATATGATTGGTTTGATTAAATCTTAGCAAATACATGTAATATGTTAGGTTATAAATGGAAGGAAAAGAGCAAGTTTGGAATTTCATATTGGCTTAATAGATTTTGACAGTCATCTTATGCCTTTTAACACTCCTTACATAGTTCAAGAATTCCTTTCATTCTTGATAAAAGTAAATAATCGAATTCTTTATCTTGTGAATAACATGATCTGTTGATGTAATTGTTATTTTCCATATTACTTGGCTTGCCATTTTGTCACGGTGTAAAAACAAAACAAAACAAAACAAAACAAAAACCAAGGAGGTTAAGAAGAAAAGATGTGATTGTATAAATATGTCTTTATAAGCATTCTGTCTTTCTTCAAACCCAAATCAAAAAATCTTTCAAGATTAACACTTATAATTGTGATAAGTTTACATTGGTTTCACTGTTGATTAAAAAAACTTGACTGAGTGCCAAATGATTATAACTGATGTGCGTAATGTACTTGTTCGTGATCTCGATGTAATCGATGTCAACGTACTGTATATCCAGCACATACGTGGAGTAAGTGATGTTGGTGTAGATATCGTGATATGGTTGCTATGCATTTTAATAAACACAATCACAAATCCATTTGAATGCCAGTACTAAATGAGCAAACAACCCTCTTTGAATACCATATAACCAGTACTATGGTGTTCTATTTTACTTAAATGAAGACAAGTACTTCTTATTTCATATGTTTTCTTGAGACTAAAAACAAACATCATCTGCCATTATTTATGGTTTCTCTTTAGTATACAAACGTTAGCGTTTTGTATTACTGCAGGTTAGGCAACATATGTTTCCTGAATTTATTGTATTGATTGGAATAGTTAGCCCCAGCCTTGCCTAATTAAGAAAATGAAGTGACGGTGGCAAATATACATTGAACATACAAATTCAAATTTGAAGGATGATGCCCATGTCGATCTATTCTCTCTAAGATTATGTATATGATTGCAGTAATCATGGTAATGTACATGTAGTTTATATGGACATCCCCCAAGGTTGTCTGAAAATGCATTTCATCTTGCTGTTTTTTTAATCTACTTAAACTGGAATATATTTACCCAGAACTGGCTGAGAAAATGTTGTCATATTGTTTTAGAGGCTAGAAGTATTTCATCTAGTTTTGCTTTGTATATTTTATATTTTTTGTACGCACAACAAAACAATACTATAATATCAAATGATAAAGAATTAAGGTTATGAAATAAACAATATATTATTTTCTGTACCAAAGATTATGTTATTGACTATTATGATTGAATTTATATCGAAAGACCCTGGTTCTGGCAGTTTCTTAGTATTGTAGACAATCACTATTGAAAAAAAAAAATTATGTTTTATTAAAGTACCAATATAAAGACAAACAATTAAAAACAACAAATTTTCCGTTCGTGTAATTTTTTTTCCCATCCAAGTCAGAATAAATGAATACCAGTCATAGTGAAATAACGTATATGCAATTAATGAGTTCATGTGTGCGCTAGGGGTACATGTGGATGTATTGGAGAGTAGGTGTGCGTGAAAACGAGGAAAAAAGATATTCAAAGCCAAAAGGATTATTGTTTACTTTGTTAAAAGTTGAATCGTAATTATATGTTTGCGTCTTTTTTTTTCAGAGTATGATTGGTATAGCCTAATTGCACTTTGTAGAAAATAATCAAAATCTCTCACAAATGTAATTTTATTGGGCGTTTTTTAAATCGTTATTTGGATATCCCTAATACATTTATCATACACCATTAGTTATAACACAATGATTCTAAGAATTCATCTTCAATAAAATAATGATTATAATGATAATAACGATAATAATGACGGTAATAATGATAAAACTACTACTACTACTACTACTACTACTACTACTACTACTACTACTACTACTACTACTACTAGTACTACTACTACTACTACTACTACTACTACTACTACTACTACTAGTACTACTACTAGTACTACTACTACTACTACTACTACTACTACTACTACTACTACTGAAAATGACTAATGATAACAATATTCAATACAATCCTGTATAGTGCATATTGTCTCTATACGCTTCTCCAGGACCTTTTAAAATTACACCGGCTGCTGTAGCTCCTGCAACAGTGCATTCAAGGAATAAATCCTACCGGTACATCGGTCGCTTTGGGCAAATGTAGATTAATGCCTGGCCAATGGACATTAGTTCTGTAGCAGGGATTCGAACCCTGTACCTTGCGGTTCAAAGTCCGCACCTCTACATACATGTGATATAGCAGAGGTTGTAGTCATCGTTATCGTTAAGCAATAAGACCCAAGTGATTGTAAACATTACGATATGCATTGAGCAAGGCATTTTTATCTTCATTGCTCTTCTCCACCTAGGTGTTGATTGGGTTTCCGGTAGTGTGCGAACGTCACTGTGTGCGCGTTTGTAAAAAGCCTACTCCCCAATACTTTATTATTATTATTATTATTATTATAATTATTATTATTATTATTATTATTATTATTATTAGTAGTAGTAGTAGTAGTAGTAGTAGTAGTAGTAGTAGTAGTAGTAGTAGTAGTAGTATCATTATTATTTTTATTATCATTATCAGGGGCGGCGCCAGGGTATTTTGATAGGAGGGGCAAGACGACCTAAAGATGACGTCATATTTTTTCTCCATTAAATAACAGGGGTAATATAGAGTTATATGTATAAGACCTCTCTTTTTAATACTCCTCTTTCTTCTTTCTTCCCTTTTCTTCCCTTTTCTTCCTCCTTTTCTTCTTTATTCTTTTTTTTTCTTTTTTCACTACTTGAAAAATCACAGGGGGGGGGGGGGCGGTCGCCCCCTCTGCCCCCCCTGTAGCGCCGCCCCTGATTATTATTATTATTATCATTATTATTATTATTATTATTATTATTATTATCATTATAATTATTATCATTATTACTATTATTATTACTATTATTATTGTTGTTGTAGAGAACTGTGGCACAGCAGAATTATTTCAGAGAGCATCTGCAACCTTTAAGAACTCCCTCCAAAGCAATACATGTACTACAGTAAAATTCGTTTTAAAACGAAACCGACTATAGAGTTTATAGCTTTTACATATGTGCTTCGGAAACGAGTTTTTATTTCCGTCGAATTTCATACTGTCGATCGGCCGATATATACTATTCATTTCTTTCTTTCCATTCGTAACTCCAACAGACAGAAAGAAAGAAAGAAAGAAAAAAAAAAAAAGTTATCGGTACAAAGTGTCAATAGGACCTTGTTGGAAATCGTATCTAAAGAAATGAAGTGTATTCAAAAGCAATCAAGCGATGCAAAAAGAATTCTGTCCACATGATAGAAAAAATCTAAACAAACACACAATATTTGTGTGGATGCAATGCATGCGTCTTCTTCCAAGACAATTTCTTTGTTCAATTTTCAGGTGCACACAGTCATTCCTATCTTTCCTACTAAGCTTATGCATTGTAACGCAGATTACATTCCTCGACGCCCCACACAAAAATGACTGAAAAAGATATTATTTCAGAAGAGGCCGAGTGGCTTATAAGGTGAAGGGGACATGGATACCGGGCATGGATAGAAGTCATCTTCTTTGGAAAGAAGACGCCACTACCGTATATCTCTTCGTCACATTGGTCCTACTTTCTCGTAGGAATAGGGTTAGGGTTTAGGTCTTATGGGACCAGTGTCACGTAGGACCAGTTTGCCATTCGATCGGTCTGTCATGACGTTGCATAATGTAGGTGTAGGGTTAGGGATAGGGTTTGGTTTCATCGGGCTAGTTTAGGTTTAAGGTTATGGCCAAGTGGAATGTGGAGCTATGACTGAAGAATTTGCGTTTAACTAGGGGTGGCCCAATGTCCAGGCAACGTGCCGACCATTTCCGGAGGTACTAGCCCAGACGAAGTATTGCCATCTAATATCGGTTGCTGATTGTTTGAGGAGCTCATCGTATAGGCCTAACTGTCAACCGGGGGTCTTCGGGGTCTTAACATGTTACATTTACCTCGCTATACTCACATTGATATGTGATGGAAACATATAAAAGTAATCATTTTCATTTTTCATTTTTTAAAGGTAATGTATATCCTAAGAGTAAGATGTGCTTTCACCCACTGGAATAACTAAATATGAGTTCAGTCCATGTCAGTTTCACCGTTGAGTTGTAGATACTGCTTATACATGAAATTTTAAAAAGGGAATTTCCCTGTGAAAACCAGTACAATGCTACTGCGTTTTGATGGGGTTGCCAGTTATTCAGTTCAACAAGCGCCTCGCCAGTCACGAACAATAGTCAAGGTAAGATTAAAAAAAAACAAAAAACAAAACAAACAAAACAAAACAAACAAATCGTACCAGAAAAAAGACTGCGATTGAATCACAGATTTGTTATTTCCTTATCACGGGCTGATGGACGTACAGGGGACTGGGGAACTTACCTCGGTAAAAGGGAATAATCTTTTTGCTTCGTTTTTCTTTTCAGAGTTGTTATGTTTTTTAAAACTTATACCTCATGATTTGGCAGAAAAGGAAGGTATAGAAGTTATTCTGAAAGTTTAATCATTATTGTATTTTTTAAATTTTTTTTTGTTCTTGGTGTTATTAGGAATAATTGGAGTCATCAAAAGTAAAACAAATTTAGATAAAATCTTGCTGAAAATCTTAAAAGATTTTAATACATTAAAAAGCAATCTACACCATAGCACGACAGAATATCGGAACAGGGACCATGTAATACACGTGGCATTGAAATTTGGTCGAAAGGTGTAAACTGATTCGTTTCTAGTGCAATCCTTTCATTAGACATTTAGTGAGAAAATCTTTCTCATGGAAGAGAAACAATCTCTTTTTAAAAAATCCCCCTGCTCTTTTAATTGTTAGATGCACTCTCTTCTCTCCTGTAATCGAGGTTGCAATTTTGATACCAATGTTGGGAGGGACGAAATCTTTTTCTTACTTCTACCCCCCCCCCCCCCTCCACACACACACACACACACACACACACACACACACACACACACACATACATGTGCGCGCATAAGAACCGATGACATCTTTTTCAACCTAGAATTTGACCGCATAACCGATGACCTGTGTGTGTAGAATTCAACCGCATAACCGATGACCCGTCTGAAATGTTTCTATACAACCGACGACTTGTTCGCGTAATACTAACTGATGACCTACCCCTATATGCAAAAGCATGTAATTTGGGTCTCACTGCGCAGGTCTGCAAACCGATGACGTCATCGGTTCGCTGTGTGTCATCGGTCCGAATGTACAGTTCATGCCTATGTCATCGCTTTAAATGGGCGCACATACGCACACACAACACACACACACACACGCACACACACACACACACACACACACACACAAAATCAGCTAGTATCCCCTCATCATGCTAGCTTGTGTGGATCCATGCACTAATTCAGGTTCAGTAGAGGCCAATGGTTACATGCATATGTACACAAGGACTAAATCATAGTGATTCTAAGTAACGTGCAGGAAACTGAGAGAAATCATTTCCGTCCACAGCAACCGACAGGGTTGTTAATCATCCAACGAAAACAAGTAGAAAGTTTATAATAAGGATTATAAATCCTTTCCCCAAGTTTGCTATTGGTCTATAGTTCTTCATAGCTTCATTAATAGAATATCGAAAAGCAGGTTTCGTGCATTAGAAGCACCCGATCATTCGATTTGACAAGCTTGGGAAGTTGGGTCGAAATCAGTTCAAAAGTGATCCATGAAGTATTATACACCGCTAAAAAACAATATCATAATAAACATTAGTTGCAACAAGTTCTCCACAAGCAAAATGTATTTGGGGATATAAACAGTCAAAGAGGAAGCGAGCTCTTCTCCCATTTATAGAAACAGATCAATGAAAGTTTGAGTAAAATTAAAATCCGATGATAGATAAGAAAGTTGTGAATTTTTGACGTTGTAATCAATCAAACATAAATTGACAACTTTGTTACGTATCTTGCGAGGTCCTCTCCCGTTTGCCTTGTCCTAATTATCATGAATTTCCACTTTTTCTTAAGAAATAAAGAAATATATAATCATTGCACATATGTTTTTACACAAAGATCTTTTCTTAGTTGATTACATGCTCAAAAATCCATAACTTTCTTATTTATTATCGGATTTTGCTCAAACTTTCATTGATCTGGGGCCCGTTGCACAAAACTTGCGTTTGAACGCAACTCAGGAAAATCAAACGCAACTTTATTTTACACCCCCTTCCCGATGGACAATTTTGTAATTTTTTATATTTTTTGGAATGTACATTATTTCCTAGCTCTTCCTTCTGACAAAATTTAGTCCATGGGCTTCAAGGTGAAAAATTTACTCCAATTTTTAGGGGCCGTTTGACACCCCATCCCGACGAAAATTTTTGTCAGTTTTTTGTGTTTTGTAATTTCCAATCATACTGCTTCCTACTGACAAAGTTTGGTGCATGAGGTAGATGGGGTGAAATCGACCCGACTTTGGGGCTTCTTTGGGGGGCTCTGGGGGCTAAACCCGACAGCTACCGTCAGGGTGACAACCTTTTCGTCAATGACTTAGATGGTCTAAGCAACTTTAAGGATTCAAATCTTATGGGTAAAATGGGGTGATTATTTCGGGGCTGGCTCCCAGACTACCAGGTCCGTAGAATGAAATTAAAAAGATATCGTTTGAAAGAAAATCATAGTCTTATCGGTTCCGCTCGCTATTCATGAGGACCGCTATTCATAGAAAACCACCAGTCATTTAACACGCGTTATGAATAGCGGTCCTTATGAATAGTTATGAACAGTGGTCATTATGAACGGAGGTCTTTATGAATAGCGAGGCAATCTATGGTTTGCTCGCTATTCATAAGGACTGCTATTCATACAAAACCGCTATACATTTAGTCACGAGATATGGATAGCGGTCCTTATGAATAAGTGGTCCTTATGAATAACGGTCCTTGTGACTAGCGAGGTTACCCCTTATCGAGTGTCTTTGGAAGGGGCTAATAAAAGGTATATTGAATTCACATGGATTATAGATTAACGCTTTTGCAACAAATATTTTGTGAAATAAAAGTGATTTCGTAAGCAGTATTATCGTATGTCATATAAAGATTGAAATGCTAATCATATAGATGCAGTTAAAGTTTCAACCATGCAACAATAATACAGGTTGATGTATTTCTATTTCACCTGCGGAACTGATGCTGGGAATCCTTAATTATCGTCGTCTTTGAAAATGATGAACACGAAAGAGAAAATAACTTCCCCCAAATGAGTCCTTTTCGTTTTACCACGGAGCATCATGGTATAGAAATGTGACCTCAATGATAGAGGCGATTTTTATTGATCACATCAACCCCGTTCAGTTGTCCTTTTGTTCGTGTGGCACATCGCTGATTCACAAAGAAAGTCAACTGACTCTACACTTACAGAAGTATCAAAACTGCGAGTTATTTTATTTGGCATGGTACAAGTGATCACACCTAAATAGCTTTCATACACTTGCTTGCAATATCGTCTTCAGTAGGGATTGGGACAAGGAGGAAATACCGTGTATTAACTGTCAATTTGATAGATAACATAGTCGATTTCCTTTTCAATAATCAATCGTAATCTTCTGTTCTTAGAAGCAATTCACACGCTCTGAAAATCGCCGCTATACCTGGATATAATCATGATAATGGATATAACTTCAAGCGAGATCTCTTTTGCAATTCATTTATAGTCGAGAATAATTGATATGTTGAATACTTCACATTAGTCTTGTGCACTGCAATCTATGTTCCTTTGTGACCATTAACGCTTTATTTCCACAATGTCTCGAGATTCAATATCTCCTCGGTCGTTCAGGATGTTGCTGCCTCTTGTTCTGATATGGATGCTTTCATCTGCAATAGGTTCGTATGTACTGTAACTGCATGACTGGACAATACTAACAGTCCCCCCCCCCCCCCCCCCCCCCAAATTCATAAAAGAGCCTTTGGAATTCTGGAAGAATACAGATGAGGTTGGAAGGCAAAAGCATAACGTGCAAAGAAGAGAATCCGACGTGTTTCATTTTAAACTATCTCTGATAGTCGTGAGAACTTGGCGTTGGTTGCATGAAATGGAATGGGTTTAGACAGTCTAGAATACTGGGGGGGGGGGGGGATATAAAAAACGTGAAAGCATGTATTCCATGTATTGACAGCACAATATAGGTCAGTGAGAGGTCTTGAACACAGACTAGTTGTAAGGGTTGGCTGGCTGAACTCCAGGGGAGGAGTCCGGCAGTAAATGCCTTACTGAGCTGCTTATTTCAAGATTGGAAACAGTTTACTTATCATCTTTTTTTTTTATTATTACTGCAGTTAAAATTTGATGATAAATTCATCTTACCGTATGAGAAGATTCTACATATATCCGTTGAAGAATTAATCGAGTATATTCATATGCTGAAGGCATGGGCGTAGATAGCGGGGGCGGGTGGTCGATGGGGGATATGTGAATGCATGAATTAATTTCATTATTATTGTAGAACTTAAATGAAATCACTGGAGTCATATTCACAGATAGCGGTGGGGGGGGGGGGGGATATGTGGATGCATCAAATGATTTTATTTCAATTGTAGAAAAAATGAAATCACTGGAGTTATGGGCGTAAAAAGAGGAGGGGTAATGGGGTAGGAGTTCGGGTTTGGGGGATATGTCACTGCATCGATTAATTTTTTCATTGAAGAACAAATGAAATCACCCCCAAAGAATTTGGAACCCACTTTCTATACGCCATTGGCTGGGGTAGAGGGAGGGGAGGGGGCATGGTAGGGCCTTCACTCACCATCCATACCAGGGGCGGATCCAGGGGGGGGGGCGAATCGGCCACGCCCCCCTTTTGAAACAAAACCGGCATACCCTAAGTACACAATAAAAAAATTGCCTCCTTTAGTACGTACTTTTCCGGCTCTGTGCCCCCTCTTTTTCAAAATTCTGGATCCGCCCCTTCAAAGTGTCCACAGATATTAGGACTATAAGTGGTGGATCGCAATTTTATCTGAGGTTTCAAATATTACAGGGGTACGTGGGTAAATTGGATTATGACTTTCGCAAATCATTTTTCATTGAAAAAAAAAATGGATGGCACGATAGAATTTCATATGTTTAGGCATCAGGCAACATCGCTCACGTTTCTCCTGGGGTAATATTGTGGGAACGGGGAAAGGACAGGTAAAAAAATTACTTCAATTAATAAACACACAAACATTAAACAATCTTCATGGAAGCTAAAAGGCATTAGCTCATATAACATAAAATTAATTTCACAGTATTATTGGGCCCGTGATTTTCACGTGGAAACAAGTTTTGAAATAAATATATTGTTATTTCTTACATAAAAACAGTAGATATGCAATCTCTCTCATCAGCAAAAGTATATTATACATAATCATCTCTATATAAGACATAAAAATAATAAATTATATCAAGTTAGCCCAAAGAACAAATTAAAAAAAAAACAATTGACTTTTAACTTTCAAAAAAAGTATGTGACGTATTCTACAGTAAGAATAACATAATAAAACAATACTAAAATAATTTAATGTAGATACAAGAGGAACTAAAAATTAACTTAGATGAAAAAAAATTACAAAATCTTTCTTTTAGAAACCTTTACCCATAGAACCATAATTACTAAACATTCGTCTTATTGATTAAAAAAATACATGGTATTTATGTACACATATTAATCTATCATTTGATTGAATATTTCACCAATATACAACCATAAAGTTGCGCTAAAACATAGTTTTCATATGATTATTTCGTAACAAAAACATTGTAATATATTTATTAAATTCGATTTAAGTTTAATAAACCAAAATTTAAAACAGTGCAATTTTTCACTACATTTTTTTTGCGCTCGAATCCCGTGGATTTTCCACGGGCGCCGCTAGTCATTTTTTTAATACCGAAAACCGTTCGGGGCCGTTTTTTGTGGTCGCAAAAATTCTTTCCCCCCGCCGCGTCCGCCCTCGCCGTTGCGCGGGTTCGGTGGCATAATTCCACGGCCCGTGTCTCCCGTATTCCGCGTGCCACGCCGACCCCGTCGTCGCCGTCGACGTCCCTAAACGTGATTTGGGGAGATTTGGGGGGGGGGGGGGGGGGACGGGCAGGCCAAAGGAACGGCTGCTTTCCGCATGGATCCCTTGCACGACGGCGGTGTCGTCGGTCGTGCACCCTCCCTCATATGGCCCATCACAGGCACGGCATGGCAGGTGACGAACAACGTTGTTCACGATGAGTATCAACTTGCATTGTGCGACCCGTGTTAGACGACTCGCGTTAGCCATCTTGCTAATCTTACTCTTACCGGGGGGAACCCCCGTAAGAAAATAATTATGGCATGGGTATGTCCCATAGTGTCACAGGCTCCATAGAGCTCGGTGGTATGTGTAGGTATGTATTCAATTGTTTGATGGTACACTTTGTGATCAGTACACCATAGGAGCAGCACCCACGCACTGCGATGCAATGCGACGCGATCGACGATGCATATCGCATGTATGCAATTTGTATGTACTGTACACACATAGTTGACTATGGTTTCCCGATCGAGCTTACAAAGACACTGTACTACGTACATTCTAAGGTTGATTTTGGACGTGAGTGATATTATTTAGAACTAAAAAACTGTTAGAAACTGTATTTACGGACTTCCTTTGACCTATTTTCTCTGTATTTAGTCAACAACTGATGGAATTCTTCTCTTTTTAGACTTCATCACGGCGGCGCTGCACTGTGAGCTGAGCAGTATCAGCGCTGCAGCCTTGGCTGCGTGATATGAACTCCGGGGGAGGAGATCACGGAGAGACCAGGGGTAAATGACTAACTGAGCAGCTTATTTGGAGATGTCCAAGGTTGACTTTGGACATGAGTGACATTTTTGAGAACAAAAAAGTTGCCGTATAGTATTTGTGGACTTTGTCCCTATTTTCTCCATAATTAGTTAAAAACTGATGGCATTCTTCTCTACAATATAAAGCTGGTACTCTGTCACGGCAACGCCAGCACTCTGAGGCTGAGCTGTTGTCCCGGGGGGGGGGGGGGGGGGGGGGCACTCGAATTATATTTTGCCGGGGGTGTGCCTCACGAATCCCCGAAAAGGGGGTCTAAGGAACTGACTTCAAGGTGTAAAATACGGGGTCTTGGGAACTATGATCTATTGGGCAGAGTGAAAAACAGGGTCTAGGGAACTACAAAACTAACCGGGGGGCCGCGCCGGGGGCCGCGCCCGCGCCGTGTAGCGCTAGTAGCTAGCTAGCTGGAGCAGTTTTCAAGGCTCGCGCGACGAAAGGGCCTAGGGCGCGAGACCAGGTCGAGCGACCACTGCCTCCGCCACGCTCCTAGCCTCTTGTCGAGGCCCTGGCGCTGTTGAAATCCTTGGTGATATGGAGGCAAAATTTCTGGCGAGCGAAGCGAGCCAGAAAAACCGAGGCGCTTGCGCCGAGGGCCTCTTGACACCCGACCTGAATTATATATTCATGAGGCACGATTTCCTACTGAATTATGCATGAAACGTGAATAGTTAGATTACCGCGGTGATCGCCCAGCAAATTGGCCAATGAAATCTCAAGGATTTCTTACTTCAGTTCTGGACTAGTCTATTATTTTTTTGGGGGGATTACGTAAATCTCTTGCTCAAAATACATTTCAGATCTTGACCGAGTCAAATTCAAAATTATACTTTCTAAAGTCACATCTTGTGACGAAGCGTCCCCAAGATAGATGGCTTGAAGTCCACGTTTATGAGCGACTTCACCTGGTCTCTCATCAGAGACACCAAAGGGGAAATAATCAACAAAATGCTTCGTGAAGACGATAGACTAGAAGATGATGTAACCAAGGAGCTACCAGCAACTTCACTGCCCGGCAAGGCCCCGGGGGATCCACCTGGCCCTCGCGAAGCAGCAGTCTCACTCTCCATCCCTGGCCCACGGAGGTAATCAGCACAGAGCGGTAGCGCGTGAAAAATAACACTTTTTCCATAGCCAGTAGGCAGATTCACAAAAACATCTTGTCCTTTAAGTGCAGATTTGATTGCATCAACTTGCAAATCTTTGAATCTGTCAATCTTCAACATTCTAGCGGCATATTCTAAGCTCTTACAAATCTCGTCATCACTCGTCGTGGAAGAAACGTTGAACGCCATTTTGGGCTACGATAAATTAATATGTAAGAAATAGTGTGCAGTCGAGTCATGAATATTTAACATTACGTCATGGTAGCTCGCGCTTATTGGATGATTTTCACCGACCAAAATTTGGTCGGAATATTCGTCAAAACAATGAAATACAAAAGAAATTCAGATCGGGTGTCAAGAGGCCCCGGCGCAAGCGCCTCGGTTTTTCTGGCTCGCTTCGCTCGCCACCAGAAATTTTGCCTCCATATCGCCAAGGATTCCAACAGCGCGCCAGGGCCTCGACAAGAGGCTACCACGCTCCCGGCCGGCCGCATGCGAACGGATATGTTTCATAACGGGGGTCTTCAGAGCGGGGCTGATCGAGCGGCTCCTGAGCGGAACTGAGTATCTAGAGAACGGAAATCGGGGTCTGAAAAAGGGGGTCATCAAAGCGGCACGTCCCCGTACCACCAATATACGTGAGTGCCCCCACCCCCGGGGCTGTTGTAAGGGTTGGCTGGCTGAACTCCAGGGGAGGAGTCCGGCAGTAAATGCCTTACAGAGCTGCTTTCAAGATTGGAAACAGTTTACTTATCTTTTTTTTAAAATTATTATTGCTGCAGTTAAAATTTGATGAGAAATTCATCTTACCGTATGAGAAGATTCTACATATATCCGTTGAAGAATTAATCGAGTATATTCATATGCTGAAGGCATGGGCGTAGATAGCGGGGGCGGTTGACTGAATTCGATATAAGTTTAATAGAAAGATTAAATGAGAACTTACCGTTGAAATTTAATCGTTATTTTAAGAGTAATTTTGTAGGGAGAGATTACATGAGAGCCCGTAATGCGCATGCGCGGTCAATCTTTGCAGCACAAATGTGCCTACAGTTTAGAGGTAAGAGAAAGATTAAATTAATGAGAACTTACTGTAGATTAAGAGTAAGGGAGGGAGAGGCGGGCATGTAATCTCTCCCTACAAAATTACTCTTAAAATAACGATTAAATTTCAAACAGTAAGTTCTCATTTAATCTTTCTATTTTACTACGCAATTTTTCCGTGAGAAATTACATGAGATTTTGTAGCTCTGTAGGTACATTTGTCCACCCATGAAACTTTGCATGGGTCACAATCAATAAGTAAAAGAGAACAATTTGCTTCGGTGGAACCCACAAGCCAGTAAATATGTTACATGTAAGTACACAAAATAAGGCTAACCTGACTTCAGAAGAAGTTCACCGCAACTCAAATAAGGGGGAATGTATTCCCCATAAACTATAGTTCCCTGCACTAAAACAGTTTCTATTCAAAGTTCTTGCTCCACCGCAAGTATTAGTATACTGTATACACAGAGAAGACTCTTAAAGAGTGATACGTGTTCAGTCTAAAAGAGACACTGATTTTTAAGTTTGTCCTCCTAACACTGCTTGCGTGAAGCATTTTGTTTCTGTGCTAAGAGGTTTGTGATAGAACTTCCTAAAAGTACATTCGCTCGACCAGCCTGCTTTGCTGAGAATCTCAGAAACTGGAATTTCAGACCTCTGTGCAGCTGATGCAGATGCAGCCCTAGTCGAATGGGGCATAAAAATTTCAGTGTCTATTCCAGCTAATGACAAAGAAGCCTTAATCCATCTGGATATAGTCTGCTTACTGACACGCTTGTGTGGTTTCTGGAAACTAATAAAGAGATATTTCTCATCTCCCCTTAGATGTCTAGTGCGAAGCAGGTATTGCTTGAGATAACGAATCACACATAGTCGTCTATCAACTGGGTATGCTTTCATCTTCAGTTCACTACATGTATTAGCATTGCCTGGGCGATGTTGTTTGAGCAATGCAGTGAAGGAAAAGGTCACTGAGCTCTCCTTGAGTAGCATGTTGTCAAGGTTTAAGTCATGAATCGATTGCACACGCTGAGCAGAAACCAGTGCAATAATTGTAACAAGTTTAAGCGACACTTGTTTCAAGCTGAGCGAATTAGCTGGTGCAAGCTTTCTTAAGTAGTTAAGGACTATCTTCACGTCCCAGATGTGAGAATACCTTGCTGTTGGAGGTCTTAAATGGAACACTCCTTTCAAAAAGCGAGACACAAGGGGATGGGATCCTGTTGGATAAGATCCTTCCAAAGTGAGAAAAGTTGCTAACGCACTTCTAGCTGTATTCAGAGAGCTGTAGCTTGCCCCATGTACATAAAACATTTCTGAAAAGAATTCTAGTACTGTCTCTGCTGTACTATGTAAGTAGTTCAATTCCCTGGTTGAACAAAAACGCTTCCACTTTCTTATGTACACATAGTATTGCTTCTTGGATGATGCTCGCCAAGAGGCTGCGATGACCTGTATTGTCCTGTTGCTCAGTCCCTTACCCTGGAAGGGTCTCCGCAAATCCTGCAACAAAGCAAATCAAGATGGGGAGAAAGTGGATGTGTTATATTTGATACTGGTTGCTTGAGAAGGTCGTTTCTTCTTTTGAGCAACATGGGTTCCCCGACTATTAAGTCCTTAAATATTGGGAACCAAGCCTCAGTGGGCCAATTTGGTACTATTAAAAGCCCAGTCGCTTTATCTGCTTGTATCTTTTGTAAGCATTTTGATATCAGACAGAAGGGGGGGGGGGGGGGAAGCATAGAAAATGAGATGGCCCCAATCTATTGTGAAGGCATTCACCGTTTCAGCGCCAGGTTCTGGCAACCAAGATACAAATCTAGGTAGTTGAGCATTCAGTCTGGATGCGAACAGATCTATTTCAGGTAATCCAAAATGGTCAACAATTTGTGAAAAGGCTTTCTTATCCAACATCCATTCAGTCCTGTCATTGAATTTTCTGGACATTTGGTCTGCCTCTGTGTTTAGACAGCCCGGTAGATGGGCTGCAGTTATCCAGATATTTCTCACCATACACCATTTCCAAATTTCAGAAGCCATGCGATCGCAATCTCTAGATTTGATGCCCCCAAAGTTATTTAGGTAGCTTACTGCTGTTTGATTGTCTAGTCTAATGAGCACGTGCAAATCATGCCTATCCTCACAAAAAGCCCTTAACCCTAGGCCTGCAGCTAGAGTCTCTAAATAATTAATCTCATTATTTTGAGCTCGCTTCAACTCTTGCTCATTCCATCTTCCTCCTATTTTAGTGTGGAGGTTAGTTGCTCCCCAGCCCATGCCACTAGCATCAGTACGTAGCTCAATTTGTGATTTTTCACGTCTAATTGGGGAAAAGGAGGATCTTACATTCTCTATCCACCATAATAATTCCTCCTTTGCCTTAGCGGAGAGCTTCATCGGTCTATCAAAATGACCCTTACATTTCTTTAGTGCAGTAATCTTATCCCTTTCGAGGCAGCGATAAAACAAGGGACCGTATTGTACAGCAGGGAATGTTGCTATCAACTTCCCTATCACTCTAGCTACCACCCGAATGACAGGGTTGTTGGCATGAAGGAGATCTGTGCAGTCTTTGACTATATCATCCTTCTTATCTTCAGGTAGAGAAAGATGCATGATTACTGAATTTAGCATGAACCCAAGTAATTTTATCTCCTGCATGGGTATAAGGACCGACTTTTCAGGGTATACCAGGAAACCTAACTCTGTAAGAGCATCTGTAGTAGCTGTGATTGCAGCCTTTGTATGTTCCTTGTCTTTTCCAATGATTATGGTATCATCTAGGTACCCAACCACTACATGACCTGCCTGTCTGAGCGAGGCAAGGACAGGCTTAAGTAACTTGGTGAATAATCTAGGGGCTGTGCTAAGGCCATCTGGAAGGACCTTGAATTGAAACAGTTGCCCTTTCCATACAAATTTCAAATACTTTCTGTGGCTAGGATGGATGGGAACAGAGTAGTAAGCATCTTGGAGGTCGACTGAAGCAAGATAATAATTTGGAGATATAAGTGCAACGGCCACATGAATATCATCCATCTTAAAATGTTGATACTGAAGGCTCTTGTTTAGGTCTGACAGATCTAAAATCAGACGCAGCCCGCCATTCTTCTTGGGCCGAGTGAAAATATTGGAAATGAATTCGCCTTCCTCACGATAACACATTTCTATAACGTTTTTATCCAAAAGTTTCATAATTTCATTGCTGATAGCAGCCTGTTCAGTCTGACAGGACTTAAATTGGAAATATGGCCGTGATTTTCTGGGTGGCATGCACTGTGGGTCAAATTCAAGTTTGTACCCTTGCACCGCAGCCAAAATGAAAGTGTCAGAAGTAATGCTGCACCAATTTTCATAAAAATGTTTCAGTCGACCTCCAACAGGAGTACCAAATGAATCTTTAGAAAGAGAAATCTGACCTACCTCTTCGAGGTTGGTGTTGTTTAGTTCTTCTTGTACTTGTAGTGGTAGGTTTTCTGTTTTGCTCCTAGCCGAGGCAGGGCACTGCTTTGGTGTTTGTCCTTCTGATGATGAGTCTGCCCCTGATGGGGCTGATTGCCTAAAAAAGGCCTGTGGGAACTACCAGCCTTAGGTTGTGAGCGGCTGGAATCTCTGGAGGATGGCGTCCATCCCGCATCGTGGTACTTGGACTTGTGTGACCCGGCATAGGGGTGATAATGCTGGCTATGCTGGCCAGAACTGGTCTTAATCTGTGGCCTCATCACCCCCTGCTGTTGCCTTCTGTTGTTCCTGTAAGTCTTTCACTTGCTTGGGTAGGTCATCACAAAACAGTTGTTTCCCCACCATAGTTGTGGGTTTGCACAGGTGCGTGAATCTAGCATTCATGTCTGGCCTGATCAGGTGCTTGCGTAAAGAGTTAAGTTCAAAGTTAGTATTGCTCAACAGCGCCAAGGCATCCTGCTGAGTGGCTGAAATAACATCAGCTGCATCAAGAGTACGCAAGAAGGCCACCAAACCTCTGATGAGGGACAGCTGAACTCTCTGCAGTTTAAGGTCCCTGCTCTTGGTGCCTGATTTAAAGTTGTCTCAAATTGGAGCATTAACTTTGGGTACAGTAAGCAATGGGCAGTTGCTAGGTGGAACGTACTTGTCCCCAGTCTCATGTAGGGTTTTTCCCCTCCAACTGATGTGAGATTAAGTAAGTCGCCGAACTGGCCAAACTGTCATTAAGTGGTTCTCCAATCTCACTGGGTTGAGCAAATTTAGCTGCGAGCTTAGGTACAACTAGCTCTTCCTCCATTTCATGTTCATAAACATCATCACGATCATACACCTCACTGAAGCCTTGACCGGCAAGAGGTTCATCGGTATCTGAGATATCCATTAATTCAGTAGGATCTGAAACAAAATGGCCGCCTTCTGACGTACCAGCACGAGTGTTCGAACCGAAGGTGGAATGCGAAGTTCCCGGACTCCGCGCTGCAGACGAGGTGGACGGGAGACTCTCCATAACTTTGCCCAAAAGGGCTTCCAGTTTATCCAGTCTATCCCCAAAATCGGGGGTTTCTGCCTTTTTTGGCTGTGATGTGATCTTTGGCTTAGCCACTTTAGATTTTCCTTTATCGGAAGATCCCCCTTTGGGTTTGTTCTTGCCTGAAGTCGAGCCCGAGGGCTTCTTGGCATCTGCAGTAGCTTCCCTACTCGCACCCCCGGTAACGCGACCGGAGTGCATAGGGCGTGCGTCCGGCTTTGCCGACGTCTGGCCCGGAGATCGAGATTTCTCCTCACACGAGATAATCGCTTCCATTTTCTAAAAAAAAAAACGTCGATGAACTCTCAAAAGTGAAGAGAAAGAGTAGAAACCAATAAAAACTCCGAAAATAGGTGTGGTAAACAGCGAAAATCCGTAGGTGGTGAAGAAAAAGGAAAATACTGCGATGAAATCACAGCTATCCTCGTAAGACCGCAATTTGCAAAACGTCATTGACCGCGCATGCGCATTACGGGCTCTCATGTAATTTCTCACGGAAAAATTACGTAGTAAAATAAACCAAAATTTGAAACTAATTTTTCACTACATTTTTTTGCGCTCGAATCCCGTGGATTTTCCACGGGCGCCGCTAGCTGCACTATGAGCTGAGCAGTATCAGCGCTGCAGGCTTGGCTGCGTGATATGAACTCCGGGGGAGGAGATCACGGAGAGACCAGGGGTAAATGACTAACTGAGCTGCATATTTGGAGATGTCCAAGGTTGACTTTGGACATGAGTGACATTTTTGAGAACAAAAAATGTTGCAGTATAGTATTTGTGGACTTTGTCCCTATTTTCTGCGTAATTAGTTAAAAACTGATGGCATTCTTGATTCTTCTCTACAATATAAAGCCGGTACTCTGTCACGGCAACGCCAGCACTCTGAGGCTGAGCTGTTGTAAGGGTTGGCTGGCTGAACTCCAGGGAAGGAGTCCGGCAGTAAATGCCTCACTGAGCTGCTTATTTCAAGATTGGAAACAGTTTACTTATCATTTTTTTTTTATTACTGCAGTTAAAATTTGATGATAAATTCATCTTACCGTATGAGAAGATTCTACATATATCCGTTGAAGAATTAATCGAGTATATTCATATGCTGAAGGCATGGGCGTAGATAGCGGGGGCGGGTGGCTGAATTCAATATAAGTTTAATAAACCAAAATTTGAAACTAATTTTTCACTACATTTTTTTGCGCTCGAATCCTGTGGATTTTCCACGGGCGCCGCTAGTATACTTTAATATAGAAGTACCGTTCTTCTGGCTCCAAACAGACGATATTTTCGAGGCGCGGAGCGCTGGAGGACGCCAGACAGGACGTCGGGCGGAACTCGGTGTTGGGGGGGGGGGGGGGGGGGGGGGGACCGACAGAACTAGTGATCATCGATCGAAACTCGGACGGCCTCCGCCCTTATGTCGAGCGGGCTTCTCCGGACTCCCGTTTGTTACTGACGGGCACCGGGCGACTTTTGATCATTAGTGTTCAAAGGACTCCGCCTGAGCCCCGTCCAATACGTGACGTAGATTTAAAGCAAAAAATACGCTCGACTCCCGGGCGGATTTGAAATTCGGCGACTTTGTTTCGATCTACGAATTCGGCCGGAGATCGTGGGATTTGTGACGCAGGCATTAAGGGGACATGGATAGAAGTCATCTTCTTGGGAAAAGAAGACGCCACTATAGCTCTTCGTCACATTGGTCCTACTTTCTAGAAGGGATAGGGTTTCGGTTTAGGTCTTTTGGGATCAGTGTCACGTAGGACCAGTTTTCCATTCGATCGGGCCTGACGATGCATAATGTAGGTTTAGGGTTAGGGATAGAGTTTAGTTGCATCGGGCCAAGCATTGCCGGAGGTACTAGCCCGGACGATGTATTGTCATCTAATATAGTTTGCCGATTGTTTAAAGGGCAATCCAACCTTGGTAATGAGATGATTTGTGTGAAAGCAGAAAAATAAGATATACCGGATGGTGAAAGTTTGAAAGAAATCGGACAAGGAATAAGAAAGTTATGGATGTTTGAAAAATGAGATCACTACATCTATGCGAATCTCAAATTGGCAATTCGGTGATTCAATTGTGACATGTTTGTGGACAACTCTCCCATTTGTCGTACACAAAAATATCATTGATTGCAGTTTTCTTCGAGGCGCTTTTACCCTCGGGGCAGTACTCAAAATATATTGGAGATAGCATAATGTTATAGGTCCTCATGAATGAAAGAGATCCTACTGACTAATACATTTTGAAAAAAAGTGATATTTTAATCATTTTGTGTGTTGGAGTGAATAGGGGAGTTGTCCACAGCTACATCACAGTGACATTACCTATTCGGCCAATTTGAAATTCCCATATGTATAGTGATTACAACTTAAAAAAAAATTATAACTTTTTATTGCTTGTCCAATTTCGTTCAAACTTTCACCAAGCTGCTTCTCTGATTTTTCCTCTTTCTTTCAAAGCAACTTGCTATTAACATGATTAAGGTTGGATTTCCCGTTAATGAGCTCATCGTATAGGCCTAACTGACATTAATCATTAATAAGTTGGATCAAAGTAATAAATGCTAATGCGATGGGATGTGTTATGGACAATGGATGGGTGTCACAAAAATTTCAAATAAGAAGGGGAATAAGACAAGGCTGTCCGCTCTCTGCACTTTTATTTATTCTTTTTGTTTATTTATTTATTCATGTTCTATTTATGATAAATAAAAAATAGTGGAGGGTAGTCTGATTCAGTTATGTAATTGCTTTACAACTGAGCCCTCCACAAAAAGATAATATAAACAAAATACAAAACGTGGAATCGAGAAGACCCCCCCCCCCCTCCCTCCCCGCTTTTCTCGAAAGGGGGCGTTGAAAGCTCTGCACCGCACCCTTTCGAGATAAACCTTCTGTTTTAGGGTAGGGTATTTGTAGACGGCTGTTTGTGGCATGACGTGTATTATAAACAATAGGTCGCATAACAGACAGTGGTTTCAAATAATTTGGTACTGTATCATTCCAAATCTTATATACACTAAAGAGACATTTTTTTCTAATAAGCGCCTCTTTTCAAATCTGTTAAGTGGTTCATTTGCTCTCTAAAGAGACATTAATAAAAATGTATTATGCGCTATACAAGAACCGATTATTATTATTATTATTTTCTCTATAATAAGAGCCCTTTTCCCCTTCTGATAAGTACCCCTATTAAAATCTGATAGGTGCCACTCTTTACTTATGATAAGTGACTCTTTTCCTCTCTACTAAGTTCCACTTTTTCCATACTGATAACTGCCCCATTCCCCGCTTGATAAGTGCCCATTCTTACCCTGTCAAGTGCCCTTTTTCTTCTGTTAAGTGTCCCCTTTTATTTCCCATTGTTGCTTACAAAAGAGCCATATCTATATAGCTTCTAAGAATCGGTACGGCGAAATGTAGTAACAGATACCCCTACACCACGTACATGATGTACACCATTGCATTACTACCACTGAAATGTAAGGGAGTGGAGCTGGGGCAGGAGGAGCACAATGGCCCTCTCCTTTGGATGCAAAAATAAATTCTCCACTCGTTAGAATGTGCCCATATTTTAAAGTAAGTAAGGACAATATTTTCTGAAAATTTCTCACAGCTCGCTCGCTACCATCGCTCGCAATTGTAGTTATGAAATCATGTAAATCGCATCAAGTTTGTTGACATCGAAGTAACCTTAACATGCTTAAAGGTATTATTCTTTTTATTATGAGACAACTACCCCCAAGGGCAACCACCCTCTAGGACGACTACCCCCCGGGACGACTACCCTCTAGAATGATTACCCCCCCCCCCCCCCCCGACTAACTACTCCCTAGGACAACCATCCTCTAGGACAACTACCCCCAGACAACTACCCCCTAGGACAACCACCCTCTAGGACAACTACCCCCAGACAACTACCCCCTAGGACAACCACCCTCTAGGACAACTACCCCCCGGACAACTACCCCCAGACAACTACCCCCTAGGACAACCACACTCTAGGACAACTACCCCCTGGAAAACTACCCCGGACAACTACCCTCTAGGAAAACTACCCACAGACAACTACCCCCGGACAACTACCCTCTAGGACAACCACCCTCTAGGACAACCACCCCCTAGTTTGCAGGCACAAACCCTGGTCAGTCGTACAAGAGAGTCTGCGCTGTAAGACTACCATAGTCCATGTACTGTAGCTGCTCCTGACACGACCAGTAGGTAGCTGGATTAGGCTCCTCTCAAGACACAATGATTTTCTGATAAAGTGTCAAATTAGGGTCTGTGCTTGCAGACTAACCACCCCTGGGACAACTACCCCCCGGACAAATACCCCCCCGGACAACTACCCCCAGACAACTACCCCCTAGGACAACCACCCTCGAGGACAAGTACCCCCTGGACAAGTACCCCCAGACAAGTACCCCCTAGAACAACCACCATCTAGGACAACTACCCCCCGGACAACTATCCCCAGACAACTTACCCTTAGGACAACCATTCTTTAGGACATCTTCTTGACAAATACCACCTAAGGTAACTACCACCCAAATAACTACCCCCGGACATTAACGACTTAGGGTTATAATTAATCGGACAACAACCAACATACTCTCACCCATGGCATGTAGGTCAACTATCCCCCCAAACACTTACAAACTGATTTCGGCCAAGGGAGGACGTGGAGAGGGGGGGGGGGGGGGGGGGTGACCAACAATCAGTAAGGATATAATGAGTATCCACGTTCTGAGAATTTCTATGATATATTCAATATTAAATACCAACTGGGAAGGGTATAAAAGGTTGCTCTCCCACAGTAAGATCTTCTGGAAATTTGGGGGTTACAACCAAGGGTTTGAGTGAGTATAATTAGGCTTATGTATTTTCACAAATAATAAATCCAATATCTTGCCGTGTCCTACTAAAAAGGCGAACTTAAAATAACAATCTACAACGGTCTGCGAGTAAAATTCAGACAGAATCTATGGCCCCAAATGATAATCATAACTGTCACTTGTATAGCGCATAATCAATTAAAACTGCTGAATGTGCGTTAGAGCTATCCAAGATTATTACAATATACCAACAAATATGTCTTTTGATTCCTCTTGATAATAATAGTTACTGAAATAATTCACAGAAAGTGAAATATACAAAAAAGCAATAATTCCGGGAAATTATGTCTTGTGTAAACATGATTTTCTATCTTTTTCAATTAATTTTCCCAATTTTTTCTTAGTGTCAGGTATTTTAATACAGGATTTTGTCGAATTTTGCCCAAATTTATTGAAATTTTTGCCGAAATTTGCGATAACTTTTCCCCAATTTTTTTTTCTTCCAAAAATAGGGGGCACAGTGCCCCCTGCCCCAAATGCCAATGAAATGAGCTTGTCAAAATTGTGTTGTTTCATAATAATCTTAAGTGTCTCAAAAGTGTGAAGATCTGATTATTCTCTCCGTGATTATGATAGCGTTTTTGATGGAATAAATGTTTCAAAAGTCATTATGCTAGTATTCAAAAATTTCTTGATGGTGAAAAGGCATAAATTTCGAACATTGTGATCTAGGTTGCTTTCTCATCCATCTTAACATGATTATATACCCCATAATATTTTTTTAAAACCAGAATGCTAGTTTCCTTTAATACTCGATTGGGTGGTAGCTTTGTAACGAGTTGCATAATTGTAGAGCGCGTGAGGGAGGGGGGGGGGGGGGGGGGGGGTGACAAACGGCTGGAATATTTGTTTTCCTTCCCGCCCCCCCCTTAATTGTTGACCATGCAAAACGTCCAATAGAGAGTTGATATTGCACATGGGAATACCTGCCTTCATGCACTGAAGAAATCTACGGCAATATTTTACAATTTTACCAAAAATGTTCAACTCAATTTTCAGCAAAAATAGCAATTTTCATTATTATAATACTAGGGGTAAACTTTACTATCGGGTTGATTTTAGTTGTACTTCCATTTCTAGATCAATAATAACATGCAAAGGACCCCTTTTATGGAATGACATACCTCAACATATCAAGGACACTATATCTCTCAACGCATTCAAACGCAAGTTTAAAGAGTATCTATTGCTAATACACTGTTATGGATATTATGATTTTTTAAATATTAATTTACAATACTCTGTGCTAAATTCATTGTTTAGGATTGTATTTTTCTTTACCTTTTTTGTATATTCTTTTGTTTTCTCGTGAAATGGGATCATGTTTACAAGTTTTTTACCAAACTTTTTTTGATCCCACCACATTTACATTTATTCTTTGTATACTTGTTAGTATTATGTCATTGTTTGTACATATATTTGACATGTTTTATGAATGTTTTTTAAATGGAGATGTGGAAATAAATTCAATTCAATTCAATTCAATTCAATTAAGAGTATTCAGTCGTATTCAATGTGCTTTCAGTGGTATTTCCATTTCGGCCAACGAGCGTAGCGAGCGAGCAACCCCCCCCCCCCCAACAAAAACAAAACAAAACATTTTTTTTTTTAAATAATAGTTAGTATACATAAACTAGTTTTTTTTTGTTTTTTTTATGTGATAAACTAGGTTTTATTGAGCAAAAACAAACACTTCTCTTTCAATAAAATTTGGTATATTATCTGGGTTTTATTGTTGCAGGTCGAGGCAGAAATTTTGCTAAAGGCCATATTAATTCTATATTGGCGAGCAAGCGTAGCGAACGAGCGCAATCTTGTTCAATGTGATGTTAAGTCCAATTTGGGGTACTTTTCCTAGAGGGTGGTTGTCCTGGGGGTAGTTGTCCGGGGGGTAGTTAGTTGTCCTAGAGGGTGGTTGCCCTAGGGGGTAGTTATCCGAGGGTACTTGTCCTAGAGGGTGGTTGTCCTAGAGGGTGGTTGTCCTAGGGGGTAGTTGTCTGGGGGTAGTTGTCCTAGAGGGTGGTTGTCCTAGGGGGTAGTTGTCGGGGGGGGGGGGTAGTTGTCCGTGGGGTAGCTGTCCGGGGGGTAGTTGTCCTAGAGTGTGGTTGTCCTAGGGGGTAGTTGTCCAGGGGGTAGTTGTCCTAGAGGGTGGTTGTCCTAGAGGGTAGTTGCCTGGGTGTAGTTGTCCGGGGGGGTACATGTAGTTGTCCGGGGGGGGGTAGTTGTCCGGGGGGGGGTAGCTGTCCGGGGGATAGTTGTGCGGGAGGTAGTTGTCCTAGAGGGTAGTTGTCCAGGGGGTAGTTGTCTGGGGGGTAGTTGTCCGGGGGTAGTTGTCCTAGAGGGTGGTTGCCCTAGGGGGTAGTTAGTCGGGGGGGGGGGGTAATCAACCTAGCGGGTAATTTCGCGGGGGATAGTCGTCCTAGGGGGTGGTTGACCTAGGGGGTAGTTGTCCTAGGGGTAGTTGTCCTAGAGGGTGGTTATCCTAGTGGTGGTTACCCGGGGGGTGGTTGTCCAGGGGGTAGGTGTCCGGATACGCAGTTTTCGTTATCATTATATCACTGTAATTAATGCACAACCAGAGGCCACCAGCATTTTAAGAAAAGGGTCTTTTCTTGCTCTCTCATGAATCAGACCATTATATTACACATAACTGCATATTATGAAGCTGAAGCCACGTAAAGAAAGAAACAGTTAATAAAAATGTCGAAGATGATGCTTGATTATTATATCAATAATAATGTAGAGTGATACCTATTTTTCAAAATGGTCCCCCTTTTTGGCTTTGTGTTCGCACTTTGAAAGACAGTCCGCAGCCCCTGTCTTCTTCCCTTCTATTGTTAACCGACCTTTCGTTTTCTTTGATTTAGCCAATTTGTGCTGGGCTATTCCAAGATTGAGGATGGGTCAATGTGAACTTAATGCCCTGTCCCCTCTGTATCTATGCCACTGTTAAGTTTGTCATTATGATTCTTTGAATATTATCTTTTTAACAGTTGAATGTCAGCAGTGTTCTACATCAGGCTTGAAAGCTTTCGGTGGATATCAGTATGTCTTCTACCATGGTACTGATGGTGTTCACAGGACATTCAGTGAAACACGTGCACACTGTCAAAGCTTAGGAGGTGACATGCCAGTCATCACATCAGCCGAACAAAATGTACGTACATAGTTTAAACATTTATCACATTCTTAGCAAGAAGCAACACGAATTAAACCCCCAATGCAGTTGTTTAAAATGAAATGATGGTAATGTCTATACAACTGTTTACAGGTCTATTTCTATGAAGCATCACAGGATTTACTATTAAGCAACTTGTTGCTTCATCATAATAAATACATTGAAATATTGTCATAATTGTTTTTACATTGTAGGCGTACTATAAAGTAGTACACCTATGAAATTACTTCTTCAGGAAAACCCATAATAATTGTTTCATTGCTTGATTCGTTGGTTATTCTGTCACTACACCTAAATGCGTATCCGGACACCTACACCCGGGACAACCACCCCCGGATAACCACCCCTAGGATAACCACCCTCTAGGACAACTACCCCCTAGGGCTACCACCATCTAGGACGACTACCCCCCGGTACAATTACCCTCTAGGATGCTTACCCCCCAGCTAACTACCCCCTAGGGCAACCACCCTCTAGGACAAGTACCCCCCGGACAACTACTCCCCAGACAACTACCCCCTACGGCAACCGACCTCTAGGACAACTACCCCCAGGACAACTACCCCCAGGACAATTACCCCCTGGACAAGTACCCCCCGGACAACTACCCCCAGGAAAAATTACCCCCATAAAATGATGATTACCCCGATAAACCCCCCCCCCCCAAACAACTAACCCCTGGACAATCACCCCGGACAACTACCCCAGAATGCGGGGGTAGCTGTCCGGGGGTAGTTGTCCGGGGGGGGGGGAGTGGTTGTCCTAGGGGTAGTTGTCGGGGGGGGGGGTAGTTGTCCTAGAGGGTGGTTGTCCTAGCGGTAGTTGTTTTGGGGGTACTTGTCCTAGAAGGTGGTTGTCCTAGGGGGTAGTTGTCCTCGAGGTTTGTATTCCTAGGGATGGTTATCCGGGGGGTGGTTGTCCAGGGGGTAGGTGTCCTAGAACCACCTAAATGATGATAGCACAAATTCGACAGAATTAGGAGGAAATGTCTGCTCTGAATGATGATCGTTAGGGATACCCCACATTAGTATACTGACAAGTATCGAGATGTGTTATTCAGACTGAATGCCATAATGCTATAATAATAATCAAAATATTAAATAATAATGACGTAATAGATAGCCTACTTCGCAGATAGCCTTAAAATGACTCTGATATCTTCATCATGTTTTTGAGCTGACTTGTTTTTAAAATCATAGTAGACGGTGGAAATGGCGTGGTGAAAGCTGGTGCTTTGTCCGTTGTGTCACGCAGCCCCTCCCCCCCCCCCCCCCCCCCCCCCCCCCACCACCACCCGTAATTAACTATATGATGTAAACTTTTGAAGGTGGTAGTGTTTGGAAAGTGTGACATCAGATCATAATTTTAGAAAATGCGTGGTACATTCTCATTCTTGTTCCATCATATTTTAAACTCTCATACAATATGAGGGTTAGTTTTCTTCATCACAGATGCTGCAAGCAAACATTAATAAAAAATATCCATTGTCCGCCTCAATTTGGCAGAAATTACTTTAATGCATATAATTATTATTCGGTGATAAATCTGTAAATCGTAACAAAAAGATATTTCTTGAATTCCTTTCTACCCACAGGCGTAGCCAGGATTTTTCAGTAGGGGGGGGGGGAGTTGAAGGATCCAACCGCGTATATGTAGCCAGGATTTCATTTTAGGGGTGGCGGTTGTGAGTATGCTCCCCAGGGGATTGGTGCAGGGAGGGGGAAGTTTTCCCCCTCCGGCGCGAAGAGCGAAAGCTCTGACGTTTTATAGCAAATTTGGTGCTCGTAGCACCTTTTTTCTAGGCGGAAAGTTAGTTCGACGTCCGGACTGCTTTTCAGTAATTTGGACGCAATACTGCACTGTATGTAACAGGGGTGGGTGAAGGGAGGGGGGAGTTCCCCGCTTCCCGCGCGTAGCGCGAAAGCTCTTACGTTTTATAGCAAATTTGAAAGAAAGATAACGGCTCGTATAGCACCCTTTTTTTCAGTTAGTTCGACGCCCGGGCTGCTTTTCAATTACTTGGACGCAAAACTGCACCGTATGTAACAGGGGTGGGTGCAGGGAGGGGGGACTTTCCCCCTTTCAGCGCGAAGCGCGAAAGCTCTGACGTTTTAGCAAATTTGAGAGATTGATAACGGCTCGTAGCAAACAATTTTTTTAGGCGGTAAGTTTTAGTTCGACGCCCTGACTGATTTTCAATTGTTTGGACGCAATACTGCACTGTATACAACGAGGGGGAAGTTTCCCCCTTCTCACGCAAAGCGCGAAAGCTCTGATGTTTTATAGCAAATTTGAGAGAAAGATAACGGCTCGTAGCACCTTCTTTTAGGCGGAAAGTTAGTTCAACGCGCTGCTTTTCAATTATTTGGTCGCAATACTGTACTGTATGTAACGGTTGAGTGTAGGGAGGGGGGGGGGGGGGTGCCCTTCCCCGCGAAAACATGTTTGAGTTCTGCCAAAATGAATGGATAGTTGAGTAAGAAGCCATTCAACTTTCCTGACCTAGCAGCTGACAATGGGACTTGATGCTTAGGTGAATTTACGCAAACATGGGAAGGTAAAGGAACATCAGAGATGGTTGGGGTATAAAAAGAATGAAATTAAAGCAAAGCAGCATTTGCTATAGCTTGCCTGACCATGCAACTGACCACAGAACAAAGGATGTTCATCGTAACGGTAGGGGCTCGCTCTGTGAGCATGCAGCAAGTTGCTGCAGCCTTCCATGGGAGATTTCCAGAACGCGACGTTCCTGCGAAGTATATACGTTATGGAGAAATATAAGAAAATATCAGCAGGAGGGGACGAGCCTCAATGTCAACAAGGGTCGATCTGGTCGAAGAAGGCTCCCAGAGCTAGCCCCTTCCGTTACGTTGAACACCATTTGTTCTGTGGTCAGCTGCATGGTCAGGCAAGATACCGATGGTTTCCTTCATTTGTAGCCTTTTTATACCCCAAGCATCTCTCATGTTCCTTTTCATTTCCAATGTTTGTGTATGTTCACCCAAGCATTAGTCCACTGCCAGCTGCTAAGTCAAGAAAGCTGAATGGCTTGTTTTAATTTTACTTGTTCTCCGGCATATATCATTCATGTTTTACGCATGAGGTGTCATATAAAAGAGAATATTATGAACCTTCATGTGATGTTTTTCTTTTTAAAAAATAATTACGTTTGCTACCTAAAAAATCACTCAAGTTCCATTTTGTGAGTGCAAATGAAATTTGGTACTACCAATTTCCATTGTTTTAATTCAATCGCGTGTGAATCATGAATGATAAGTTGTGCATCAAATGAAAGAACAAGCAAAGCTTTTCATATATGTATATCTCATCAAGGAAATTTTTCATTATTATAGACCATGTCTGCCATAAAATTCGGTTATGTTTTTTCTGGGACACACTGTATATTGAAATTATATATCTTTAGAACATTTAAACATTTGTGTATAATTCATTCTTCTTCAGTGGCGTAATCAGGGATTGTGGCGCTCGGGGCAAACAACAAAGTTGCCCCCCCCCTCCCCCACCTTAAGTTATCAGCTCAAAAGCACAAATCATATATTTCTCGCAGTAAATTTAAAAATTACAGGACTATACAAAAATAATTTCTTATTCACTTAAGCCGTGTTCCAAATATTGATGATAGAGAAGCGACCAAGCGGTGGGAATTTCAGCATCCCCCCCCCCCCAAGAACGCAATATCTTATGCATTTAATCCTTATAACAAAGTCGCAAGAGAGCACAGCAACGGAGCGTTGGAGTGTCTTTCAAATATTGAACACTGGAAAACGTTATTTTATTATAATTATATTTCTTCTATTTGGAGCGCATTCGAGAATTTTTAGCAAGGAAAACAAAATTTGGCATTTAAAAAAAAAACTTTGAAGAATGCTACCTTATGCAATTTATTCTATATTGGGCCACAGACATTATGAGATCCTGAAGAAACATATGCGAGAGAGCGAAGTGACCGAGCTTTAGAAAATTTAAGCAGTTTGAACACCTTTAAAACACTAATTCTTATGTAATTAACACTAGATTTGGGCGCATAATCATTAAGAACTATTACTTTCCCTTCTTTCATCCCTTTCTCCTTCTCTCTTTTGCATTTTTTCGCCTCCCACGATTGCCACTTGGGGGACGTGCCCCGTCTGCCTGGTCTTCCCCCCTTAGATACGCCACCCTTCTTCTTCAACCTGACTCGAATGCTAATTACTATTTTTAACGGTTTTTAGCAAAGCCAATGCACATTCTAACTTACGTGTAATTTTTGTGCTATAACCGGAAGACCCCATTCCTCCATGTAAGTGTGCGAGAAAGCTTCGAAAATCTAATGTTAGAGAACAGCTAAAAATAAAATGCAAAACTAAATGATTCCGAAATAGTCCGGTGCCCCACTTAATTGAACTGTTAAATTCAAGATAGACTATTTATATTGTATTTTGTAGTTTGATAATAATAAAATACAAACACATCCTTATGATGATGATGTAGAGGATGTGTATTGGATTGACTGTCATTACTTTATAGTTATCTTAGTATAAAGGAATATAATATTTTACAGGTGACTTTTTAACACAGTTGCTAGATCTTGTATATATATGTGCATAGTATCAAAAGCCAGCTTGGCATGAGATGTTTTACTGAGATGTTTTACTGATAAAACACCTCAGTGTCCATATTTCAAAATTTGGCAGTAATAATATAATCATTTTCTCTTTATTGTTCACAACCGGTTATAACAGATTATCAACAAAATACAAAATACAAAATATTTTTTTTGGTAATAACTATAAAGAAGAGTAAAAACTTAACTATTTCTGGTATTATTTGACAGCTTGCTTACTTGTCCTTTACAATTTTAATTCCTGTTTGATAATCTTCCCTTTTTTTTGCTTCTTCATCACTGCTCTTCTTTCTGTCTTTCTATAAAGCTCTCATCACTTTTAACTGTGCTCTTGACTTTGTTATATTAAGTTGCTCAGAAAATATATAACTCAGAAACTATTTATGAAAATGTATTAGAAAACCCAACAAAAAGTCTTTACGGAAATTTAAAGATATACATATACAGTGCGTATAAAAAACGTTACACTTTTGAAAAATCTGTCAAAAGTATATTTCAAAATATTTGGAAGATATTTTTCATGTCAATAGATGCGCAATAGTCTCATCTATCAAGTGCTACTAACAAAACAAATTTTCGTTTACGCTTGGGCGAACACTAACTCTTTTTATCCAGAGTGTGAAAAATGGCTTGCGCCAAACTAAAAGAAGAGGGGAAATTAAACCAGCAGTCCAAATAAGTACTCCCATTCAAACAAATTGTTATTTTGCATAAATGTATGATTATGTTTTGATAGTCTAGGAATTTTGTGTCAATTTTCTATCATAATTTTAATGATTTCATTGCTTTATGCATGAATGAGAATTAATAATTTTTTATTCTTGGGAACCTACACAAACAAGCTATGCTTTCCAGTAGGTTCCTTTTTCATTTCATGATTTTGTACTTTGCAAATCATATTGTTTTGTATTTGGGAAAAAAATGAAATGAAATAAATCTTGCATCAATCAAAAAAATAATGTGTAATTACTTCAAGATCTTTTAACCACAGTATTTACAATTCACAGAAACATCAAATCCACATACCAGTCATTCAGTCAAGAAGAAAATTACCAAATTAATACATCTTCAGATGATACAATCATCCAGTCAGTGAATAAGGTAATCTCCGTCATGCCTGGGTAAACCCGTACCCTTTTTTTTGATTTAGATACTTCAAGATATACCCTTTTCAGCCAAATAAAAGAAAATGTACCTTATCTCTGACCAACTTGTTTTATTCCACAGCCTTCCTAAAATAATTTCTCCTACAAACATTAAGGTAACAGTGTTCCTATCGCTCAACTTTATGACTGTGGACTAAAGGTTAAAATTAGCACTTAGATCTCTGTGTTTTCTTTGTATCATTAATATTTTGAATTGGAAAATAAATTATGAATTTAAATACTTTACAGAAATGAAATGACATTATATTTGCTCAATGCAACGATGTAAGTCTAGTGAAGTATTTTGCCGAGCTTATGTGCCTTTGTTGTCATGTCAGAAATATTGGTTTTCACTTTTAAAAAATAATAAAATAATTTTTAAAATAATTATATCGAAAGGAATTTGATAAATTTTTAAACAAAACCAAAAAAAAAAAAAAAAACCGATGATAATATGAAGAAAAGTGGATTTGTTTGATCATATGCGGGCCCCAATGACAAGCATAAATTGAGAATGACTGAAAACTGTGATGTTGTTAAGCAAAGCAAATACCCATTAACAAAGGTATGAGTAAATGAAAGATTCTCACACGGAGAAATTGAATCATTAGAAAAGGCCCTTGTCATAATGGGAAAAATGGGTGAGGGATCAAGGTCGGAATTTTTGATTAAAAGAAATAGTCAAACATCTAAGAAAAGTTTTATTTTGATATAACATCGAAGGGGGGGGGGGTACTTTTTGCGTAGTTCTGAATATTTGAAAACACATATGCTTGCGATTCTTTAGCAAGATGGAGAAGAGCTAAATGCCTGTTAAGAATGATTGAGTAAACCAGAACAAACTGTTTCCATCAGACATGCCCTGTCTGAAATATCCCCCTAAAAACTATTGGTCAAATGAAATTCATTACACAACTAAAAGACATGCACTCTAAGAAATACTGGGTAAACTATGCTGGCTAAATTGAAATTGGGTAAATATTGGGCACATTTTTCCAAACTGTTTGCTCCGGCATATATCATTCATGTTTTACGCATGAGGTGTCATATAAAAGAGAATATTATGAACCTTCATATGATGTTTTTCTTTTTAAAAAATAATTACGTTTGCTACCTAAAAAATCACTCAAGTTCCATTTTGTGAGTGCAAATGAAAGTTGGTACTACCAATTTCCATTGTTTTAATTCAATCGCGTGTGAATCATGAATGATAAGTTGTGCATCAAATGAAAGAAGAAGCAAAGCTTTTCATATATGTATATCTCATCAAGGAAATTTTTCATTATTATAGACCATGTCTGCCATAAAATTCGGTTATGTTTTTTCTGGGACACACTGTATATTGAAATTATATATCTTTAGAACATTATTTGTGTATAATTCATTCTTCTTCAGTGGCGTAATCAGGGATTGTGGCGCTCGGGGCAAACAACAAAGTTGCCCCCCCCCCCTCCCCCACCTTAAGTTATCAGCTCAAAAGCACAAATCATATATTTCTCGCAGTAAATTTAAAAATTACAGGACTATACAAAAATAATTTCTTATTCACTTAAGCCGTGTTCCAAATATTGATGATAGAGAAGCGACCAAGCGGTGGGAATTTCAGCATCCCCCCCCCCAAGAACGCAATATCTTATGCATTTAATCCTTATAACAAAGTCGCAAGAGAGCACAGCAACGGAGCGTTGGAATGTCTTTCAAATATTGAACACTGGAAAACGTTATTTTATTATAATTATATTTCTTCTATTTGGAGCGCATTCGAGAATTTTTAGCAAGGAAAACAAAATTTGGCATTTAAAAAAAAAACTTTGAAGAATGCTACCTTATGCAATTTATTCTATATTGGGCCACAGACATTATGAGATCCTGAAGAAACATATGCGAGAGAGCGAAGTGACCGAGCTTTAGAAAATTTAAGCAGTTTGAACACCTTTAAAACACTAATTCTTATGTAATTAACACTAGATTTGGGCGCATAATCATTAAGAACTATTACTTTCCCTTCTTTCATCCCTTTCTCCTTCTCTCTTTTGCATTTTTTCGCCTCCCACGATTGCCACTTGGGGGACGTGCCCCGTCTGCCTGGTCTTCCCCCCTTAGATACGCCACCCTTCTTCTTCAACCTGACTCGAATGCTAATTACTATTTTTAACGGTTTTTAGCAAAGCCAATGCACATTCTAACTTACGTGTAATTTTTGTGCTATAACCGGAAGACCCCATTCCTCCATGTAAGTGTGCGAGAAAGCTTCGAAAATCTAATGTTAGAGAACAGCTAAAAATAAAATGCAAAACTAAATGATTCCGAAATAGTCCGGTGCCCCACTTAATTGAACTGTTAAATTCAAGATAGACTATTTATATTGTATTTTGTAGTTTGATAATAATAAAATACAAACACATCCTTATGATGATGATGTAGAGGATGTGTATTGGATTGACTGTCATTACTTTATAGTTATCTTAGTATAAAGGAATATAATATTTTACAGGTGACTTTTTAACACAGTTGCTAGATCTTGTATATATATGTGCATAGTATCAAAAGCCAGCTTGGCATGAGATGTTTTACTGAGATGTTTTACTGATAAAACACCTCAGTGTCCATATTTCAAAATTTGGCAGTAATAATATAATCATTTTCTCTTTATTGTTCACAACCGGTTATAACAGATTATCAACAAAATACAAAATACAAAATATTTTTTTTGGTAATAACTATAAAGAAGAGTAAAAACTTAACTATTTCTGGTATTATTTGACAGCTTGCTTACTTGTCCTTTACAATTTTAATTCCTGTTTGATAATCTTCCCTTTTTTTTGCTTCTTCATCACTGCTCTTCTTTCTGTCTTTCTATAAAGCTCTCATCACTTTTAACTGTGCTCTTGACTTTGTTATATTAAGTTGCTCAGAAAATATATAACTCAGAAACTATTTATGAAAATGTATTAGAAAACCCAACAAAAAGTCTTTACGGAAATTTAAAGATATACATATACAGTGCGTATAAAAAACGTTACACTTTTGAAAAATCTGTCAAAAGTATATTTCAAAATATTTGGAAGATATTTTTCATGTCAATAGATGCGCAATAGTCTCATCTATCAAGTGCTACTAACAAAACAAATTTTCGTTTTACGCTTGGGCGAACACTAACTCTTTTTATCCAGAGTGTGAAAAATGGCTTGCGCCAAACTAAAAGAAGAGGGGAAATTAAACCAGCAGTCCGAATAAGTACTCCCATTCAAACAAATTGTTATTTTGCATAAATTTATGATTATGTTATGATAGTCTAGGAATTTTGTGTCAATTTTCTATCATAATTTTAATGATTTCATTGCTTTATGCATGAATGAGAATTAATAATTTTTTATTCTTGGGAACCTACACAAACAAGCTATGCTTTCCAGTAGGTTCCTTTTTCATTTCATGATTTTGTACTTTGTAAATCATATTGTTTTGTATTTGGGAAAAAAATGAAATGAAATAAATCTTGCATCAATTAAAAAAATAATGTGTAATTACTTCAAGATCTTTTAACCACAGTATTTACAATTCACAGAAACATCAAATCCACATACCAGTCATTCAGTCAAGAAGAAAATTACCAAATTAATACATCTTCAGATGATACAATCATCCAGTCAGTGAATAAGGTAATCTCCGTCATGCCTGGGTAAACCCGTACCCTTTTTTTTGATTTAGATACTTCAAGATATACCCTTTTCAGCCAAATAAAAGAAAATGTACCTTATCTCTGACCAACTTGTTTTATTCCACAGCCTTCCTAAAATAATTTCTCCTACAAACATTAAGGTAACAGTGTTCCTATCGCTCAACTTTATGACTGTGGACTAAAGGTTGAAATTAGCACTTAGATCTCTGTGTTTTCTTTGTATCATTAATATTTTGAATTGGAAAATAAATTATGAATTTAAATACTTTACAGAAATGAAATGACATTATATTTGCTCAATGCAACGATGTAAGTCTAGTGAAGTATTTTGCCGAGCTTATGTGCCTTTGTTGTCATGTCAGAAATATTGGTTTTCACTTTTAAAAAATAATAAAATAATTTTTAAAATAATTATATCGAAAGGAATTTGATAAATTTTTAAACAAAACCAAAAAAAAAAAAAACCGATGATAATATGAAGAAAAGTGGATTTGTTTGATCATATGCGGGCCCCAATGACAAGCATAAATTGAGAATGACTGAAAACTGTGATGTTGTTAAGCAAAGCAAATACCCATTAACAAAGGTATGAGTAAATGAAAGATTCTCACACGGAGAAAGTGAATAATTAGAAAAGGCCCTTGTCATAATGGGAAAAATGGGTGAGGGATCAAGGTCGGAATTTTTGATTAAAAGAAATAGTCAAACATCTAAGAAAAGTTTTATTTTGATATAACATCGAAGGGGGGGGGGGTACTTTTTGCGTAGTTCTGAATATTTGAAAACACATATGCTTGCGATTCTTTAGCAAGATGGAGAAGAGCTAAATGCCTGTTAAGAATGATTGAGTAAACCAGAACAAACTGTTTCCATCAGACATGCCCTGTCTGAAATATCCCCCTAAAAACTATTGGTCAAATGAAATTCATTACACAACTAAAAGACATGCATTCTAAGAAATACTGGGTAAACTATGCTGGCTAAATTGAAATTGGGTAAATATTGGGCACATTTTTCCAAACTGTTTGCTCCGGCATATATCATTCATGTTTTACGCATGAGGTGTCATATAAAAGAGAATATTATGAACCTTCATATGATGTTTTTCTTTTTAAAAAATAATTACGTTTGCTACCTAAAAAATCACTCAAGTTCCATTTTGTGAGTGCAAATGAAAGTTGGTACTACCAATTTCCATTGTTTTAATTCAATCGTGTGTGAATCATGAATGATAAGTTGTGCATCAAATGAAAGAAGAAGCAAAGCTTTTCATATATGTATATCTCATCAAGGAAATTTTTCATTATTATAGACCATGTCTGCCATAAAATTCGGTTATGTTTTTTCTGGGACACACTGTATATTGAAATTATATATCTTTAGAACATTTAAACATTTGTGTATAATTCATTCTTCTTCAGTGGCGTAATCAGGGATTGTGGCGCTCGGGGCAAACAACAAAGTTGCCCCCCCCCCCCCCTCCCCCACCTTAAGTTATCAGCTCAAAAGCACAAATCATATATTTCTCGCAGTAAATTTAAAAATTACAGGACTATACAAAAATAATTTCTTATTCACTTAAGCCGTGTTCCAAATATTGATGATAGAGAAGCGACCAAGCGGTGGGAATTTCAGCATCCCCCCCCCCAAGAACGCACTATCTTATGCATTTAATCCTTATATCAAAGTCGCAAGAGAGCACAGCAACGGAGCGTTGGAGTGTCTTTCAAATATTGAACACTGGAAAACGTTATTTTATTATAATTATATTTCTTCTATTTGGAGCGCATTCGAGAATTTTTAGCAAGGAAAACAAAATTTGGCATTAAAAAAAAAAACTTTGAAGAATGCTACCTTATGCAATTTATTCTATATTGGGCCACAGACATTATGAGATCCTGAAGAAACATATGCGAGAGAGCGAAGTGACCGAGCTTTAGAAAATTTAAGCAGTTTGAACACCTTTAAAACACTAATTCTTATGTAATTAACACTAGATTTGGGCGCATAATCATTAAGAACTATTACTTTCCCTTCTTTCATCCCTTTCTCCTTCTCTCTTTTGCATTTTTTCGCCTCCCACGATTGCCACTTGGGGGACGTGCCCCGTCTGCCTGGTCTTCCCCCTTAGATACGCCACCCTTCTTCTTCAACCTGACTCGAATGCTAATTACTATTTTTAACGGTTTTTAGCAAAGCCAATGCACATTCTAACTTACGTGTAATTTTTGTGCTATAACCGGAAGACCCCATTCCTCCATGTAAGTGTGCGAGAAAGCTTCGAAAATCTAATGTTAGAGAACAGCTAAAAATAAAATGCAAAACTAAATGATTCCGAAATAGTCCGGTGCCCCACTTAATTGAACTGTTAAATTCAAGATAGACTATTTATATTGTATTTTGTAGTTTGATAATAATAAAATACAAACACATCCTTATGATGATGATGTAGAGGATGTGTATTGGATTGACTGTCATTACTTTATAGTTATCTTAGTATAAAGGAATATAATATTTTACAGGTGACTTTTTAACACAGTTGCTAGATCTTGTATATATATGTGCATAGTATCAAAAGCCAGCTTGGCATGAGATGTTTTACTGAGATGTTTTACTGATAAAACACCTCAGTGTCCATATTTCAAAATTTGGCAGTAATAATATAATCATTTTCTCTTTATTGTTCACAACCGGTTATAACAGATTATCAACAAAATACAAAATACAAAATATTTTTTTTGGTAATAACTATAAAGAAGAGTAAAAACTTAACTATTTCTGGTATTATTTGACAGCTTGCTTACTTGTCCTTTACAATTTTAATTCCTGTTTGATAATCTTCCCTTTTTTTTGCTTCTTCATCACTGCTCTTCTTTCTGTCTTTCTATAAAGCTCTCATCACTTTTAACTGTGCTCTTGACTTTGTTATATTAAGTTGCTCAGAAAATATATAACTCAGAAACTATTTATGAAAATGTATTAGAAAACCCAACAAAAAGTCTTTACGGAAATTTAAAGATATACATATACAGTGCGTATAAAAAACGTTACACTTTTGAAAAATCTGTCAAAAGTATATTTCAAAATATTTGGAAGATATTTTTCATGTCAATAGATGCGCAATAGTCTCATCTATCAAGTGCTACTAACAAAACAAATTTTCGTTTTACGCTTGGGCGAACACTAACTCTTTTTATCCAGAGTGTGAAAAATGGCTTGCGCCAAACTAAAAGAAGAGGGGAAATTAAACCAGCAGTCCGAATAAGTACTCCCATTCAAACAAATTGTTATTTTGCATAAATTTATGATTATGTTATGATAGTCTAGGAATTTTGTGTCAATTTTCTATCATAATTTTAATGATTTCATTGCTTTATGCATGAATGAGAATTAATAATTTTTTATTCTTGGGAACCTACACAAACAAGCTATGCTTTCCAGTAGGTTCCTTTTTCATTTCATGATTTTGTACTTTGTAAATCATATTGTTTTGTATTTGGGAAAAAAATGAAATGAAATAAATCTTGCATCAATTAAAAAAATAATGTGTAATTACTTCAAGATCTTTTAACCACAGTATTTACAATTCACAGAAACATCAAATCCACATACCAGTCATTCAGTCAAGAAGAAAATTACCAAATTAATACATCTTCAGATGATACAATCATCCAGTCAGTGAATAAGGTAATCTCCGTCATGCCTGGGTAAACCCGTACCCTTTTTTTTGATTTAGATACTTCAAGATATACCCTTTTCAGCCAAATAAAAGAAAATGTACCTTATCTCTGACCAACTTGTTTTATTCCACAGCCTTCCTAAAATAATTTCTCCTACAAACATTAAGGTAACAGTGTTCCTATCGCTCAACTTTATGACTGTGGACTAAAGGTTGAAATTAGCACTTAGATCTCTGTGTTTTCTTTGTATCATTAATATTTTGAATTGGAAAATAAATTATGAATTTAAATACTTTACAGAAATGAAATGACATTATATTTGCTCAATGCAACGATGTAAGTCTAGTGAAGTATTTTGCCGAGCTTATGTGCCTTTGTTGTCATGTCAGAAATATTGGTTTTCACTTTTAAAAAATAATAAAATAATTTTTAAAATAATTATATCGAAAGGAATTTGATAAATTTTTAAACAAAACCAAAAAAAAAAAAAACCGATGATAATATGAAGAAAAGTGGATTTGTTTGATCATATGCGGGCCCCAATGACAAGCATAAATTGAGAATGACTGAAAACTGTGATGTTGTTAAGCAAAGCAAATACCCATTAACAAAGGTATGAGTAAATGAAAGATTCTCACACGGAGAAATTGAATAATTAGAAAAGGCCCTTGTCATAATGGGAAAAATGGGTGAGGGATCAAGGTCGGAATTTTTGATTAAAAGAAATAGTCAAACATCTAAGAAAAGTTTTATTTTGATATAACATCGAAGGGGGGGGGTACTTTTTGCGTAGTTCTGAATATTTGAAAACACATATGCTTGCGATTCTTTAGCAAGATGGAGAAGAGCTAAATGCCTGTTAAGAATGATTGAGTAAACCAGAACAAACTGTTTCCATCAGACATGCCCTGTCTGAAATATCCCCCTAAAAACTATTGGTCAAATGAAATTCATTACACAACTAAAAGACATGCATTCTAAGAAATACTGGGTAAACTATGCTGGCTAAATTGAAATTGGGTAAATATTGGGCACATTTTTCCAAACTGTTTGCTCCGGCATATATCATTCATGTTTTACGCATGAGGTGTCATATAAAAGAGAATATTATGAACCTTCATATGATGTTTTTCTTTTTAAAAAATAATTACGTTTGCTACCTAAAAAATCACTCAAGTTCCATTTTGTGAGTGCAAATGAAAGTTGGTACTACCAATTTCCATTGTTTTAATTCAATCGTGTGTGAATCATGAATGATAAGTTGTGCATCAAATGAAAGAAGAAGCAAAGCTTTTCATATATGTATATCTCATCAAGGAAATTTTTCATTATTATAGACCATGTCTGCCATAAAATTCGGTTATGTTTTTTCTGGGACACACTGTATATTGAAATTATATATCTTTAGAACATTTAAACATTTGTGTATAATTCATTCTTCTTCAGTGGCGTAATCAGGGATTGTGGCGCTCGGGGCAAACAACAAAGTTGCCCCCCCCCCTCCCCCACCTTAAGTTATCAGCTCAAAAGCACAAATCATATATTTCTCGCAGTAAATTTAAAAATTACAGGACTATACAAAAATAATTTCTTATTCACTTAAGCCGTGTTCCAAATATTGATGATAGAGAAGCGACCAAGCGGTGGGAATTTCAGCATCCCCCCCCAAGAACGCACTATCTTATGCATTTAATCCTTATATCAAAGTCGCAAGAGAGCACAGCAACGGAGCGTTGGAGTGTCTTTCAAATATTGAACACTGGAAAACGTTATTTTATTATAATTATATTTCTTCTATTTGGAGCGCATTCGAGAATTTTTAGCAAGGAAAACAAAATTTGGCATTAAAAAAAAAAACTTTGAAGAATGCTACCTTATGCAATTTATTCTATATTGGGCCACAGACATTATGAGATCCTGAAGAAACATATGCGAGAGAGCGAAGTGACCGAGCTTTAGAAAATTTAAGCAGTTTGAACACCTTTAAAACACTAATTCTTATGTAATTAACACTAGATTTGGGCGCATAATCATTAAGAACTATTACTTTCCTTTCTTTTATCCTTTTCTCCTTCTCTCTTTTGCATTTTTTTCGCCTCCCACGATTGCTACTTGGGGGACGTGCCCCGTCTGCCTGGTCTTCCCCCCTTAGATACGCCACTCTTCTTCTTCAACCTGACTCGAATGCTAATTACTATTTTTAACGGTTTTTAGCAAAGCCAATGCACATTCTAACTTACGTGTAATTTTTGTGCTATAACCGGAAGAACCCCATTCCTCCATGTAAGTGTGCGAGAAAGCTTCGAAAATCTAATGTTAGAGAACAGCTAAAAATAAAATGCAAAACTAAATGATTCCGAAATAGTCCGGTGCCCCACTTAATTGAACTGTTAAATTCAAGACTATTTATATTGTATTTTGTAGTTTGATAATAATAAAATACAAACACATCCTTATGATGATGATGTAGAGGATGTGTATTGGATTGACTGTCATTACTTTATAGTTATCTTAGTATAAATGAATATAATATTTTACAGGTGACTTTTTAACACAGTTGCTAGATCTTGTATATATATGTGCATAGTATCAAAAGCCAGCTTGGCATGAGATGTTTTATTGAGATGTTTTACTGATAAAACACCTCAGTGTCCATATTTCAAAATTTGGCAGTAATAATATAATCATTTTCTCTTTATTGTTAACAACCGGTTATAACAGATTATTAACAAAATACAAAATACAAAATATTTTTTTTGGTAATAACTATAAAGAAGAGTAAAAACTTAACTATTTCTGGTATTATTTGACAGCTTGCTTACTTGTCCTTTACAATTTTAATTCCTGTTTGATAATCTTCCCTTTTTTTGCTTCTTCATCACTGCTCTTCTTTCTGTCTTTCTATAAAGCTCTCATCACTTTTAACTGTGCTCTTGACTTTGTTATATTAAGTTGCTCAGAAAATATATAACTCAGAAACTATTTATGAAAATGTATTAGAAAATCCAACAAAAAGTCTTTACGGAAATTTAAAGATATACATATACAGTGCGTATAAAAAACGTTACACTTTTGAAAAATCTGTCAAAAGTATATTTCAAAATATTTGGAAGATATTTTTCATGTCAATAGATGCGCAATAGTCTCATCTATCAAGTGCTACTAACAAAACAAATTTTCGTTTACGCTTGGGCGAACACTAACTCTTTTTATCCAGAGTGTGAAAAATGGCTTGCGCCAAACTAAAAGAAGAGGGGAAATTAAACCAGCAGTCCGAATAAGTACTCCCATTCAAACAAATTGTTATTTTGCATAAATTTATGATTATGTTATGATAGTCTAGGAATTTTGTGTCAATTTTCTATCATAATTTTAATGATTTCATTGCTTTATGCATGAATGAGAATTAATATTTTTTTATTCTTGGGAACCTACACAAACAAGCTATGCTTTCCAGTAGGTTCCTTTTTCATTTCATGATTTTGTACTTTGTAAATCATATTGTTTTGTATTTGGGAAAAAAATGAAATGAAATAAATCTTGCATCAATCAAAAAAATAATGTACAATTACTTCAAGATCTTTTAACCACAGTATTTACAATTCACAGAAACATCAAATCCACATACCAGTCATTCAGTCAAGAAGAAAATTACCAAATTAATACATCTTCAGATGATACAATCATCCAGTCAGTGAATAAGGTAATCAACTATCAATCAATTAATCAATTGCTGAAACCATCGATCAGTCAATCAACCAGTCAGCCATTCGGGCAACTCTGTCAATCAATCAATCAATCAATCAATCAATCACAGTGTAATTTAACAAATTATTCACAAACACTTCAAAGCACTTCCAAAGCAGTCATTCAATCAAGAACGCCAAATGAATCAATTTTCAATTAATCAGTCAATCAATTTAGCAACCAATCATTCAATCAACAATGTAAATCAGTCTTTCGATCAATCAATAAGCCAACCAGTCAATCTACTGTATGTATTCAATCAATTTCTCAATCAGCCTATCAATCGATCAATTAGAATATATCCATTATGTAATCAGTGGCGGATCCACATAGGGTAAAATCGCCCCCCCCCCTCCCCCTTCGGTGGGCTAAAAAAAGCCTTTTTTCCTTTATTTTATTCGTCAACTGATTGGTCATTTAATTGATTTATTAATTGTTTGATTGTTGATTAAAGGGATACTTTGGTAGGCCTGCATGGGCGATTTCTGATGAGAGAGGAAAATATACTCGGAGCTTCGTGTCACTTCGATACAAGGACTTCCATCGCACGTGCTAAAACATGTGATTCATATTGGACCACCTCTGAGATAAGACTGGCTTGTGTTTTAAATTTCGCGCGGTGGGAAAGTAATCAAACATATGGAAAAGTAATTACAGAGCCAGCTCTCTGGTAGAGCCTGGGATTAGTTACGTAATCGTGGCGACAACGAGTCGCGGCAGGGCAGTGCAGAAGCGATGGCTAGACTAATCAACCAGAAGTTAACCGTGTTTTGTATTTGGAAATATTTCAGCATTACACTAAACTTGTTTGGGGGAACCAAGGAGTTCTGTGATAACTCCTTGGGGGAACGAGGTTACAACCAGTTACAAGACTAAGAGCCCGGGACTGGTTAAACCCGAAGTATTCGCCGAGCTCCAGTTCGGTCAACTTCGTGCCGTCCGATCATTTATGACCTTAGTCCGACGGCCTCGCACAACGGGCGTGCTATGTGTACAAGTAAACGAGCCTTTTGCAAATTCCGCACGATTTCATTTCCCCATGAGTTCTCATTAGACTGCCCCTTTAAGTGACTGCTTGCTTGCTCGGTATAGTGACAGACTGACTGATCCATAGTTTGAGTGATTGATTGACACCTGACTGACTTATACTTATTGATTGATTGACTGACTTTTTGACTGACTGATGTATTGATTAATTGATTGATTGACTGAATCACTCGCTGATAGAATAACTGATCTTTCGGTTGATGTATTGATAGGTTGATTGATTGATTGATTGATTTATTGATCGAATTTTGATTGATTGATTACTAATTGGTTGAATGATTTGAAGATTAATTAATTTGGTACTTCTTGCATATGGATTCGATGTGTCTGTGTATTATGATTACTGTGCTTAAAAAGATTTTGAAGTACATGTAACTACACATTATTATCTCGCTCATGCGTTTATAAAGCAATGAAATCATAAAAATGATGATGAAATTCGGACTCCTAGTTTAATTTTCCCTCTTCTTACAATTTGGAGCAAGCCATTTTTCACACTCTGGACAAAAACAGTCAGTTTTCGCCCAAGCGTGACCGAAAATTTGTTTTGTTAGTGGCACTTGATAGATGAGACTATTGGGCATCTATCGACATGAACAAATCTTCTTAATATTTTGAAATGTAATTTTGACAGATTTGTCAAAAGTGTAACTTTTTTTTGATACGCACAGTATATGTAGTATCATTATCCTTGATTTTATGTTATACTCTTAGTACACTCTCAACCTCTCCATCATCTTATCTCTTCTCTCTCTCCCTCCCTCACTCTTCGTTGCTCTCTCTCTCTCTTTCCCTGTCTCTCAGATGATCTTTGAAGGTAGAGGTTGGCATGGGGTACTGGTAACGTTGAGAAGGCTTACGGTTCACCATGTGGTTAGTCCTGAAAAGGACTGTTGAGTAAGAAGAAGAAAGTGGAGAAAAGCTGAGAGGAGAAGAAATGGAAAGGCGAGATAGAAATTCAGAGAATGAAGAAGTAATCTTTCTTGAAAGTGTGAAGTCCTGAAAAGGACTGTAAACCAGATGAGAAGGCTGAGAGTGGAGAAGACTCGACGTTTCGGACAGGTTGACTGTCCGTCATTAGGACAATCGTAACTCTTTATAACACGGGGCCCTGTTCTCCCCTCCCCCCCCCCTCTCTCTCTCTCTCTCTCTCTTGCGCGCGCCCTCTCTCTCTCCTCTCTCCCTCTTTCTCCCTCTTTCTCCTTCCTTCCAACTATATGCTCCCTGGTGCCTGCATTTCCCTTTTCCTACATTTCCTCTTTACTGTCCTGTTCTGTTCTGGTGAATATGAGTAGTGTATGCATGTCTTGCTTGTTTTCAGAAATAATTGAGATTGCTCGATATGATTTGCTCAATGTTTTTTATGTCTTGTACCTGTATACTTTATGAGTTTACTTGCACGAGCTATTCATTCAGAAAATGTAATTACTATGTACCATCTCTTTGATATAATGTATCATTTTCATTGTTTAAGTTCTATTATGATTATGTAAAAATTATTGTTTATGGTGTTTTTATACTCTGTACAGAAATCTGCAATTCAGTTTGTTGGCTGCAATTTTTTCTTTTCTTTTTTAAAAATAAACCATTACCATTACCATTACCAACTCAACTTCTATCCTTACAGTTTCTGAGCATCAATCATAATGCAAATTTCCAAATGTATACCTTTTATTCATATCAACCAGAATTTCATAGCCGGATTAATAGAGAGAATCGGAAACTATTACATCGGCCTAGAAGACATGGATAACGATGATACATACAGATGGATTGATGGAACGACACCTCGGTATGTACCGTCGTGATAACGCATAATGCCAGTATCTACACTCTTAAAAGAATTGGGCAAAAAAAAACAAAAAAAAACAATAAAGCCCAACTTTTAACCAACACTGGGCAACATACTGTCCACACAACTATTGGTTAAGATTTGCCCAACTGATGTTGAGCAATCCATTTACTATGTTGTTGGGCAAATTAAATTCCCATCAGTTGGTGGCCCATCAGATTTTACCCAACTCTACAATTGCCCAACTGTTGGTTATATTCTCAGTTGGGTAATCGGGTCCGCTCGCTATTCATAGAAAACCGCTATTCATTTAACATGCGTTATTAATAGCGGTCCTTACGAGTAGTTATGAATAGTGATCCTTATGAATGGATGTCCTTATGAATAGCGAGATAATTTGTCTATGGTTTGCTCGCTATTCAGAAGGACCGTTATTCGTACAAAACCGCTATTCATTTAGTCACGCGTTATTGATAGCGGTCCTTATGAATAAGTGGCCCTTATGAATAGCGGTCCTTATGAATAGCGAGGTTACCCCTGGGTAATTATTAGCCCAACCATTTTACCCAAATATGATTGCCCAACCCTCTATTTGTCCAGCTGTTGCGTAATAAATATTATGTGGTTGGGCAAATTCAGTTGCCAAATTTTTCCTCCAACCTAGGTAAAAAAAAAAAAAAAAATGAAACCTGCTTGTTATGTCTTTCTGGGTCTTAACCTAATCAATCCTAACCTATCCTACTTTAAGCTATCCTATTCTATATCTTAACCTATCCTATCCTAGTCCCATCCTAGTCCTATCCTATAAAATTGGTATGTGTGTGTGTGTGTGTGTGTGTGTGTTTTCGGTTTTTACAGACGTGTATGTTGAGGTGCCGTGGTCCAGTGGTTTAAGGCGTTTGACTGGAGATACGAGGATCGGGCGTTCGATCCCCGGCATGGCACTTATGCCCTTGAGCAAGGCATTTTATCTACATTGCTATTTTATCGTACATCAAATAAATGAAGTGCTATAGGCATATTGATACCAGTGTGTGCATGTGTGTTTAAATAAAAAAAAGAATGTAGTGGAGGTGCCGTGGTCCAGTGGTTTAAGGCGCTTGACTGGAGATGCGAGGATCGGGCGTTCGATCCCCGGCACGGCACTTATGCCCTTGAGCAAGGCATTTTATCTACATTGCTCTTTTATCGTACATCAAATAAATGAAGTGCTATAGGTATATGGATACCAGCGTGTGCATGTGTGTTATCTATTAAAAAAAAAAAAAAAAAATCAGATATGATTATTTACGTCTGGGACCGACCTTTAACGTCACCATCCGAAAGACGTGACTCAGCTTCGAACCTGGGTCAGCTGAATCAGTTTATAACTTCCACTGTTAGCTGGATTACAGGAGCACGCAACAACGCCCAGGTGTGTGTGTGTGTGTGTGTGTGTGTGTGTGTTTGGGTTTTTACAGACGTGTATCAATCAGATATGATTATTTACGTCTGGGACCGACCTTTAACGTCACATACGAAAGACGTGACTCAATCTCGAACCTGGGTCCGCTGAACCAGTTTATAACTTCTACTGTTAGCTGGATTACAGGCGCACGCCACAACACCCAGGTATTGTTGTTGTTGTTTTTGGTTTTTACGGTGCTATCATTCAATATATGAATATTTACCCCATCTCAGTTGCCTTTTTATGACTTAATTATGTATTACTTTCTTTTTCTGTAGCAGACAAAGGCTTATATATATTATATAAGGAGAGAGAGAGAAAAAAAAAGGGGGAGGGGATCCTTACAATATTCAAGGCCTAAAGGCTCAGGTACAATCTAGTGCAAGCTTTTATATAACCCTTATAATTTTTTTATGCATTTGGTGACAGTTAGTAAATCGGGCCACCACAAACCATACGCTACTAAAAATTCATGAACATTCATATAAGTGTTTTCCTCAATATTGGGTAAAAAATATTCACCACACGTTGGGCAAAAGCGTGTTCAGTAGCAAACAGTTTGGAAAAATGTGCCCAATATTTACCCAATTTCAATTTAGCCAGCATAGTTTTCCCAGTATTTCTTAGAGTGCATGTCTTTTAGTTGTGTAATGAATTTCATTTGACCAATAGTTTTTAGGGGGATATTTCAGACAGGGCATGTCTGATGGAAACAGTTTGTTCTGGTTTACTCAATCATTCTTAACAGGCATTTAGCTCTTCTCCATCTTGCTAAAGAATCGCAAGCATATGTGTTTTCAAATATTCAGAACTACGCAAAAAGTACCCCCCCCCCTTCGATGTTATATCAAAATAAAACTTTTCTTAGATGTTTGACTATTTCTTTTAATCAAAAATTCCGACCTTGATCCCTCACCCATTTTTCCCATTATGACAAGGGCCTTTTCTAATTATTCAATTTCTCCGTGTGAGAATCTTTCATTTACTCATACCTTTGTTAATGGGTATTTGCTTTGCTTAACAACATCACAGTTTTCAGTCATTCTCAATTTATGCTTGTCATTGGGGCCCGCATATGATCAAACAAATCCACTTTTCTTCATATTATCATCGGTTTTTTTTTTTTGGTTTTGTTTAAAAATTTATCAAATTCCTTTCGATATAATTATTTTAAAAATTATTTTATTATTTTTTAAAAGTGAAAACCAATATTTCTGACATGACAACAAAGGCACATAAGCTCGGCAAAATACTTCACTAGACTTACATCGTTGCATTGAGCAAATATAATGTCATTTCATTTCTGTAAAGTATTTAAATTCATAATTTATTTTCCAATTCAAAATATTAATGATACAAAGAAAACACAGAGATCTAAGTGCTAATTTTAACCTTTAGTCCACAGTCATAAAGTTGAGCGATAGGAACACTGTTACCTTAATGTTTGTAGGAGAAATTATTTTAGGAAGGCTGTGGAATAAAACAAGTTGGTCTGAGATAAGGTACATTTTCTTTTATTTGGCTGAAAAGGGTATATCTTGAAGTATCTAAATAAAAAAAAAGGGTACGGGTTTACCCAGGCATGACGGAGATAGGGCCACAAGAAGAAAGTCAGTTGGAAAACTTTAGATGGCGCTCTTTATATTATGCGGGATCACTGAAGCGTAAAATTGGTCATTGATGATGTGTGCAATGACAAGATAAAGCCACAGTAAAGATTTGAGACAAAAATTAATTGATATGAGGAAGTTATGGCAATTTTTCATATTCGGGAGTAATATTTCAAGAAATTTAACGGTTTTCAACGTGGCCCATTTCGGACCTAAATTTAGAGTATGAATATGGAATTCTTTGTACAAACTTTTTTTATTGTAATGGAAAGAGCAACTCTTGGACTATCTACAGCAATTTGTTAGAAGTCTGTAGGATGTAGGATAGTGGAGATAGGCAAGGAAAAAGAAAGGCATGAAAATGGCATGAAAATGACCCAAAATGGACAAAATGGCGCCTGGACAGAAAAATGAAAAATCCAGTGACCAAGATGAATTGGCCAAGAACATTCATATGAAATTTTAAAGGAAATGGACAAGAGGAAGGGATCTAAAGAGAGGTCACAAGCACTACGTGCAAAACGAATAGTATTTTGGTGGAAGAAGAAGAAGAAGAAGAAGAAGAAGAAGAAGAAGAAGAAGAAGAGGAAGAAGAAGAAGAAGAAGAAGAAGAAGAAGGAGGAGGAGAAGGAGAAGAAGAAGAAGAAGAAGAAGAAGAAGATGAAGAAGAAGAAGAAGAAGAAGAAGAAGAAGAAGAAGAAGAAGAAGAAGAATTTGTTTAATGCAGAACGTGAACGCTTTTTCGCTTTTTGAACAGGACTTGAAATGCCCTACTTTCTTGCAGTAATAGCAACTCTGGTCATTGTTCTCAGTCCCTCCCTCAGACGCACTCTTTTCATCCTCACTCTCTGTAGGATCCCGTGTCTTACTATTTTTTCTGACTTTGACCTTGACCTTGACCATGGCTTTTAAGGAAACTACCGCGAGTACTCTGTGCACCAAACTTAGCATATATATGGCTATGAGTAAGAACATACTCATCGGCGACACTTGCCGCTTTACCCAACTCTGACACCCTAAGTTCCTCCAGGTGTGAACGCACCTATTGAGGCAATGACTGCTTAAATTTCTCCAGGAGTATCAACTCACGCAGCTCCTTGAATTCCGTAACTTCAAGCGACTGACACCACCTGTCAAACTGAATTTCTTTTGTTTTCGCAAATTCCCTATGCGATTGTGATTCAATTTTTTGCGAATTTCTAAACTTTTGACGATACGCTCCTGGAACGAGCGCGTATGCATGCAAAATAGCATTTTTCACCGAGTCAAAACGAGGCTGACCCTGCCTAACCTGCTCTCTCTCATCAGCGCTTGCTCGCTCTCTTTGCAACTCCACTAAAGCTCAAGTTCTCGTATGCGGACTTTGTCTGAAACCGACCTACCAGTAGCCTGAAAATCTACAGGGGACTGAGACCTTGGAGGAGTATGTTCTGCCCTGTCAGAAGGCAACACCTCTTCCTCAATGAGAAACTCAAGAACTGAATTCAATATGCTGGATTTCAGCATGTACTGCTTTACACCAGGAACTTCATAGTGAGCTGCTAAAGCCAACAAATCACTCTTCCTCAATGAGCTTAATTGCTCTGCAGATGGACTTCGTACAAATTCTCCTACCGAAAATTCATCAGCAGCCATCATGCACAACCTAGTTATTCGATGTAACCGAGAAAAACTAGAAACTTGGCTGCTACACACACAACCAAAACCCTTCCAAACCAAGGAACCTAGTTTCTAAAATATGAAAGAAACTAACCTGGCTGCTATACACACAGCCCGACCTCAGTCAAACTGAGAAACCTAGTGTAAAGCTTCTAAGTTATAGTAGACATTCACGCTACAATCAAACACTCAGGAACCAAAACCAGTCAGTGGCGGATCTACGGGGGGGGGGGGGTTTAGGGGGTTTAAACCCCCCCCCCCCCTTGGGCTGCCAAGTAAACATTTATTTGGGCAAAAAAGAGAAAAAATAGAGCATGCAAGTATGCTTAAAATCGCAAGCTAGCAACCCTAAAAATGAAAAATCTCCCTACTGTAGGAGGGGGGATACCCCCCTCCCACACCCTCCCCCCTCGCTCGCTTCGCTCGCTTCCAAGTAAACATTTATTTGGGCAAAAAAGAGAAAAAATAGAGCATGCAAGTATGCTTAAAATCGCAAGCTAGCAACTCTAAAAATGAAAAATCTCCCTACTGTGGGAGGGGGGATACCCCCCTCCCACACCCTCCCCCCTCGCTCGCTTCGCTCGCTCGGGCTCGGTCTCTACGCTTCCTCGCAATACCCAGCTCAGCCCCTCAAACCCCCTCCTTGGAAAAAAGCTAGATCCGCCCCTGCCAGTCAAACGAAGCATCAGAAGGAGCACCAAAATAATTATTAAATTAAACTCTAAAACAGTAGCTAAGATGGAGCCTAAATAATGAAGTGTACAAGTTGAAGTCCTGTAGTGCTCTGCTTTATTGTTCAGTACTACAGACTGCTCTCTGCACAAAAATCACATATAATTATAGATTAACCAATGATATGACAGAAAATGGATAAGTCCAGTAAAAACGAATAGTCTTAGAGGGAAGGAGAACCAATAGAAAATGACTAGAAGAAAAATAGAAGACAGAACACATGTCCTGAATACTTGATGGGGAAAGGACAAAGGAGGCAATGTTTGAATGAAGAGAAGAATTTAGGCATTAGAAATGAGGCCGAGTTTGGGGCATAGAAATGAGGCAGAGTATGGAAAGCTAACTGTGACATTGATAGAACAACAGATCATTACAAAATTACACTCTTACACTAGTCTACACAATATACCGTGAAACTAGCATAGAACCTAGCCCGTGGCTGTTATACACACAAACAGACAAAACCTAGATTTTTCAGTTCCCGAGAAATCTAGCAACCATGGCTGTTATAAACCCCAGCTACATAACTAAATGCCACCAAACCAAGTGAAAAAATATCTCAAAACGAGATAACCTGGACGTCATTACCTCATTCACGGCGCTGCCTGTTTCTACCACACCAGTAGATAAGCCGCACCATACACGACGTGCTAAACACACACACGCCGCATCAAGTCAAAAGTACCAAGGGGAAAAACAACCCCGTTGAGCTCATAATATCGTCTCAACGGTTATCACAATTCAGTACAATCAAGAGGAAAACAACCAGCAAATACCAGACTGGAAAGTCCAACAGTCTTACAAACTGTGAAATACCGAAACACAAGCAAAAAAACTCTGTTTCAACTAAGCACATAAGCGCTAGCCAGTGCAACACCGTGCAAACCACACGGCATGGTCAGCGACCACCAACAAACATACACATAGACCATGGGAACTTTTCGTGGTCCGTGATTTCGCTCCACCAAATTTCACCTTGTAAATGTTACTAAAAATACAAAAACACTAATATGTTGCCATGTGCAAAAAGTGCAAGTTTGTTCAAAAATGATTATTTTGTAGCAAAAAACTGAGCTCCAATCTTCTTGACCACAGCATGGATTTCAGCCACAGAGTTTAGCACAGCATTCCCACCACATGGTATGTGCTGTGTGTGTGTCTTTGAGAGTTTGCGTGCTGTGTGTTTGTGTGTATTATGTGTATGGTGTATAGGGAAGTGTCAGGCTCTTTCACTTACTTTGACCTGGCTCTAGAACAGCATGGCATGGCCAGTGCAAGCTGCATGATAAAACCTTTGTTTTTTTTATCTTTTGATTTATTTAGATTGGGGAGCTTAAGTTTATTATAAAACAGAGGAAGGAAGAGAAAGGACTGAACCTTTTATGAGGGGAAAAGTGAAAAATTGTTTGTCAACAGCTGTATTTTAGTGGCCAATATCAAGGACAATGCAGATAGCGTAGTCTGCTACGGATAATGTAGTCTGCTACCTATTGTGAACACACAGAGTAACTGCAATAGCAAAAAGGATGAGGTAGATTGCACTGTGTCGTGTTTAGTCAAGGGAAGATTCACAGCAAAGAATTCTTGTGCCTTACCGCTCGTGAATAAAAAAATCGGCTACACATTAATTCAATCAGTGAAGAAAAAGTGAGAGTTGACGCCTCTGATATTCACTTGATATGAAAGAAACAAACAGCTTCATGTTACTCAGAAGTGACAGATATGAGAAGTGAATGAGTTCAATTCTTTGGCAGTCATAAAGGCCAAGGCAATATACTGAAAACTGTTAACAAGTTTAATGTGAACATTTGAAACACGAAACTCCTCTAAAATTCATTTTCCTAATCATGAGATGTGAGATGTTATTTTTCTGTGATGGCACAGAATGCAAGATTGTGGAGGACATCACATGCACACTGCTCGCAGCAGACACTTTGAGATTCAGCACTCTAAATTACCCGAGATAGATTTTGGTAGGTTTGCATGAATTTACATATACATAAGCACTGATATTACAATTTATACATTTTATTTCTTGGAAATATTCATATATGGGTTATGCAATTGTAAATACTTCTTTAAAGACCTACTGATTTTTCAACTGCTATAGACTGAGTTTTATCCATTACAGAGTGGATTTTGCATGAATTGGCGTAACTGGAATTTAACTATTATGTCATGGTTTGGAAATTTCCTACTTGGCAACAATCATAGGCCTATAAACATTGCATTTTGCACCAAAAGTTACTCTTAGCATATTGCCTTTCAGGTGATTTGATAGTAGTGTTTGCAGTTCAGTCAAATAGACTGATTTGCATATTGATGCATAATTTACATAATTTGGCACCAATATCATGAAAGGTATACACATTTGTTGCTTAGAAATATTAAAAATTAAGATGATGCAGTCCGAAATAGAACTGAATACTAACTATTGATTGATATGATACTGAGCTGTTCGGTGCAAGTGCTACAGTATCAAAAAATGGGGTTTGCATTAATATGCATAATTAAGCCTCATTATATGGTGACAAACTGCTACTTTCTAAGCTTGAAAACAATCATGTTTACAGTCAGCACCCATAGTTTCTCAAACTATAGCTTTCATATGATCTGATGTGGGAATTTTCAGTTGACTGAGTAGCCACAATAACGGATTTGCACATTGATGCAGATTTGCATAATTAAGCGTCAATATTTCACATAATTGAGATTCATTGTCATAAAATAATTACAGATTTTTTATGGCTTGGAAAATTCGCATTAAGATTCTACATTCCAAATTATCCTTAAATATCATCTTTTGATTGAGAGCATACTGATCTTTGTGAATTATGGGATAAACAATTTTGCATAAATTTGCATAACTAGCCACATTACAGTGGTAAATTGCCCCTTCCAAGCTTCGCAACATTCATATTTAGATTAAGCACCTAAAGTTTAATCAAAATATCAGTATTCATGCAGTTTAATATAAACATTTATCATTTAAAAAAAGCCGAAATAATGGATTTGCATACAAATGAATAATTTGTATAATTAGGCATCAATATTTCATAATTAGGAATCAATGTCATAAAATATTTACACATTTACGGCTTGAATTATTCACATTCAGATTATACAGTCCAAATAATCCTTGGATATATATCTTTACTGAGAACACACCGGTGTTTGTGAATTATTGTATAAGACTAATGAATATTGCATAAATTTGCATAATTAGGCCACATTACAGTAATTAATTGCCATTTCCAAGATTTACAACATTCATATTTCGAGTAAGCACCCAAAGTTACCCTGAAATATCACCTTTCATGTGATTTGATATTAGCATTATTAGTTAAATAGCCCCCCCCCCCCCATGGATTTCCATATTGACGCCTGATTTGCATAATTAGGCATCAATGTTACAAAAAAATATACATATATGGTTAAGAAATATTCACATTCAGATGATGCAGTCCAGATTAGCCTGAAATACTATTTTTTAAAATTAATGATACCAGTGTTTTGTGTATTATAGTTAAACAATGAATTATGCATAAATTTGCAAAATTAGACCTCATTAGAGTGATAACGTGCAAGTTTCAGGCTTGGCAACATTCATATTCGTATTCAGCACAAAAAAGTACCTTTGTCCCCAACTTTTCACGTGGGGCGAACAAGTGGACCACGAAAATGAAAAACGGAGCCTCTTTTTCCATGTCATCCCATGGTCTAACACAGCGTGTACATGCAACACACATTACGCTACCGCAGCGAATGCAAGACGTCGAAGACCACGACGGGAAATCTCAACAACATAATTTTAAAAAACCGGCCAAAAACACACCATTGTCTACAGGAAAACAACCAGTAGACTGCCGACACAAGCCCCCATTTTGTTACGGGTCGCCCCTTGCCCTATCCCAGGTTCCCTGTCTTATAGTTACGATGACAGTACAACAACAGATTACTCTGGAAAACCGGTTCGATCTAGCACGTCAACCTCTCGTCCCAAGGACGTTCACATCAAAACCTCGTTCCCATTAATTATATCTACAGCCCGTCACATAGGATAAATCATAAAAAGCAAGTAAATCGGATACGCAAAAAGACAGACAGACAGAAAGAAGCATATACAGAGAGAAAGCAAATCAGTCGATCTCATATATACTCATAAGATGGGATTTAAAATATTTTTTAAAAAATTCTTCAAAAGGAGGAATATTTCTAAAAGTTTTGGAATATTGTTCCATACTACGGGACATTTAAAAAAGATTTTTTGAGACATTAGTTCTGATCTTGGGGAAATAAAAACTGGAGGCGTTACGAGTCTTGTAATCATGGATACTACAATTTAAGGAAATTTTGAAATTATGTAGGACGGTAATAGGCCTTTTGAACACAGAAAATTGGCAATATTAAAAATATTTATATCCTTGTTCACTATTGCAATATTTGTGTATATTAATGATAAGGCTATTGCATCACACCATTATAATAATGTTGTTTTTGTTTTTTTTAAATTAGCAATACATTTCGATTTTTGAGGAATTTTTGTAATTTTAATTTTTGTGGATTTAATTCCTTTTGAAATGAAACTGTAGTCAATCATCTTTTCCGGGTGTTTAAAACAGCTTAAATTAAATTAAATTTAAATTCAAATACGAATTCAGTTAAATTCAATACGAAACACATCAATATTGCTGGCATAGTGAAAATTTCATCTTTTTAAAACGTGTTTTGTTATTACATATATATATATACATACATATTTATATATATATATATATATATATGTTTCAATTTCTTCACCTATTGTTTTATTCAAGTTAGCATTTTGGGGAGTTTCATTCCAAAAGGGATTAAATCCAAAAATATTCATAAATTTTAATAAAAATATTAAATTTTGTCAAAAGTTATGAAAACTTTGCACTGATGATCCAGATGGGTAGATTCACCACACTTGCAAATATCTTACTACAAAGTTTAAGGGAACATGGTATAATTGACGAATTCGTAATCAATATAGTGGATTTAGTCCCTTTGGGATTGAAACATAACTTGTGAGCGAAATCTTTTCAACTTAAAAAACAACAAACAAACAAAAGCCATATATCACATTTGATTCCGATGTGCAAGATACGCATATCTATCTTTAAAGCTCAGTTTTGGTCAAAACTCGATTTAGTCCCTTTTGGAACTAATCTCTTCACATACATTTAAGATATCTAACTGACTGAAAATTGGTAGTGAGTGGCCATTATATGGCATATTAGAAATCATACGAATTGCTTTTTTCTGAAGAATGAATAATCTAGCCATGAATAATCATTCCCATTAGCCCAAGCAATGTTATAATACTTTAATCTGTGACAAAATCATTGAATGATATAACATAATTAAATATATATCTTGGGAAATGTTTTAACCGAAAAAGAACACCCACACATTGTGCAATGCGATTGCACGGGGTAACCTCGCTAGTCATAAAGACCGCTATTCATAAGGACCACTTATTCATAAGGACCGCTATCCATAACGCGTGACTAAATGAATAGCAGTTTTGTACGAATAGCGGTCCTTCTGAATAGCGAGCAAATCATTTCCTCGCTATTCATAAGGACATCCATTCATACGGACCACTATTCATAACTACTCATAAGGACCGCTATTCATAGCGCGTGTTAAATGAATAGCGGTTTTCTATGAATAGCAGTTCTTATGAATAGCGGGCGGACCCGGATTGTACACGACACCAATATGTTCACGCCAAGTCAGTTTGTCATCAACGTATACACTAAGAAATTTACCAATAGAAGCCCGAGATACATTATTCATTATTAAACATGTTTATCAATAAACTTAAATCTGGCTTTGACATGAACACACTGGTGTCTTCTGCAAATAAAATGAAATGCAAAAGATACGAGGAACTAATAATGCCATTAATATAAATCAAGAAAAGTAATGGGTCAAGTATAGAATTACATGTATATATATATAATCGCCATTTTTTCTTTATCATTTTCGCGAGTTCATCATTAATCCAAAGTTTATTTTTACGTTTATTTGTACATATACTTGTATTTCTTGTAGAGGAAAACATTCATCATAATATGCGCAAAAACTTTCAATTGCTAAAAACTGATTGTAACTAACATTAGGTTCATCAGATTTTACATTACAACAGACATTTTTCAAACGATGATTGCATACATCGATGTTACTTTCCTTAATTTTTCTTTTAAATGCGGAATCTCTTTTTTCAAATATCTTATTATTATGACAAACACTGAATACTGGGAAGTGGTCAGTTACATGTATATCCACCACAGTAACACCACTAATCTTATTCATCTCGTCATTTGTAAAAAATTTTATCTAATGATGTCACTGAGTGGTCCGTCATTCTTGTAGGGTGGTGAATAAGTGGATACATAGATAATGCAGTAAATGTATTCAAAAATTCATTTGATTCATGGCAAGAGGTGGGGGATAGTAAGTTAACATTAAAATCACCCAAAGAGTACAACATTTTATTTTCATTATTTGCAGTACTAAGAATAGAGCGTAATGAATCACAAAAAATTATGCAATGGTTGGTCAGGTCATCTATAAATGATGCCCAAAATTATATTTTTACCAGAAACATTTTCTATTTCAGTAAAATAACATCCAAATTATGTCTAGATTGAAAGCGTAGCGAATTTTTTAGGAAAACACCGACACCACCATCTCTTCTGCCTACCTTATTGTTATACAGAAAGTTATAATCTTGAATATGACATATACCAGCAGACATATTATCTTGTAACCAGGTTTCGGTCACCCCTATGAAAGCAAATTGGAAAGATAAACTATGTAGTAATAACGTAATACAATCCATATTTTTCAATATACAATTAATATGTAACATAGAAAAATTATGGAATCCAATGCATGACAAAAAATATTATTATTCAATTCATTTAGTAAACCGAAAGATCCCAAAACTATCATCATTTTCATTGATTGGGGAGAGAGCATGTGAGATTGTTATCTAATCCATTCAAAGCATTTTGCTAAAGAGTATGAAGAGACATCGCATTAATACAAACATTAGATCAAGAGCATATAAACAATAAAGATTAAAGGGAAATCCAACCTTAATGGCAAGTTGCTTTGAAAGAAAGAGGAAAAATCATAGAAGCAGATTGGTGAAAGTGTGAACGAAATCGGACAAGCAATAAGAAAGTTATGAATTTGTGAAAGTTGTAATCACTATACATATGGGCATTTCAAATTGGCCGAATAGGTAATGTCACTGTGATGTAGCTGTGGACAACTACCCCATTCACTCCAACACACAAAATGACTAAAATGTCACTTTTTTCAAGATGTATTACTCAGTAGGATCTCTTTTTTATTCATGAGGACGTATAACGATATGCTATCTCCAATATATTTTGAGTACTGCCCCGAGGGTAAAAGCGCCTCGAAGAAAACCGCAAATTAATGATATTTTTGTGTACGACAAATGGGAGAGTTGTCCACAAACATGTCACAATTGAATCACCAAATTGCCAATTTGAGATTCGCATAGATGTAGTGATCTCATTTTTCAAACATCCATAACTTTCTTATTCCTTGTCCGATTTCTTTCAAACTTTCACCATCCAGTTTTTCTTACTTTTCTGCTTTCACACAAATCATCTCATTACCAAGGTTGGATTGCCCTTTAAAATTCACAAATCAAAATACAATATTTACAAGTGCAAAAATGGGAGGTGCTGAACAGAGGATAAAAGTGATATCCGGAAGTCACAGATCTTTACAATGATACAGGATATGAGTCAAGTTATCGAAAGCAAATTTAAGGTGTTCTTGAGATCGGATAATGACGAAACAAGCCTTTTCCGTCCTGTAGATTTCAATATGGCGATGATCCTCCCGTCTGTTCACCATGCAGCGCTGACCTTGTCTTTCATCTTGGACACTGTTGATAGTAGCTCGGAGTTGCGCTTTGTAAGGTCTTCAACAATCACCTTACCAGTACCTTTCAACTTTCGCCGATTTTTGATTAAGGCTTCTTTGAATTTGTAAGATGTCATCTTGACAATGATTGCGCGAGGTCGTGTATCCGTAGAACGAGATACTCCAGCATATGACCGACTGCCTTCAGTGTGTTCACGCGGTGAGATCTGTCGATGTCGCTTGCTGTGAGATCCACTCCGATGCTTTTCGCGAGATCACAAATAATCTGATCGGTATTTTCATTCAGCGACTCTGGCATACCAAGAATGCGAACATTATATTGCTCGAGATGATCCACTTCATGAATAACGCAATTCATTTCATCTTTCACCTTTTCCATCGACTCCGTCACAGCGCGAAATTCATGAAAGCTTTGTGTCAACTGAGATTTCCAGATCATGGAGACGACCAAGTTTTCCTCAATCATGTCTGAAAGCCTGAATTCAGACATACATCAAGATAAAACAAAATATTCATACATAAAAGAAAAATGATTGAAAATACTGGCTACGCCAGCTGTGCTGCCTGCGTGCTTCTAAAAAGAAAAGAACGAATTTTCACACCATCTTCACAATATTTACATTCTCCCCAGGGAGTTACGTCAGTGATCACTCGATCTTTTTAAAGAGAGAGTATGCACTTTGATCATTCAGTAGAATCTGCATGTCGTATAGCAAAGCAGCATAGTCTTCCGATACTGTGCACTTTGTGAGAAAATCATCAAATATGGCACGTAAAGCGCATTTGGCTATACTGTAACATCTCAATTTTTGCCCTTGAGCTTGGCCGTGGCGGCAAACAGTCCAAAATAGTATGTAACGGTATAATTTTAAGATCACTTGACGAAATGGGACACTTAAATTAAGAAATTAGGGTTCACATTAGGGTGCAAATTTGGTCGGAGCACCCGTATATCTACTTGGGTGGAATCTTGCACCCCTACGGGTGCACTTTGCAGAAACCGGGGTTCAAAATTGTGTAAGGTTGACTTCTGCACCCTTCGATCAGAAGTATTAGTCTTACATGAATACCAACGCCAGCATTGTTAACACTTATGTCACAATATCTCATGAAATAAGACTACATATTCAAAAGCATAGAAATGAAGAAAAAAAAAATAGAAAAAGAAAAAATAAATCCACTTCGATCAGCTTGTGTGGTAAATTTGCTTAAATTCAAGATCCTAGGCTTTATCATCACAAATGGGGCTGCATATGAAAAGAGATAAAATTCCTATTTCAATGATGTATTACAATAAATCAAGTTATGTTTATTTGACGATAGGAAATGTTGCTGGAGAAAGTTGGGTTTCCTTTTTAAAGAAAGTGCTAGTTTTACTAACTGTTTTATGGATAGATAGTGGAGTACATGCTTCAGCTTTTAAAGCTGTATGAGCAAAACAAGCTGTCGCACTGTAGACGCCCCCGGGCGTGGCTCGATGGATCTCACCGAGGTCCCCTAATGGCGTGTACTTTACTGCCTGTGTTCCATTCTGCGTGAATTATGAAATATCGGCAGTAAATTTTGAAACCCTAGGGGTGCACATCTGCTCCCAACAGGGTGCACATATGCACCCTAAAATTTTTACATTGCTGGCATAAAATTATTTTAGTTCAAGATCCCAGGCTTTATCATCACAAATGGGGCAGCTTATGAAAAGGGATAAAATTCCTATTTAAATGATGTATTACAATAAATCAAGTTATGTTTATTTTTTTAAGAAACACACTTTATATCCATGTTTCACCAGCCTCCATTTTTAGGAGAAATGCAGTCATTACACCGTAGAAACAATACTGAAGAAATTATCTTTACTCACACTTTTTCCGCTGAGCATGTCCTGAAACCTTATTTCGTGCATTTTTGACATTCTATACACCAGTGGCGTATCTAAGGGAGGGGGGGGGGGCAGAGGGTGCACGTGCCCCGCGCGGTACTTGAGGGGAGTGCCAATATGCAAACGAGAGAAAGGGGATAAAAGAAAGAAAAATCATGGTCATCTTTGCTCGATCGCATTTGTTTCTCATGCAGTATCTTGTAATTCGTGCCCCCAATATAAGATTTATTTCATCTAAGGCATTTTTTAATGGTTTAAAATCATTTAACGTACTCCTGTAAGTTCTTCATTTAAAGCGGGAAATATATGGTTTGTACTTTCAGCTAATAAATTTAGGTGTGAGGGGCGTAATTTTATTGTTTGCGCCGGGCACCACAATGCCTTGAAAAGACTCAAATCCTTGAAATCATTCCCCGCATACACACACAATTAGTGACCCGTCTATACGCCACTGGAGGTAATTAAAATAATGGTACCGAATTGGTCAGCTTTCAGCGCTTTGACTTTTTTCAGAATTTAAAAAGCTAACTGATTCCTTATTTGACCTGCTTCGTGGTGCCATCATTACACTACCTTTCATATAAATGTACATGTACAGTGCATTTATTCAACTCTGCACAAAGTGGAGTAATGTTGAAAAATGGGAGAGGGGGGTCCTTTTGTTTTTAGGGGGGCATAGAATATAATTTACAAGTTTCCTTTTCGATTACAGGACATTAGTTACATTATTGCCCATTGGATTACACATTTACCCTACAGACGACCACTCCCCGTACATATTCAAGGATAGTATAGAGGTTATTGTCCGGGTGGGGTATAAAATTTTGTGTCGGGATCTTAGTCCGGTAAAGTTGTATGGACACATATCTGCACAGTATTATACCTCGCTGTATTACTTTATTTCAGCACTTAAATGCCGTCGATTCATATTTTTCTCTTATTCAAACCTTGTGGACGTAAAAAGAGCATTGAAGCAATTTTGTTCACCCATTGATATTAGTTGGTATTTATTAAAACATCCTAAGGCGCAAATATTCAAATTTAAATGAAACGCGCCTCGACACCCAATCACCAACCAACCAACCACCAAAAGAAGAATAGTGACCCTTAGATAATAATATACAAATATACAGGGCCCGAGGAAATCTAGTGCGATCTATGGGGTCGGTCGAAGTGACTACAGTCGTCTAGACGATGGACTGTAGTCGCTGAGACCGACCCCATAGATCCCCATAGATCGCACTAGATTTCCTCGGGCCCTGTATATTTGTTTTATATCCCTCATCAACAATTGAATATATTTGGATTTAACTTTGATCTAGATATGACAAATTAATGCTAGATGGTATAAATCTCGCGTTGTTTAATCTATACGGTTAGAGCAAAACACAGTGGACGCTAACCAACTTAGAATAGATTGACGCGATTGATAGTCGCTGAGCCTGAGACCGACCCCGTAGATCGAAGGTAGATTTCAGAATAAAGGCCCTGTATATCAATTTTCTTTTATAGGCCTCTAACTTTTAGGACTAGGTTGTCTATAACATCAAGTTAATTTTAATCCTGTTAAAGTGTTAAAGGGCAGTACTAGATCTAGATCTAGATCTATACCGTAAATAAAGTAATCGGTGAAATTCCAATAGTGAAAAGTACATGTATATGGCTAGTAATGAACTGCACAGGCACAGTTAGATTAAACTGTTAAATAAATAAAAAATAATTTAATACTACACTGTAAAAAAAATGCGACATGTGACATGTTTATTTCTGTGACAGATTTAAAACACTGCGACGTGTTTATATATTGTACGGGTTTAAGAGCTAAACACATGTGTTTAAGAGCTAAACACATGTGCCTATTTTTTTCATCTTTCAGCACGCCTTAGGTGTTTACTAGATAAACATGTTTACCTTTTAATTCAATCAATTCAATTCAATTCAATGTATAGGCTAAACACCAAATGTTTACACCTTAATCATTTAGTGTTTACACCTGTTTAAATACTAAACAATGTGTGTGATTATGGTGTAAACACCACGTGTTTATATATTGTAGCTAAGTTAAAAGCTAAACACATTTTGTGCTTATTTTCATCACGCCTAGGTGTTTATTAGATAAACATGCTTACCTTTTTAATGGTTCTAATGTATAGGCTAAACGCCAAATGTTTACACCATAATCACACACACTGTTTAGTATTTAAACAGCTGTAAACACCAAATGATTATTTTGTAAACATTTGGTGTTTAGCCTATACATTAGAACCATTTAAAAGGTAAACATGTTCATCTAGTAAACACCTAAGGTGTGCTGAAAGAAGAAAAAAAATGCACATGTGTTTAGCTCTTAAGCACATGGGTTTAGCTCTTAAGCCCGTACAATATATAAACATGTCGCAGTGTTTTAAATCTGTCACAGAAAAGTGTTTAGAAACTAAACAATTTTTTTACAGTGTAGGCTAGGCTAGGCCTAACTTAGTCTTCGGGTCGGCTAGCATTTACCGGTAATCAATGTTAATTACTACTACTGTTAGAGTCTGGTAGGCTAACGTTAAATAGATCTATATTTAGGTCTAACTTTGACATAGGCCTAAATAAAAAGTAACACAAAACAGTATTAACAAACAGTTAAAAAAGGGTCAAACGACATAATTATGACAGTTTACACTCAAATGAAATTTTGCCTGATATAACCGAACACGGTAGATAAAGTTTACCTGATAACTGAATATAGGCTACTTCATTTGTTTCCAATCCTGGTTTGTTTTTGGTCCTCGTCAATTAAAATCATTTTTTCCCCCCTTTCGACGGACACTAGACTAGACACCGACTACACATCCGGGGGGAGGGGGGGGGGGGGGGGTCTGTCCTCATTGCAAGGGGGGTATCAGGCGCGACCCAAAAATCAGGTTAAAAAAGGGTTGTTTTTCAAGATCGGGCACGTTACGTACGTAACGTGAATAGGGTCTCAAAATCACCAAAAATCAAGAAAAAGGGTATCTTTTTCAAAGTGATGATTTACGCATTTAGGGTCATAAAAAATCAACTTACGTACTTAAGTTCATTCAACACTAAAACAAGTTAAAATCACCATTTTTAGCTGAAGCTGACGTCATAGCCTGTTTTGCATAAATCAACATAAACTGGATCATTATTCGCGGGCTAACTCGGCACTAGGGCGAACTCGGCCTTGGGGGGAAATCGCGCACAGAGTTGAATTGATCGCAAAGTACTTGTGTTGAGACGTTGTTAGCGTGGACTTAACTCTTGAAACACAGTCGCCGCGCAGTGCCGAGTTCGCCCTAGTGCCGAGTTAGCCCGATCCCCAGGCCATACGTCAAACAAACATCAACAAAAAAAAGAAGAAGAAAAAAAAAAAAAAAAAAAAACACATGAAATCTAATAAGTGTGTAATTTGATATCTTAACTTAATGGAATTAAATCAAAAGTAAAGATAATTACACTTAAGAACTGTCTTTTTTGAGTAATTATTAAATGGATGTTGATTGATGTGAAGTCCCGGTGTGAAGGGAAGTTTCATGAATGTTCCGTAATCATGATTAGAATTTCCGGGTTAGAATTTACAAATTGTTTAGACTGCCTGATCAAGGGCCTCATGCAAGGAAAGTAAAATGTTTTTACTTGCTTAGGGTATAAAAAATTGTTGTTATTTGCTTAGGAGTAGGAAAAACTGGTTATTACTTGCTTACGGGTTTACAAAAAATGATTGCTTACTTAGGGTAGCAAATTACACGTAATGATACTTATTTAGGGTGTATTTTTTGCATCACGTTAATACTTGTTTAGGGTGCTTTTGGAGAGTCTCTGGTCACGCCTGATACCCCCTTGCAATGAGGACAGACCCCCCCCCCCCCCCCGGGCTAGACATAGGTCGCCATGTTTTGATTTCGACTGATGACGTGCGCGTTACGACGCGCATTTAGCTAGTACGATTGCGCATGCATGAGAAACAGCTGATCTACTGACCTACATCCAATTACATTTACATAACCAACACGTCGTGTGTCCGGACAGGTCACTTTTAAACAGTAAATCGAACACAATTTCATGCAAATTGTCAAGAATCTTTGACAAGATAGGTTGACAGAATTATTAATTGCAAATATTTACTGGGCTTAGTGTTACTTCATGCATATTTTGCAAAATTGACGGCTATTTTTTGGTTCAGTGTCCGCCCCCCCCCCTCCCCCTCACTTTTCTTTGTATGGATTTATGAAAATTCTCGGGCTCGGCGTAGTTTCACTGGTGCCCGCGCCGGCCCATCGCGGGAGTTACCCGAGGGAGACTTCTGGCTGCTCGCCGTATGCGTCAAGAGAAATGAATCTAGGGAACAAGGGGCAGTCGGAGGCATGATAGTAAAAAAAACTTTCATACTCTGAAAAGTTTGACGTCACTAAACCTATTTTTCTCCCGGAGTAATTTCTTTTTCTGGTAGAATTATGATAAATCACATGAAGTGCTCTCGACCAATCCAAGAGCAAGAAATTTTCAATGAGGGATATAATAATATAACATTTATTTAGCACATTAGGTGAATACTTCAATGCGTTTTACAATGTTATTTATTATTACCCCTGGTCACTGGATTTCAAGCCCGCACACAAGTGTGCACCATGTCCACTCCTTTAATATAGGGAGCATTTCTACCATTTTGCACCGTTCACATGCATGCATGTAGGGCATTGGCAAAAACAGTAACATTGACTTTCGGCAATCCTCACATGTACCCATTATCTCATGGGTAAGAGTTCCAATGTAGATCAATGTCTTGCCAAAGAAAGTTAGTGCCGCGGCGGGACTCGAACCGCGAACCATGTGATCGACACTCCGATGACGTATCCACTAGACCACGACACCTCTACAAACAGAGGTTCTCATTCATAACCAGCATGCAAATAACCAGGAGCTGCTGAAATTCTAAATCAGACGATATTTGTTGTAGAAACAGAAATTTATACTATGTACATCAACAAAACAACTTGTTTCATTTGGACAATTTGTTGTATGACCAGTGTTTACGAAACATCATGTTATCAATATCGTACTGCATTTCTTTAGGAAATACAAGAAAAAAAGTACAAAATGTTAAATTTGGCATGCACGAAACTCGGTACTTTTTGAGTACTTAACCATGGAGACCCCAATGCCTAATCTGGATTTTAGGAACTCAAACTAAGAACAACTCGTTCTATTTATTAGGTAAATGTGAAGCCGCATTACAAACTTTTATATCAATGCTCATGGGCATATGATGTAGATCATGAATTAATACAGATATAAATGACATCATATTTCAACCCCTCTTCTCAATGAAAGTTTTTATTTTTTTTTATTTTAAATTTTGATATATACCACAGTTTAATCTTTCCAACATAATATTTGCCTAAAGACATGCAGACTTAAACGTACATATATTTCGATATACTATTCAACAAAATTCTATCCCACTTGGTTTCCTTTCACATGTGATACTGTCTTCATCTTTTCTTCTTTTTTTTATATCATTTATCTACGAATCAAATTATTTTATCTCTCTCAACTTTAGTTCTAATATTGGTTTGTAATATAATCACTGAATAAGATGCATAACACATTTCCTGTCTCTACAGAATCTAATAATCAGAAACATTAACACAGTGAATAAACTCCAAACATATCAATGATTTTCATATTGTATCTCTTTGGTTTCTTAACAGTACGACCTGATCTGGTGGTGTATGTTTGTGGTGATTCGGCGGTGTGTTTGGTTTGCTTTGTGTTTGTTCTGTTTGTGTATTCTGATTGTTGTGGCCGTGTATGTCATTATGTTTATCACTATATGCATGTTGGTGGTTCTGTAGCATGCTGTCCCTCTCTTGGGTTGGTTTGATGTGTCTGTGATTGCGTCATAGTGTATGACCTGATGACGCCTGCACTTCGTATGACCTTGGTTCTCCTCGCTTGTTGGTGATCTTTCCTCTCTCCAGTCTACCGGTCTCTTGGTTCTGGACTCTTATTTCTTGTCCTTTATGTAGTGGGGGAAGGTTGGTAGGATATTTTTCATCAAAGTACTTTTTCTGGTTGTTCTGCCTGGTCTGCAGTCTCTGGTAGATGTCATCTTTTTGGGTTGACTGGTTCCGAATTCTGGTGGGTAGGTTGGCTTGGATCTTTCTGCCCAGTAACAGCACAGCTAGAGATGGTAGACGGCTGTCCAGTGGAGTAGCTCTCAGGCATTGTAATACCTTGTTGGTGCCTATGTTGTCTCTCTTGGCTTTCGTCACGGTGTTCTTGACAGTTTGTACTTGTCTATCTATGGAATCATTGGATTGTGGATATCTCGGGCTGGAGGTTACATGCTGAAAATTCCAGTCTTTGGCGAACTCTGTGAACATGGCGCTACTGTACTGAGGTCCATTGTCACTCATAAGTCTCTCCGGGGTTTCTTGTTCAGAGAAGATTTCCTTGAGTAGTCTGATGACAGCGTCACTTGTTGCTTCCAGTGGTAGCTGCTTTACAATTGGGTACTTTGAATATATATCCGCTACAAGAAGGTACTCTCTTCCATCTAGTGTGAAGAGGTCAGCGGAGACAAATTGCCAAGGTCTGGTAGGAATTTCATGTGGTTGCAGAGTTTCCGCTTGCAGGGATTTCCCATACTCCTGAAATACAGGACCTTTCTGTATCATCATCTCAATATCCTGATTTATGCCATTCCAAAAGATGCAGCTCTTGGCTTTCAGTTGACATTTAATGATGCCTTGATGCCCCTCATGTAGTTTATTGAGGTATTCCTTTATCTAGCACGTGGGGATGACAATTCTCGAACCTTTCAGGAAAATCCCATCTTCAATGGACATCTCGTTTCTGAATGGCCAATATTTGATCAGGCATTTGTCAAGTTTCCGCCTTTCTTCTGGCCATCCCTCTAGGATGACATCTCTTAGGGTGCAAAGTTCACTGTACTGTGATGTTGAAGAGCGGATCTCCTGTAACTTTTTGTCGGAGAACATAACAAAATCAACTCTTACATGCGCTTCAGAAGACTCAGGGGGTAGACGATTGAGTCTTGACATGACGTCTGACAGTAGCATCTCCTTTCCAGGTTTGTATTTCACTGTCATGTCATACCCTTGGAGCCTGAGTAGTAGTCTTGCAGTCTTGGAGGTGCAGCTTCAAGGATCTTGAGAGTGATCATTTCTAGTGGTTTGTGATCTGAGAGGATAGTGAAACTTCTGCCGTAGACGAATGTGTGAAACTTTTCACAAGCGTACACAACTGCTAGCATCTCCCCTCTCAATGTTGGCTTATCGTTGCTCGGTGTCCGTGAGGGACTTTGAGGCAAATGCTGTTGGTCGCCCTTCCTGTGTGAGGGCTGCTCCAACACCCTTGGTTGATGCATCTACTTCCAGGACAACAGGTTTCTTCGGATCAAAGTAAGCAAGTGTGGTGTCCTTGCATATCACATCCTTGATGGTTTCAAACACCTTCTGATGTGACTCAGTCCATCTGTATTCCACGTCTTTCTTCACCAGTTCCCGAAGGGGTGCAGTCTGTGATGCAAGTTTCGGAATGAATAGTGACATATAGGTCACGATGCCCAGGAACTCTCGAAGTTCTGTCACGTTCTGTGGTGCGATCAGGGCAGATATGGCTGCTGTCTTCTGTGGGTCTGGTTGTACTCCATCTTTGCTGAAGACAAGGCCATGGAATCTCACTCGGTCTTGCTTGATTTGGCATTTGTTCCAGTTCAGGACGAGTCCATGTTCCTTTGCGACCCGCATCAGATTGTGTAAGTTGGCATCATGTTCTTCTGTCGTCTTTCCAATTACTGTTACTCCAATTACGTCATCGGCCATTCCTGTGACTCCAGGACATTTCTCAAGAATTTGGGTCATTCGTTGCTGGCATACGTCCTGAGAAACACAAAAGCCAAAAGGAAGTCGCTTGAAACGGTAACGGCCAAAAGGACAATTGAAGGTCGTCAAATGGCTTGATTCATCATCTAGCTGTATAGCCCAACAACCATGTCTGGCATCCAGGGTACTGAACACTGTTGCTCCTTCGAACTCGTGCCGGACTTCTTCATTTGTTGGCATTGGCATATGGCTTCTCTTGATTGCCTTATTCAAGTCCCGTGGGTCAAGGCAAATTCTCCATCTTCCATTGGGCTCCTGAGTGTATGCCAAGCTTGACACCCAGTCTGTTGGCTTAGTGACTCTTTCTATCACCTCAAGTCTCTCCATCTCATAAAGCTCATTCTTGATGTCGTCCTTTATGCCTATCGGGCATCGACAAACTGGATGGACCACCGGAACTACATCTTTGTCAATCACGATACTTCTGGTACTCGCCATTGAATTTTCCGAATCCATCAAATCTTTCAGAATACAAGGTCTTCAAGTGCTCTTTGTCTCTGATGGGACAATCATGGCTCTCTCTCACAGAGCAATTCAAGACTACTAATCCAAGATCCGGGCACAACTCAAGCCCAAGGACTGCCGGTCTTGGAGTCTTCACCACGAAGAATTTAGCATTTGTCAGTTTGTCTTTGTAGTTGCAACTCAGTTCATGTCTGCCTAACTGAGGAATAACACTCTTATCACGGTAGCCTGTTATATTTGTCGGTGACTGTTTTTTAGCTTTCCTGTGAGAGGCTCCCCATTGGAGTCAACACGATCAGGGTACATCTTCTGATAGATGCGTAATGGAAGCATGTTCCCTTGGGACCCTGTGTCAACCTTGGCTTTTAGAGTTGCTGGCCCTCTTTCGATCTTAATTCTCTCAGCATTTGATCAACCGAAATGGTCTCAAACAGTATGTCTTCCATCTCTAACACTATCTCTTCTGTTTCCTCCTCTCCTTCCATCTCATGGGGTTTCTTTCTCTGTGCTTGTACCCTTTTCGGATTATTCGTTGCGGTTCCTGGTTTCTTTTGCCACTGCTGTTTGGATTTCTTCTTCTATCTGCAGCACTTTTCCCAGTGGTTCAACTTGTCTCAGTTCCTGCATTTTGGGTCATAGGCAGGGCACTTTTTTGGTGGGTGCTTTAATCCACAGAAAGAGAAGTTCTTCACACCGATGTGGTGCTTAGTAACGTCCACATTACCTGGCCATGGAGCGATCTCATGTCCGCTTCCGTTGTCTCATGCGTTCGGGCAATATCTAACGCTGTGTTTAGTTTCAGCTTGTCATCCTTGGACAGTAGCGTTTCTTGCACTTTCTTTTTGGAGGTGCCAATGCGAACAGCATGTAAATGGATCCAGCAAAGCGTCCATTATTTCAAAAACATAGCATTTTGATTAAATCAAGTGTCACACAGCTCAAGTTCATATCAGATTCCATGGAAAATTTCATCAGGGGGTTTATCTACTCGATGTCGGTGTTCAGCGACGTCAATCTCCCGATGACCGCCTCAATTGGCCTGGCTCAATGATCTGGGTCTCACCCCGGGGGGGGGGGGGGGGGGGGGGGGGGGGGGGGGGTCTGTCCTCATTGCAAGGGGGGTATCAGGCGCGACCAAAAAATCACGTAAAAAAAGGTTGTTTTTCAAGATCGGGCACGTTACGTACGTAACGTGAATAGGGTCTTAAAATCACCAAAAATCAAGAAAAAGGGTATCTATTTCAAAGTGATGATTTACGCATTTAGGGTCATAAAAAATCAACTTACGTACTTAAGTTCATTCAACACTAAAACAAGTTATAATCACCATTTTTAGCTGAAGCTGACGTCATAGCCTGTTTTGCATAAATCAACATAAACTGGATCATTATTCGCGGGCTAACTCGGCACTAGGGCGAACTCGGCCTTGGGAGGAAATCGCGCACAGAGTTGAATTGATCGCAAAGTACTTGTGTTGAGACGGTGTTAGCGTGGACTTAACTCTTGAAACACAGTCGCCTCGCAGTGCCGAGTTAGCCCGATCCCCAGGCCAGAATTTACAAATTATTTAGACTGCCTGATCAAGGGCCTCATGCAAGGAAAGTAAAATGTTTTTACTTCCTTAGGGTATAAAAAATGGTTGTTATTTGCTTAGGGGTAGGAAAAACTGGTTATTACTTGCTTAGGGGTTTACAAAAAATGATTACTTACTTAGGGTAGCAAATTACACGTAATAATACTTATTTAGGGTGTATTTTTTGCATCACGTTAATACTTGTTTAGGGTGGTTTTGACGAGTCTCTGGTCACGCCTGATACCCCCCTTGCAATGAGGACAGACCCCCCCCCCCCCCCCCCCAGTGGTCTCACTCGGTCTGCGAACGTCTGGTGCGCCGTCTATCCGCTGCTGTGCAATCACTCAGAGTCAGTCACAATACTGATGAAAGTCAATCGTATTCGGGCATTCAAAATCTCACATTTTCGACTCACCCACTAATCAGTGTCGTTTCTTGCAGTATTCAAAGTCTCTCGAATATATCGCTGATCTGTTCAGTGTTTTTCTCAGATCTTGATTTCTCCAGCGGAATATCAGTCCAAATCGATGTTGATAAATCGCAAAGTTTCCGTCATTCAACATATCATTCAAAATGTAAACACCATAGTTCCGGTATCGAACTCTGATGTAGTTCACTTAAAAATCCTCAGCGGCGTTCGTAAAAGTCCTCGAAGAACTACTTGTCCATGCCACATGTACGCGCACTAGCTAATATTGCACAGGGGGTTGACCCGCGTAAACGGAGTCCCAGCCTAAGCCTGATCGGTTATGTTTAAAGTGTCCATAAAATCCAAACAGGGCTTCACCTGCTCACAAAACGGTCTAGAAAAATCATTGCATTGTTGCCACCATGTAATAAGATGGACCCGATGTAAAATCAACATCAAGAGTCCTTAAGAGGCTGGATTTTAGGAACTCAAACTAAGAACATCTCGTTCTATTGATCAGGTATATGTGAAGCAGTGGCATATCTAGGGGTGGGGGGGGGGGGCAGGGGGGGGCACGTGCCCCGGGCGGCACTTGGGGGGGGGGGGCGCAAAAAACGCAAAAGAGAGAAAGAAAGGGAGAAAAAAGAGGGAAAAGGAAGAAAAACCACAATCGTTAAGGATTATGCGCCCCCCCCCCAATCGGTAAGGTAAATGCATTAGGAATACAGTTTTTGAGGGTTTAAAATGTGAAAATTTTCTAAAGGTCGGTCGCTTATCTCCCTCGCATAATAATTGTCTTTCACGATCTCGTAATTTCGCGTCCCCAGTATATAGTTCTTAAATTGCTTTTTTTTAAGGGTTGAAAATTTCAAAAGTAAAGATAATGGCCCGTATTCTCGAAAGGCGCCTAACTTAAGCCCCCGCTTAAGTGTGTAGATTAATGCAACCGAATTATGGAGAGCCAAATGTCACCCTCTTTTAATCCTACAAAATCACCATAGTTCTGGGACTAAATACAAATACAAAAACCGACACGATAAAATTGATTTTTGATGCTTAGTTAATGCTAGAAAATAATGTTCTTTCTTAATTTTTTTTTACATAAATATAGTCATTTATACGGGACTTAAGCGTTGACGAATGGCCTTCCATAAATCGGTGGCCTAACTTAAGCTAGGCTTAACTTAGGCTTAACTTAGGCCACTTTCGAGAATACGGGCCATAATTGTCGTTGCTTTGCTCGGTATCATGTTTCATCTGCCTCTTGCTATGCATTTCATCCTATACTTAGCAAGAGGCAGATGAAACATCCTATACTTAGCATGTTTCATCTGCGTCTTGCTAAGTATAGGATGAAATGCATAGACAGCATTTGCAGAGGTTCAAGATTTAAAAGAAATCTCAACTTTCAGTCGATTTGCTAAATTCCTCTACTATATCCCAAGGGTTTTTGTTAATTTTTCTCCCAATTTTAGAAGGGAGTGAATAGAAAATCGTTTATCAATGTACCAAATTCGAACTTCTCTACCGCATAGTTGTAGTGGCCAGTTTCAAAATTTCCTGGGTAAAATGCGCAGAAATTGTGCTTTTTAGGGTTAAAAATGCAAACAAATTTGCCGCTCGGTCACTTTGCTCCCTCGCTTGTACAGTAACGTAGATAGGGTTGGACACTGGAGGGAAGGGGGGGGGGGGGATTTGGGCGCAACTTCTTTATTTGTCCCGGCGCCATAATCCTTAGATACGCCGCTGATGTGGAGCCGCATTACAAACTTTGATATCAATGCTCATGGACATATGATGTAGATCATGAATTAACATAGATATAAAGGACATCATATTTCACCTTAACCGAAATATTTGATATGAAATAATAAAGTACAGTATGAGTGTTCCTATCAGATTTCGGGGGTTTCATGATGAAGTAACATCCATAATGATGATTTCAAACGACCGAAAGAAGGGCGAGTCATACGTGGCCCGGACGCGATTTTTTCCCCGCACGCGTTAACGCAAATTCTCATGAATAATTCAGAAGCTGAGCTGGAAGACTGAAGTGCGCAAACGCGTGGACTGGCGACTAGCGACTAGCGGACGGTTGGCAAACGTGCATGCGGTTCTACTTACAGCTCCCTGGTTCTACCAGGGAGATGGGAGTTTTCAGGTTCTACACACAAGACACAGAGATTTGATATCAAACATGAAAATGTTTTCCCTCAGCTCTCACCCCCCCCCCCTCTTCCTCTCTCTCTCGCAACCTTGAGTCGCCTCTCTTTAGTATCAGTGTTATAAAAGGGAAATCCATAAACCGAGGAGTTACTAGGCTTGTCTATAGTACCTAATTGCATAAACTAAAGCTTTTCAAATATTTTATGCTGTAACAACTCGACGGACTTTCTTTTCCACAGGTAAATAATGATGTAAGAAGTAAGGAAGTGCATTTGAAGAATTCGTATTCCCTCTCATGTTTTCACATGTTTCAAAATCAGTCAGTGGAATCATTTTTGTCTCTACCATTTTTCGAAATATTAGTCGTGTCTTCCATAATCATTACGTATACAAATTCACGTGTCCTCAAGTGAATATTCTCAAGTGAATATTCTGCAATCACATGATGTTCTTGAACTAATATACACGAAGGCCTACATGACATGTATATCAATATAGAAACGAAGTCATTTTATAATTAGGCTATATTGATTTGAGTATTCAACGAGGATAAAGGTCATGAGTATATAGGTCTGTAAACCTATACAGCCAACCAAAATGATGGATTGTTTCATGTAAACATATTTATATTCAAAACAATATATTCATTACTGCAACACCGAAATAGTTTTTTCTCTTTTATATCGTGTATATAACTCTTTACTTGAACATGTTAATGCAATCAACAAACAAACACGTAAAGAAAACTTTTGTATATATGCCCTGACTGAATAAGGGAGAAATGTATCATTAAACCGTACGGTTTCATGATTCTCTTTACACATTCTTTTAAAAAATCTCGCCCTAGTGATTCTTTCTGCTTGTTTGGCTATTTCTTCCAGATTTATTGAATCCTCTTTTCTACAAGTCAATGCAAAAAAAAAACAAACAAACAAAAAAACAAAAAAACCTGCCAAAATAACTCGGCATTGATTTATTAGAAGAAAATGCATACTTTCACATATCCTAACTCAATTAAGTCCATCTCCAATTCCTTTGTTCTTTCTTTCAGTTTCTTGTTTTCCGTTTTCTTTTGCAGTTAATTACCCTATATACACAGATCAAACGATGGAGAAGTGAATAATAATATCATTGAAGAAAGATCTTAAAAAGGACAGACTAAAAGAAGGTGCATGAGTTAAAGAAAGAAAGTTAAAGAAAGGAAAGAAAGGGCAGTATTCTAGTCATTCTCCTGATGACGATCAGAGCATACTGATCGAAACGTCGAGAACCACAGAGCTCTTAGCGGAGCTCACCAGCCCTTTTCAGGGCTCTTATTCCTTGAAAGAATTACATGGTGTAACCCTGAAAAACTAAACCTACAATTCAGTTTCTCCACCATGAAAGTGTCGCTGATACTTCACTAAATACCGGCTCTAAGGGAGCAATCATTCAGCGGAAAATCTGGCCCTTGTTCTTTATTCAGAGAAAACAATGGCACCGTCCGGTGCTTTCTCTGTTTAGAGGAATTATAGCGCCATCAGAATGGGTAATAGCAACAAGTCCAAATTTGGGAAATGATAGAATTCGGGATAAGGGAAGTTGGTCTGGATATTTTGGAGTGGAGACCAATGGATATGAATTGTCAAGATATGCACCAGCACACCCAGGAAGCGAGAGAGAGAGAGAGAGAGAGAGGGGGGGGGGGCATGTCCTCTTGACCCTTATCCCATCCACCCAGCAAAGTCCTACCCTATCTCACCTCCCCTGCAACATGTACCATCACCCCATCCTGAATCCCATGAACACACCACTGAGTCTGCCAGGGAAAGTTACAATGCAATTCCTGTTCACTCATGCATAAAATTTGGATTTAATAAAGCATAAAATTCACTCAGCAAACCAAAACTGATCGCAATTGATCATGAATTTATCATACCACCCTCAATTTTGTAAGCTCCAAAGGACTCACCTCTCACAAACTGGAAGGCTAATTCCTGAGCAACCTAATTTTCATACCCTTAAGAGTCAAGAAATATACGCAGAATATCACAGTCAATATAGTCATTTCACTTACCTGACCTAATAGACCAACATGTTACAAATTTAAGGTGCTTGTATAGTAGTTGATATACTGTTGGAAATGTGTGTTATGCATAAATATGCATAAATTATAATAAATTAGCATCAAAGTCAAAATATATTATAAGATTATTGCAATTATTATTAAAGTTATTTTATCCTAACTGACCTTATTGACGCATGTGTTACAAATTTGAAGCCCTCGCATATTTACTTCGCGAGTATCATAGAACATGTGTTTTATACATAAATTAGCTTAGATTAACCTAAAGATCAAGAAAAATGAATTTGACGACACAATTAACACTGCAATTGCATTTGATTTCACCAGACTTACCTGGATACAGCAAAATCTAGGAACTAGTTTATATATTTCAAGATATATAATTGAATTTGACTTTGTGTTTTTTGCATAAAATTTGCATAAATTAGCATTTTTGAATAGGGTGCCATTCACCGATTTCGTGGCACCCTATCTAAACTTAACGCTTTTGATACATAAAACTCACAGGCCCAAAAATGCGCTTTTGTAAATTCTGTCCCCAAAATTCTTTTAACAGACCTGACTGAAAATAATTAAGTTGACTTTAATGATTAGTAGATCTGTTCACAACGTTATTCAAATTTATGGATGTTTCTTTACTGGGGAACCTAGTAACGAGGTATTCCATTAACCTGTTATTAATGAATGAACTACAATACTTGGAATCCAGTTTGCATACATTACCAATACTTGTTGCTATGTTTGACAATCCTCAGAAAAGCTTTCAGCTTGTCTAGAACAACCTTTGTTTTAAAAGTATGCATAACATTTGAATATATTTGTGAACAGGTGTATTGAACTATACCCAGCACAAAAAGTAAGGAAACTTGACTTTGATCGATTATATTTCTTTAAAATGAGAACAATATAGGTCGTATAGAGTATCATTTTAAAGCGTGTATAATTCCCTATCAAACTGTAACATACTTGATATGATTTGCTGAATGGCGGCGTAAATGTGGGGAAGGGTCAAAAATGAAATGTTGCAAAATGAGCGATATTTTGGCTTTGGGTATTCTTGATGATGTTCGTACAAATTGTTTGGGGATTTGAATTCATAATTATTCGCCAAGCAAACCTCAATTTCCAAAGACATCTGAACCATGTGAACATTGCAAACACAGAAGGGGTTATTTTATTCTTTTGTAAATTATTAGATGGAAGGGGGGGGGGGGGGTGGGGGAATATCCAACATTCAAGTCATCTGAACACAATAACACAACGGGGAAACTTTTCTTTATTGTGTTAATGATTCATTATCTGATCTCACTGATCATTTTTCTGTTTTTAATATGGATGTGTTGAGTGGTCTCTCAAAACGTTCTACAAGAGAAAAAGTACGTATTATAAAGGAACAGAATTTGTCGTTGTTTAAAGAAGGTTTAACGAATGCTGACTGGACGGAAGTATTCAACTCGAACGACGCTAACGAAGCGTTTAACGCTTTTATGAACACAGTCATGTCGCACCTCAATGCACACATCCCCTCCGTAAAAAGAATCGCTCCAGCCGAGAGCGCCTTGGCTCTCAAAATCTTTACTTAAATCAATCAACCGAAAAAATAACATGTTTTATAAATCAAAAACCGATCCATCACTTAAGAAAAAGTATGAAACCTTCAGAAACACTCTTACCCGTATTCTTCGTCTAGAAAAAAAGAAGTATTTTTACGTCTAGTCGAAATTTTTAACACATACTTTGCAAACATTGGAGAGGACTTGGCCGAAAACATTCCTCCTATAAACAAATCATTTTTCAATTATCTGGATAACCCAGTCTCAAACACGAGCTTTGATCTTTTTCACTCCCGTTAGTGTTTACGAAGTATGTAATATAATAAATGATCTACCAAATAAAAAAAGCCACGGCCACGATAGTCTAGACAACGTTATACTTAAACAAATAGCATTTCAAATAGCAGAACCCCTAATACACATCTTTAATCTGTCTCTAAACTCAGGAGTGGTTCCATCAAAATGAAAACTGCAAAAGTCGTCCCTTTCTTTAAAAAAGGAAATAAACTTAGCCTGAGTAATTACAGACCCATCTTACTCCTAACTTCACTATCAAAAATCCTTGAAAAAATTATATACAAACGTACGGTATCCTTTCTTAAAAACAACAATATTTCTGCAACTTTCACTTTGGATTCAGAGAAAAACACAGCACTGCCCATGCAGTCTTAACCCTTATTTACGCAATAGCCAACGCTATCGATAAAGCATCCACACGGTTGGAATCTTCCTAAACTTCTCCAAGGCCTTTGATACTATTGATCGCACTATTTTATTACATAAATTATCCCGTAACTGGATCAGAGGAAAGGCCTTGGAGTGGTTCAGGAACTACCTTTCTAATAGAAACCAATATGTACCACTCAACGGGCACAGTTCTTCTATCAGGGACGTTCCACAGTTAAGGTCAAATCCATGTCATTTTCACCAAACTTTGCATGCAGTTACTTTGGTCCATGAGAAGCCCAAATACGCATAGAAAATTGTAGGTCCATGTGCTTACTTTTTTTCTATGGGACACTGAAATGTGCCATGATTGGGTGTCAGGTAGAATGACGTCATCGCAGGTTTTTGGCCATTGATAGGCCTCAGAATTCCCAATGTCATATACAAATCCCCATTATTCTGTCAAAATCCATGTCAGATTCGTGGATTTTTCCAGATTTGTAGCGAAGAGTATACTGAAGGAGGAGAAAGTTTTAAAAATGGGGGCCGATGCACTCGTTTTTTGTGCTAGCAGCGCCCTCAGGTGGCGAAAGAAGTCAAAAACTAGCAAAACTCGTAAGAACTGGCTGAGAACCTGTCTAGGAATGGGATGGGTTCGAAAAAACTCTACTGTACATTCAAAATCCATGTCAGATTCGTAAAATTTTCTAGATTTGTAGAGAAAAGTACACTAAAGGAGGAGAAAGTTTAAAAAAAAAAAAAAAAAGGGGGGGGGGGGAGGTCCATGCACTTGTTTTTGTGCAAGCAGCGCCCTCATGTGGCGGAAAAAGTAAAAAACTCGCAAAACTCGCAAAAACTGCACATGGCTGGCTGGGAACCTGTCTGGGAATGGGATGGGTTCGAAAAAACTACTGTACATTCAAAATCCATGTCAGATTCGTAAATTTTTCTAGATTTGTAGAGAAAAGTACACTAAAGGAGGAGAAAGTTTAAAAAAAAGGGGGGGGGGGGGGTCCATGCACTTGCTTTTGCGCAAGCAGCACCCTCATGTGGCGGAAAAAGTCAAAATATCGCAAAACTCGCAAAAACTGCACATGGCTGGCTGAGAACCTGTCTGGGAATGGGATGGGTTCGAAAAAACTCTACTGTACATTCAAAATCCATGTCAGATTCGTAATTTTTCTAGATTTGTAGAAACAAGTATACTGCAGGAGGAGAAAGTTTTAAAAAGGGGGGTCCATGCACTCGTTTTTTTGCTAGCAGCGCCCTCATGTGGCGGAAAAAGTCAAAAACTCGCAAAACTCGCAAAAACTGCACATGGCTGGCTGAGAACCTGTCTAGGAATGGGATGGGTTCGAAAAAACTCTACATTCAAAATCCATGTCAGATTCGTAAATTTTCTAGATTTGTAGAAACAAGTATACTGCAGAAGGAGAAAGTTAAAAAAAAAAGGGGGGGGGGTCCATGCACTCGTTTTTGTGCTAGCAGCGCCCTCATGTGGCGGGAAAAGTCAAAAACTACTGTACATTCAAAATCCATGTCAGATTCGTAAATTTTCTAGATTTGTAGAAACAAGTATACTGCAGGAGGAGAAAGTTTAAAAAAAAAAAAAGGGGGGGGGGTCCATGCACTCGTTTTTGTGCTAGCAGCGCCCTCATGTGGCGGAAAAAGTCAAAAACTCGCAAAGGTCGCAAAAACTGCACATGGCTGGCTGGGAACCTGTCTGGGAATGGGATGGCTTCGAAAAAACTACTGTACATTCAAAATCCATGTCAGATTCGTAAATTTTCTAGATTTGTAGAAACAAGTATACTGCAAGAGGAGAAAGTTTTAAAAAGGGGGGTCCATGCACTCGTTTTTTTGCTAGCAGCGCCCTCATGTGGCGGAAAAAGTCAAAAACTCGCAAAACTCGCAAAAACTGCACATGGCTGGCTGAGAACCTGTCTAGGAATGGGATGGGTTCGAAAAAACTCTACATTCAAAATCCATGTCAGATTCGTAAATTTTCTAGATTTGTAGAAACAAGTATACTGCAGAAGGAGAAAGTTAAAAAAAAAAAGGGGGGGGGGGGGTCCATGCACTCGTTTTTGTGCTAGCAGCGCCCTCATGTGGCGGGAAAAGTCAAAAACTACTGTACATTCAAAATCCATGTCAGATTCGTAAATTTTCTAGATTTGTAGAAACAAGTATACTGCAGGAGGAGAAAGTTTAAAAAAAAAAGGGGGGGGGGTCCATGCACTCGTTTTTGTGCTAGCAGCGCCCTCATGTGGCGGAAAAAGTCAAAAACTCGCAAAGGTCGCAAAAACTGCACATGGCTGGCTGGGAACCTGTCTGGGAATGGGATGGCTTCGAAAAAACTACTGTACATTCAAAATCCATGTCAGATTCGTAAATTTTCTAGATTTGTAGAAACAAGTATACTGCAAGAGGAGAAAGTTTTAAAAAGGGGGGTCCATGCACTCGTTTTTGTGCTAGCAGCGCCCTCATGTGGCGGAAAAAGTCAAAAACTTGCAAAACTCGCAAAAACTGCACATGGCTGGCTGAGAACCTGTCTGGGAATGGGATGGGTTCGAAAAAACTACTGTACATTTAAAATCCATGTCAGATTCATAAATTTTCTAGATTTGTAGAAACAAGTATATTACAGGAGGAGAAAGTTTTAAAAAGGGGGGTCCATACACTCGTTTTTTGTGCTAGCAGCGCCCTCATGTGGCGGAAGAAGTAAAAAACTCGCAAAACTCGTAAAAACTGGCTCGGAACCTGTCTAGGAATGGGATTGGTTCGAAATAACTCTACAGTACATTAAAAATCCATGTCATTTTCACCAAAGTTTCCAGATTTGTAAGCAAAAGTATACTACAGGAGGAGAGAGTTTGAAAAAGGGGGTCCATGTACTGTTTTTTGCGCTAGCAGCGCCCCCGTTTTTGGGGGTGGGGGTGGGGGGGGGGCAGAGGGGGGGGGGGCAGAGGGGGCATTTTCCCCACCAATGATTCAAAAAGGGGGACCCCCGGGTCCCCTTGCAAGAAAAAAATTACATGTTAATTGATTTCGCATTACAACCATGAAAACCATGACTTGTATAATAAGCTGCCTTGTCAGTAATCCTATAATCATGCAAACTTTCAGTATTTAAAATTGTAAAAAAATCGCACTCTGTCAGTTCGATCCCTACTGTATTGATAGACGCAATGTTTCTTAACATTTAGAAACCCTGTCTATTGTATATCCCCCCCCCCCCCCCCACACACACACAAGACAATAAAACTTGCAGTATTGCGATCAGCTTTCTAGTGCTCCAAAAGGCGGGGTATCACCATCACATGGTGGCTCCGCTCCCTTACATGCAGATAGGAGCAATGTATCTCAAGTATTAATACTGTCTACCACCAGTGGCGACAAAAGCGAGGTGGCAGATTTTTCCTACTATTAAAGGAGGGGGCGGATAGGGGTATAACGAATATTTTTTGGTGATGCGAAATGCAAGGTTTCAACACGTCATAATCTTAATTTTCCTGCTTGCAATAATCTGTTCTATCCCCTCAAAAGGGCCCCTCTCAAGACAAGAGAAATTATTTTAATGTTAAACAATGTAAAAAAGCTTTATTTTGCCCACGTTTGCTCTAATATAAAATTCCCCTACATTCCCCTTTTTCGCTCAGCCGCTATACTCCCTCTCACTTTAATGGCAACATTGATTATTTGACTTTATAATATCTCTTCTATTACAAGGCCCCTAAAGCGCATGGGTGTGGCAGGTGCTTCTCTGAGCCTAAAAAGAAGGGAAAATGTCGTTATTATTATCCTCCTCAAAAATATGTTATATAACATCAATCATTTAGCGGTTTACTAATGGAAACATTTTTTGTGCTCTAAAATACGTAGTTTCAACATTGAATAATCTAATTTTCTAAATCGATACTTACGATCCCTCGCATTTCAATAAATGCAGTGTTTATTAACACGATATGTGTAGGGCAGGGGCTTTTCTCGTTTTGTTCCCATCCCATCGCAAGATTGTTAACTAATTTATGTAATTATATATATATATATATATATATATATATATAAATAACTAAATTTAATGTTATGTAAGTCACAATTCTAAGTAAGCTATGACCTGCCTGTGTGTGTAAAGTTTCTTTTGAATGCAAATGTCAATACATGTATCATGAAAGCAACTTTTTTCGCTCGGTCGCTACACCCCCTCACCAACTAATAGTCATACGAAGAAAAAAAACGCCATATATACTGCTGAAAATCTGTTCTATTAAAAGTGTTCCGTATTAAGAAAAGAAAAAAAAAATGTCGAATGATTCTCTAATAATTTTGCAAGGTGCCCGAATATCCTCATATTTTGGTAGCGAGTTGCCTGAATATCCTCATATCCGGGCAGCGAGGTGACGGAATAGCAAAAAGTTTTCAAAGTTGTGTACAAAAATGTAGAAATAAAATAACCCAATTTCAGGTGTAAGGGCATATTGAAAAGCAATGGATGATTACATTGCTCCAAATATTGTAGGGCTGTAAGCAGGTAGCAAGCGTGTGAGGTGGGGCCCCTCAAAATGTTTGACCCCCCTCCCCCCTCCCCCCCCCCCAAAAAAAAATATACTGGCGTTCCTGTTCACGACTATTTCAAACATAATTGTCACGGTAACGACATAACCTATAATTGTCTATATTCTACGTTCGAAGAGTGAATTAACAGTTTATGTGACAGTCAAACGCACACTTTTGAACCAGTGTATAAAAAAGAAGGAAATTGTAAGTCGTTTTACTTGACACTTTACTCATAATCCTATTTGCTCATGTCTTTGACTGTAGAGATAATGAAGATTAGACATATGGCATAGACCCCCCCCCCCTGTTCTTAAATGGGCCACTTGCGGCCCGCGAGACGATTTCATTTTTTTTTTGCTCATTCGCTTCGCTCGTTCGCAATTAGCATATCATAATTATCTGTTCCCTGTCCTACCAAGGAGTTATCATAGCACGTCCTACCACGCATAGTTTGAAAAAAGTCAAAGCAAAGAGATATCATCAGACAAAGAAAAATAAGGATAATAATTATTTATGATACTAACAGGGGGGTGTATTCTGAAATTGATCCTCAGTCCTTAGATGGGCCATTCGGGTGTATGCGTAGGCGTATGAGACCAAGGATGGGGGTTGCAGCCCCCTCTCGAGAATATCAAAATTACCTAGCATTCGGGCATCCGCCACCTCATTTACGGGCAGTGCAATAATCTCGTTGTAATTTTTATGTCTTTTCTGAATTAGCATATTTTGATGACGAAATTACACTTCACGGTTCTAAAGAGTCAATTTCTTTGGCTTGCTCGCTTTACTCTCTCACTGAATTAAACAGAAAATTAATACACAATGTTTTCGGGCAAGAGACGTCAGTCCCATACATTTTTGTATGTATGTACGATGTAATTTCAGGAATATTTCTGGCTCACCTGACAAAATAATCAAGAACCCAGGTCATAGACAAATGATTCTTCGGCATATAATTATTTGACTTTCTTTTCCAGCTCTCTTTTTGTGCTAAGTTAGTGTACAAAAAATGAGAGGTAGATGACCGTGACTATGAATTCCAAAGGACATCTATCTTTATTTCTTTTTTCATAAACGACTAACTTTGCCTATAGAAAATTCATAAGGGGGCATCGAATTTTATCTTTCACTATATTTTCGCTATATTTTTCACAGGTACAGAATTATTGATTTCATCTATTTTTACCGGGTTCTTCTTACTGCGTACACTTGCGTACCCATTATTGAGCATTGTGTTAAATTTGCGTATACATTGTCTTAACTGCGCGCAATACTCTCCCGGTGTTGTGATGACGTAACACAACCAGCCAGGATGCGCAGCTGAGGTGCGCACAAACATAACTGATGAACGTTCTTAAACCAGTAAATTGTGGAGTACCACAGGGATCTCTCCTTGGACCCTTGCTTTTTATCTTATACATCAATGACTTTTATAAATCTTCCTCCATTTTATCTTTCATGTTGTTTGCTGATGATTCCACTCTCTTTTTCTCCCATCGAGACCCAGCAATTTTACTTTCAACAGTCGATTCCGAGCTAAAACTTATTACGGACTGGATAAAGGCGAATAAGTTGTCTCTAAACCTAAAGAAAACAAATTGTATGCTCTTCAGCAATACTCCTCAATCCCTGCCTGGTAATATTCTTTTTGATAACATACCTATCGAAAAAGTGAAAACTACAAAATTCTTAGGTATAATAATTGACGATAAGCTCTCCTGGAGACCACATACTGATAACTTGTCAAAATTAATTTCGAGAAACATAGGAGTAATTAACAAGCTGAAATATCAATTCCCATCGTTTATTTTGTTGTCTTTTTACTTAACCTTATCTTTTCCATATCTTAATTATGGAATTTTAGCATGGGGCAACTCTACCGCGCAACAACTAAACAGATTATTACTACTTCCAAAAAAGGCCATGAGGATTGTATCTCTCTCAGGTTATCTCTCACATACTGACCAGCTCTTTCACGTAATAAAGTTCTCAAAGTGTCTGACTTATACCTATATAATCTGGGTCAGTTTATGTTCAAACTAATCAATAATGAACTTCCAAATGCTCTCTCAGACCTTTTCACAACTAACAATACACTCCACAATACCCAACAAGACAATCAAACCTTTTCTTCCCCGGACGTGAATGCTCTTATCACACTGTCATGGTGTGGGGTGTCAACATAAATCATACAGTCTCACACCAAGATTACACTGAAATAACCCATGGGGTGTCACGAAAGCAGAAATTTCCTTAGCTCTGTTGGTGAGGGGCACCTGCCAGTATCCCTTCATAAGGTCTACCTTTCTGATGAATTGTGCACAACCTATCTTGTCAACACAATCTTCTATTTGCGGTAAGGGAAATGAGTCTGGCTTCGTAACCGCATTGGCCTTTCGATAATCTATACAGAAACGCTGGCTCCCGTCTGACTTGGGAACCAGAACAACCGGTGAACTCCAAGAGCTCTGGCTTGGTTCGACAGTGGTACAGTCCAACATAGACTGGAGTTCTTCTTCCACCTGGGATTTCTTTCTAGGACTTAACCGGTAAGGAGTCTGCCTGATAGGTACACTATCGCCAACATCAACATCATGAATAGCATGTACAGCACAACCCAACTTATCTCTACACACTGCGGGATAACCAGCAAGAATTTCTATCACACCCTGCTGTTCCAGGTTAGACAGGTGACCTAATACCCCAGTGGGATCGGCCATCACCTGGGAGTTGTTTACTCTCCCCGACATCTCACATCTAAGATCTACCTCCTGAGGGAGTCCACTCAGACCTGAAGCACTATCACACACAACAGCAACTGGTGCACTATCCTTTGGCTGTGCACTATCTTTGCGCTCTTGATACCTCTTCAGCATATCAATGTGACAAACCCTCGTAGACTTCCTCCTATCAGGAGTACGCACGACATATGTCCCCTTACCCAACTTCTTCTCTACCATGTATGGACCACTAAATTTAGCTCTAAGAGGTTCACCTGGAATGGGTAGCAACACAAGGACCTTCTCACCATGTTCAAATGAACGAGATTCTGCCTTCTTATCTGCACGAGCCTTCATCACACCCTGAGATGACTTCAAATGCTCAGCAGCCAGTGCACATGCTCTGGAAAGTCTCCCACGAAACTGCGATACGCAGTCTAGCATGTTCTCACTCTCTTCCTCAACCTCAGACAATAACTGCTCTTTCACTTATTTCAATGGCCCCCTGGGCTCATGGCCAAAAACAAGCTCAAAGGGGGTGAAACCCAAAGAGTCATTGGGAGTATCTCGGGACGCAAATAACAGAAATGGGATACCCTTGTCCCAATCTCCGGTATTCTCCAGGCAGTAAGACTTGATCATTGTCTTCAAGGTTTGATGGTACCTTTCAAGGGCACCCTGTGACTGTGGATGGTATGCGGACGAGTTAATCTGTTTTATTCCAAGTTGGTACATTACCTCTTGGTATACAGAAGATGTAAAGTTTGAACCCTGATCTGATTGGATCTCGCGTGGGAGACCATAGCGTGTGAAAAAGATCAGAAGGGCATCAATCACAGTCTTGGCCTTGATATTCCTTAGTGGGAAAGCTTCAGGGAAACGAGTTGTCGAGTCCATGATAGTCAGCATGTACTGAGAACCAGTCCTGGTTCTGGGCAAAGGGCCAACACAATCTATCAACACACGGCTGAATGGTTCCTGACTCACCGGGATGGGAATGAGTGGGGCTGGTCTAATTCCATGCTGAGGCTTCCCCACCACTTGGCAGGCATGACAAGGCCTACAGTACTCAGATACGCTCCTTTTTAGTCCCGGCCAGTAGAAATGAGCCATAATTCTGGCCACTGTCTTCAGCACACCAAGGTGTCCAGCCACTGGAATATCATGAGACAGCCACTTACGCATTAACACACCGGAATTTGTGTAGTAGCACTGGGACACCTTTCCAGCTTCATCCACCGACAAAGCAACATCATACAACCTCTTCAAATCCTTTGCTGCTTTCTGAGCCTCAATCAAAGCAGTCTGACTGAAAATAGGCTTACCACTGATCTGGCCACCTTGACTCTCACTGAACTCCCTGAAGAAGGTATCACCCAAATCAACTCCATCATTATTTTCATCCTCTTTCTCTTTCTCTTTCATAGCCTGCGTCCTGGTTACAACACATGATGGGAAAATACCAGGAATCTCAGTCTCCAAAACCTCTGTCCTGTCACACACAACCGGTGACGGAGGCACTTTACCCCCGGCTAAATCATTGCCCAGCAACAGCGAAATGCCCTTCATTGGCAACTTAGCAACAAATCCGACAGTGACAGGCCTAGAAACCAATCCACTGCTAAGCTCTATGTTATACAGTGGAATGGGTTTGAACCCATCATTTACATCTTGAACCAAAACCTTCCTGCCTGTGAAATTCTTTGCATCCAAGGATGACTCGTCAGCAAGAAGCAACGTCTGTGTAGACCCTGTGTCTCTCAATATCATGACAGGCAACCCCTCATCATCAACACTGAACTTGACCATTCCACGAGAAACAAAATCTCGGTACCTCTCATCAATGCCTTGTAATGAGTGAGTGAGTGAGCTTCAACCTGCCCTATGGCACGGGGCCCTATCAAGACTGTCATTCTTGGCATGATGCAGTTGGAAGACAAGTAACCAGTAAGTGGACAATCACTCACTACAAGGCATTTTTTTTTTTTTTTGTTGTTGTTGATTGATTGATTGATTTTATTTGTTTCCACGATCGGTTTACATATGTACATGAGAAAGCAAAATATAAGCACATAAATCAAATGGCATAATACAAAGGATAATACATATATAATAACAGCTCAGTATAATAAATATCTTCCAGTAGAAGTAATAAAAGCATACAGTATATACACTTGTGGGGGAACCTATTAAAAGCGAGGATTGTCGAGTTAGGTCCCCATTTAGCAAAGAAAATGAGCTGGAAAACAGAATAGTGAGATTAAGATGAGAAGAAACAAAAAGAAGGACGGAAATCAGCAGATGGAATCAAAAGAGAACATAAAAAGAAATAATAATTATAGAGAATGAAAAGGAGAGAGGGAGAGAGAGAGAGAGAGAGAGAGAGAGAAGAGAGAAGCGAAGTGCAGATCGAGATCAGCTACCATGCAGCATTCTAGTATATGGTTTCAGCAAAAGAGATTTCAGTTCTTTTTTAAAACGGTGCAGTCCAAAATTAAGGACCTGTAAAGACGAATGTTTGTGTTGTTGCGGATCTATGTTACGAATTTATGCATATTGATAAGATTGTGAAGTTTATGCACGCATGTGCAGTTCGATGGGCCGATGATTAAAGGCAAGAAATCAAGGTAATTTTTAGGGTGTTTTTGAGTGATTTTGTTAATTTATGTGGTGATTATGAATTTAATCTTGGTATGAGACTGTATGATTTATGTTGACACCCCACACCATGACAAATTGGGGGCTTGTCTAAAAACTAGGAAATTCAAGCTATGTTTTGTTTCTTGCGTTGTTTTCCGTTGAGTTAGTGGTCGGACTCGGCTCTGGTCCCGTTCGTGAGTTTTAGTGTCAGTTCGTATTCTGGGGTAATGCCCCTCAGGTATTGACTGTCTCATGGGTATGAATTTACTGAACATTTGCTGCAATAAGCTGGTATTCTAGTACCCAGTGCATTTGGCTGAGTGATTTCATGGCTATTAAGGTTCTTGGCATACCTTCTCACTCTGGAAGTTGTATTTGCTTCGTTTCTGTTGTTACTAGCATGCAATCTGGTTCACTGCACTCTGCAGTATTTACTGTAGTTAGGTTAGTGGAATTTCTGGAAGTTTCTTTCCATTTGTGTGTCTTGCTACTGTGTGGGTTATTCAGAGCCAACTAAGACTCCCTACCCTAGTCTCTCTTTGTACAATCATAGATCTAATTCATAACAAAAACAACAAAACAAAAGAAAATCAACAACAACAACAACACAAAACCGTTGTCTTGATAGCAGTGGCTTAGTATGTGGTTTACTCTGATCTTGTTCATTCGTTGAGTTACTGCATCAATTTCAACACTCCTCACTCGATCACCGCCTTTAGTTTCATCACGATTCATTACATCTCCCTGCATGTGAGTCGGCGCTGAGTGCACTAACCCACTTGGCTGTGTAAATTCCTGTTCATTTTTTTTTTCTCGCAGCTTCGTGCACTGGGTCATAAGATGCCCATCTTTCTTACAATAAGCACAAACTAGCTTTACTCTCAGTGCGCATACCACTATTATGGCATGTGATTTACCTTTAGATGACCTAATTTTGTCATCCTCACTACGCGATGCTTCACTCCTATTCCAACTAGAACTACCACCGGACTGACTAGGGTTCCTACGCTTATTAAACGGTGACCTATTCCCTCTATGCGTCAATTCGTACCCATCTGCCAATATGGCAGCACTTCTCACACTAACAACTACATTGTCATTCACATATATCCTAATCTCTTGAGACATACATTTTTTGAACTCAGCAATGAGTATAACTTCCCGAAGAGCTTCATAAGTGGACTCTATCTTCAGTGACCGAATCCATCGATCAAAAGCAACTTCCTTCCTACGAGCAAACTCTACACAAGTCTCTCCAGATTCTCTCCTTAGAGTGTGATACTTCTGACGGTATGCTTTTGGAATTAGCTCAAAGGAGCGAAGGATAACATCCTTCATTGTACAATAATCAAATGCCTGCTCATAGCTCAATGCAGGCACAACCGATTGGGCTTTCCCAGAAATCACCTGGTGAATGAGCAACGCCCATTCACTCTCTGGCCACTCCATCCTCTTAGCGACCCTCTCGAACGAGTCCAAATCATCCTCATCATACCTAGGAACAAGCTTGACCCGTGCTGAGAACCCAGCTCCCATCGACTTTCTCTCGCTCCCACTTGACTGACTGCCCTGAGAAACCATCTCACTATGACGCATCATATCAAATTCTAATCTCTTTCTTTCCATTTCTCGCTCATGCTCAGCCGCCCTAAGTCTATTTCTTCTCTCTTCAGGCTCAATCCTAGCCAACTCAAGGTTAACCTCATCACTCTTTGCTTGATGATCATTACTAAGATAACCCCCAACATGGGCCGCCGCCGTCGCAGCACGCAGTCCTGCATGGGCTGCAATTGCATCAAGTATTTCTGCCTTTCAATGGGAACCAGCCAGATTTACTGATAGCTTTGTTCCCACAGCCTTTAAATCAGCCTTGCGCAACTCATGTAACCTGGCAACAGTCAATTCCTGACTCAAAACTGTTCAACATCAAAATCAGCCATGATATCCCCTATAGTACACAAAATTACTAATGGCACGAAGTAAAACTATTACCATGAAACCTGTATGAGGGATACAACAAAGAAGACGTTAAAAATGAATTGACAAACAGTCAACAACTGATCAAACAACAAAGTCAACCAATGCAGTAAATCAGTTATCTGACAGAGCGTCCAAAGACTATGAAACTATAGATATAATCCCATGCCCCAAGCCTGCATGCAATTTTATATGGCCATGCAGTAACTCAACGAATGAACAAGATCAGAGTAAACCACATACTAAGCCAGTGCTATCAAGACAACGGTTTTGTGTTGTTGTTGTTGTTGATTTTGTTTTGTTATGAATTAGATCTATGATTGTACAAAGAGAGACTAGGGTAGGGAGTCTTAGTTGGCTCTGAATAACCCACACAGTAGCAAGACACACAAATGGAAAGAAACTTCCAGAAATTCCACTAACCTAACTACAGTAAATACTGCAGAGTGCAGTGAACCAGATTCCAGGCTAGTAACAACAGAAACGAAGCAAATACAACTTCCAGAGTGAGAAGGTATGCCAAGAACCTTAATAGCCATGAAATCACTCAGCCAAATGCACTGGGTACTAGAATACCAGCTTATTGCAGCAAATGTTCAGTAAATTCATACCCATGAGACAGTCAATACCTGAGGGGCATTACCCCAGAATACGAACTGACACCAAAACTCACGAACGGGACCAGAGCCGAGTCCGACCACTAACTCAACGGAAAACAACGCAAGAAACAAAACATAGCTTGAATTTCCTAGTTTTTAGACAAGCCCTCATACCAAGATTAAATTCATAATCACCACATAAATTAACAAAATCGCTCAAAAACACCCTAAAAATTACCTTGATTTCTTGCCTTTAATCATCGGCCCATTGAACTGCACATGCGTGCATGAACTTCACAATTTTATCAATATTATTATACTGAGCTGTTATTATATATGTATTATCCTTTGTATTATGTCATTTGATTTATGTGCTTATATTTTTGCTTTCTCATGTACATATGTAAACCGATCGTGGAAACAAATAAAATCAATCAATCAATCAAAAAAAAAAAAAAAAAAAATGCCTTGTAGTGAGTGATTGTCCACTTACTGGTTACTTGTCTTCCAACTGCATCATGCCAAGAATGACAGTCTTGATAGGGCCCCGTGCCATAGGGCAGGTTGAAGCTCACTCACTCACTCATTACAAGGCATTTAATGAAATTAATGAAATACAGCAATGAATTTTAACACTGAGAATGTCCTTGGAGACCTCAAATATACAATTGGGCCTATTTATGTCGTTTTCCGCCCGTCATACGCGCCCGGACATCATGCGTTAATATGCGCTGCTCATTTCTCTCATTGTTGAAGTAAAAGTAGGTGGTATATTGTCGGCTTGATATTTCACGAGCCTAGAAAAGTTGCGTACGCTGAATTTTGTTGTTGTTGTTGTTGATTTGGGATCTTATGTTGTCCTAGTACAATTTCAGCTTTCTTGCCCTTTGAGCAACCTTGAGCAATTTTAATAAATTGCAAAAATCCAAAATGGCGTCTGATAGCCATATTGAAACTCAACTTTTGGACTACATGTCACATACTAATGTATGATGTATGTATATAGGGGTTTCGAGGGACGTAAAATTCATTTCCAATGCACTTTTTGCAATTTAAGGTCACGTTTAGGTCATAGAGGTCAAACAAAGGGCAAATTAGTTACCGTTTACATGACCTTGCATACGTCAGATTTTTAAACTGGTCTCATGTTTATATGAAGGGGTTTTAGGTGTGTAGAACTAATCTCTGATGTCATTCATTCATTGACAGAAGGGGTCAATTCAAGTTCAAAGTTGAACTTGATATAATCAATATACTTTCCTTTAGTGTGTGAGCACTGTGGTGTATTGGTGAAGGCTCTTGACTCTCACAAAAGAGGTCCCGAGTTCGGTTCTCGCTGGGTGCTTATTTCCTTGGAAATGGTGTTTTGCCCACATTTGTCCCTCTCGATTCAGGTGTAAATGGGTACCTGGCAATGCTGGGGTAATAATGATGCAGGGCCCGCAGGAAGAGCAGTATATATACTGATGTGGCTACCCTGGGTAAATAAGACATAATTATAATCTATAGTTATGATTATAAATAGATATGATTTGCCTTGGAAGGGTATGTGGTGCGAATGCCTTGATGATGTTATATTTTCAATTTAAATCAGTCAAAGTTCAATCTTACCCTTGGGTCACAAAGGTAAAATTCAAATACAGCGTATCTGTCAGTTTTAGTTCATTGTCAGGACTCAGAGAAGGGTAGATGTATTCAGAATTGTGCAGAATTAAATTTGGTCAGTTTAGTTTCTTTACGTTTTGGTATACTGCAAACCATTGAATGTTGAATTACTAAAATAAATTAGTCGTATGACCCGAGGTGCTACAGTTTAGGATGTCAATAGCACCTATGCCTAGCACTGTCGTCTGTGACAGTCTAGCTGGGCTGTTGATTCTTCTTTCGTATGTCGTTTTGCAGCTAAAAGTGACAAATCCAAATTTTTGGGGCCAGGCAAGGGCATGATCTGAAACAAGATGGAGCTCCTTGATGCCTCCTGGGAACCTTGTCAGCATGCATATCCAATAAACTTGATTTCAAGTTAAGAAATGATTTGAATAACTATGATATGGAATGCTTGTGGCTAGAGCTCTATTATCCTCACAAACCTCCTATGTTAGTAGGATCAATCTATAGACCACCAAATTCGACATCAGATTATTTTGAGAAGCTTGATTTATGCCTAGCAAAGGCGATGGTAGATAATATTAGTTGTACGATATTAGGTGACTTTAACTGTAACGTCTTAGATGAAAGAAGAGATGCCAATGCAGACAAGTTAACTTTTTTGCTAGAATAATATGGTTTCAAGCAATTGGTTGAGCTACCTACTCGTATCACGCAGAGTACATGTTCAATTATTGATTTAGTTTTTGTCTCTGATCCCGAGTTCTACTCAGAGACGGGCGTGTTTAAAACTAGTATCAGTGATCATTATCTAGTGTACACTGTGAGAGATTTCAATAATGATATCCGAACATTAACTGAGGGTGAGTCTACTAAGTTTCGCTCCTTTAAAAACCTCATTGTCGATGATTTTTTTTATCTGACTTACAAAAGGTACCATGGCGAACATGCTTCAATACAGACGATTCTGACATCGCATGGGAAACATGGCTTGTTTTCTTTATGAATATTGTTAATAAACATATGCCGCTTTGTGAGAGAAGAATTCGCAAAAATGCATGCCCTTGGATTAATGAGGAGATTATTGAAGCGATGCACAAAAGAGATCATGCCCATGATATTGCATTGAACACGGCTGATAACTCATCATGGAAAAAGTACAAAGAACTAAAAAAAAAGGTGAATCATCTTATGAGGAAGGAAAAAAGAAAATATCACGATGCCCAAATAAATGATAGTAAAGGAAATAGCAGAAAGATGTGGAAGAGTATCAAACATATCCCTAAATCTAATCAGGTCTTACCATGTAGCATAGAAGTGAATGGGACCAGGATTCTAGATAATAAGTGCACTGCGCAGAGCTTTAATGACTATTTCAGTACATGCGCTAGTAATATTACAAATGGTATCCCAAAGCATTCTGAAGTAATCTTAGACCACAATGAATTCACTAATACTGAATGTGAATTCGATTTACAGCCAGTGACGAGTGCCTTTGTTTTAAAAGAAATTGAAAATATGAGTAATGATAAGGCAACAGGAGATGATGGAGTAAGTTATCGCCTTTTAAAAATGGCAAGATATACTACTTTGGACTCTTTGACATGTCTTATCAATATATCCATTACCACAGGACATGTATCAAGAGGCTGGAAAAAAGCAAGGGTAATTCCAATATACAAGACTGGTGATATGTCCACTCCAAGTAATTACAGGCCAATATCGGTATTATCTATTGTGAGTAAAATCTTAGAAAAAGCAGTTCACAAACAATTTTCTGATTTTCTTGACGAAAATGATATATTATGTCCTAACCAGTCTTTATTTCGTCCTTTGCACTCTACTGCAACAGCTCTAATGAAACTTGTAGATCAGTGGTCTTCCAACATTATTATTATTATTATTACTGTTATTTATATACTGCGCTTTTCCCGAGATGGACCAAAGCGCTTACAACAAGAAAAAAGATTAAAAACGAACAAGCCTAAAAATCTGGATTAGAAAAAAGAAATGTTTTGAGTCCCTTTTTGAATGAAGAGACAGATGGTGATTGCCTAAGTGTTAAAGGTAACCTATTCCAATATTTTGATGCAGTTATTGTGAAGGTCCTATCTCCAGCAAGTTTCCGTGTGATATTATATGTAAGACGGAGTGGGTCGCTGGAGGATCGCACATTCCTGCGAGGGGTGTATAGGGTCAAACAATCATGTAGATATTGAGGTGCCTGCTTATTAAGAGATTTGAAGACCAACAAAAGTAATTTAAAAACTATTCGATGTCTTACAGGAAGCCAGTGTAACGAGTTAAGGAGTGGTTTAGGGGAGTGAAATCTCGTTACCTGATAAATTAGGCGGGCTGCCCAATTTTGAAGCCGTTGAATACGATCTAATTGAGTAACAGGGATGGTGGAAAGAAGGCCATTACAGTAATCTAAACGGGACAGAACTAGAGAACGGATTGCGTTGTTACAGGCTGATTGAGTAATGTATCTTCGAATTCGAGAAATGTTACGTAAATGGAAAGTTATAGTAGTACATAATTTGAGAGACACGGTCCGCCATCGACATTTCTCTATCAAAAATTACACCAAGATTTTTAACAGTGACTGAAGGGCTTATGGAAAAATTGCCAACATTAAGCTTAAGATCTGGCAGACTGCGTAGACTGTGAGGAGAGGCTGCTATGAAGAATTCTGTCTTTGAGTCATTCAACTTCAATTTATTAACCATCATCCAATTTCTAATATCTGAAATGCAGTTCTGAAGTCTAAACAAAGCAACAACTATATCTCCTGGGATTCTGGGATCGAATGAAATATACAGTTGGGTATCATCTGCATAAAGATGGTAGTTGATGTAATGATGTCTAATAATATTACCAACAGGAAGAGTATATATAGAATACCCGATAGGGTCTACTACTGATCCCTGAGGAAGTCCAAAGTCAAGATTAGTGGGACTAGATAGTTCACCAGCAATGTTGACTCGAACCATGACAGAGCTGTAGATCTTACACCTATTCTGCTGTAAAGACGGGATAAAAGAATCTTGTGGTCAATCGTGTCGAAGGCAGCAGATAAATCCAAAAGTGCAATCAAAACAACTCTGTTACAGTCAAGGGAAAACATGATATCATTTTTAACTTTAACTAGTGCTGACTCCGTGCTATGATGTGGCCTGTAAGCAGATTGAACAGAATCAAACATGTTATTATTTTCAATGTGTTGGATCAGTTGTGAACAAGCTGCCTTTTCAATGAGTTTACCAAGAAAGGACAGATTAGAAACTGGTCTGTAGTTTGAAAGTTCATTTTGATCCAGATTCGGCTTTTTCAACAGAGGTCTAACAATTGTTGAATGAGCACCCACAGGGAACCTACCTGTAGATAGAGAGATATTGATAATGTCAGTGATTAAAGGCAATAACTGTACAAGATTCTCTCTTAGAAGCCACGTCGGGATGGGATCTAGTGTACATGATGTATTAGTGAAATTCATTACAAGCTTGGACACATCAGATTGAGTACATGATTGAAAGTTTTCAAAGAGAGGAATAGCCTCATCAACTGAATCAATGAACCTAGTATCAGGAACGACATCATGAGAATCAATTTCCTCCCTAATCTTCCTTATCTTTTCCACAAAAAATAAAGAAAACTGAGAGCTCAAAGAAGATGCTGAGTCATGGATGGGCAGATGACCAGATTTCTTATTCAAATGAGAATAGATGATACGATAAGCTTCCTTACTATTACAAGAGCTCAGTTTCTCCAGGAAATAATTCATTTTTGCTGAACGAATTACTTCATTTACGTGATTACTTTTCTCCAAAAAGATCTTTCGGTCTGAATCCAGCCTTGTTTTACGCCATTTTCTTTCTGCTTGACGGCGTTGCTGGCGGGCCACAATGATGGACTCACTGAACCAGGGAACACGTAACTTTGGGGGCAGGTTCTTGTTTTGGATGGAGCATGAACATCAATGATTTTCGTGATTTCTAAACCATACCAATCAAAAAGGGTATCACAATCGCAATCAAGTGGTCTTAGTGACACTAATTCCTCCAATGTATTCGTGAACCTTACTTTGTCTAATTTGCGATAATTGCGCAAAGTCTCGATAACCAAACCAGGCTTGGTTTTCTGCTTTCTTAAGGAGAAATGAATCATGTAGTGGTCTGATGAACACATTTCTAACGTATGACAATCAAATAAGAAAGCATCATCGCGAGTAAAAACAAGATCTAAGATGTGACCTAGAATGTGGGTCGGGCCATGGACATGTTGCACCAGCCCCGCAGCACTTACAGTATTCATAATGTGTCTGACATCATTCTTTAACGCATTTTCCCAGTGTACATTGAAATCACCTAAAATTATCAACTTCCCTGGAATCAGAGAAGTTTCAGTAATAAATTCATCAAACTCTGTAAGGAAATCGAACAGAGTTAACATGTTTACAGCTGATGGAGGTGGTCTGTACACAACAATAAAATGAACTGAACCTGAAATATCTGTAACATGAACATATTCAAAAGTTGAAGGAGCAAACTCGTCTTTTTTCTTCTTCATTTTGAGTGGCGTTTTGAACAATACACCGATACCCCCACCACGAGTACTTGAGATTCTAGGAGAACTTATGAATGTATAACCAGGTGGTGTACACTCTCCAATTACTACGTCATCTGCTTCACTTAACCATGTTTCGGTAATAAACAACATATCAACATCATTTTCTTGTACAAACTCTGTTATCTCAGTGGATTTATTACGGATAGAATGAGCATTCCATAGACATACATTGCTATTGGATTGTACTACAGAGCTGCATACAATAGGTACTGCCTTAAGATTTTCACAATTGATTTTTCTTGAAGCCCAAAACTTTTGTTTCCTTTGCCTTGAGATAACAACTGGTATTGGCGAAGGGATAAAACCAGATGGGCCAAGAGATGTCCTGTTTGTATCAGTCCGTGTCCTTACTCTATTCTTTGTAGCCCTTTTCTTGCCTCGAAGATGAGCTTGAATGCCTAACTCCTTGATGTTCCTCCATGCTTTGGGATGAACCTTCCCTCTGTTCTTCGAAGTTCTGTGAACAAACCTTGACAAGTCATGATTACAAGTTACTGGACTCAAATGGGCCCATGCAGGATTGCTTTGCAGAAGAAACAACCTGTCATACTTAATACGTTCTCCAGCTCTGTCGGAGTTGCAATACTGTGTAGGAACACTATGGGCTCTGGTGATGTATTCACTAGACGGTCCAGGATTAGGACTTACATCGCTGGACCGAAGTAACTTGAGCTGAAATGTTGCAGACGAATTGTAGTAATAAGATACTCGAAATTTCAAGTACTTACAATAAATCTCTTTAGCTGGGTGTCCTGTATGGCATTCAACAGTACAAGGTAGACTTGCAGTTGACACTTGAAAAGCCAACACAGTGAGAGTGAAAAGGCCGAGTGTCAATGGCTCCATTGTGCTTCCAATGCAGGCAGACAATAGGGAGATGCTGTCCGTTCAAGATGAGCGACTGTGAATGGTGATAGTGGTGATAGTGCTGTACATGCAACATACATGTACAAAATGGCTTACAAAGTTACTGTAGCTCAAATCAAAACCGTGCACAAGAACATCAAGCAATATCTCATCAATACAAACAAGATGTAATTGCAAATTTGGCTACAAGTATCCTTGCATATCACAAAACTATCTGGTACAATTATTAATGAAAAACAATATAAATGGTAGAAACTGTACACAGCTCAGATAGCACCAAAAAAAACCCATGTCAGCCACGCAGGGCGACTTATTGCTGCTCTAACATTGATAACAATAAGCTAACAGGTGTTGCTTTTATTGATCTGCGCAAAGCATTTGATACAGTCGATCATGATATTCTGTTATATAAATTAAAGGTTATTGGATGTTCTGATCACAGTGTTCTGTGATTTAAATCGTATTTGTTCAACCGAGAACAGTCGGTTTGTTTTAATATGGCAACATCTAGTTCCTTAAAAGTTATCATGGGAGTCCCGCAAGGTTCAATTTTAGGACCACTTCTGTTTTCTTTAATATATAAATAGTTTGCCTAAATGTACTGATGTTGGCAATGTTGATATGTACGCCGACGACACGACTCTAACAGTCAGCGGAAGCAACATTAAAGAAGTAGAAGAAAAATTAACTCGAGGTATGGAAAATATATTTGCATGGGTAACTAAAAACCGTTTAGTCCTTAATGCTGAAAAGACAAACGTCATGCTAACAGGATCAAGATCGGTCGTTAATAGTGTAAAGGATTTTTCTGTCACTCTAAACGGAAGCATTTTGAAAAGAGTAAAAGTGGCAAAATGCCTGGGTGTTATATGATTGACGAAGAGTTACGCTGGACTGAATATGTTGAAAAAATTATCAAAACTACGCAAAAAAATATCAGTGTGATTAAGCGTGCTAAAAGCTATGTTCCTACACGATCTCTTAAACTTCTTTATAATGCCATTGTTCTACCTCAATTTGATTATTGCTCCTCGGTCTAGTCTGGACGATTTCAAAGACGAACAATTAAATTACAAAAGGTTCAAAAACGAGCTGCCCGTGTAGTGTTGGGAGAAGGATTTGATGTTTCTTCCAGTGACATGTTCGCGCGTCTAGGATGGATGCCTATTCAGACACGTTTCCAGTTTGGACGTGCAGTGATGATGTATAAGTGTTTACATGATATGGCACCCACATACTTAAAGAGAGATTTAAATCATGTTAGTTTATTACATGGTTATAATACAAGACAAGCTGAAAAAGATGCCTTGTGTGTTTTAGGACGGACACATACAAACAAAGTCCTTTGGTTTCGGGAATTAGAGTATGGGACCAACTTGAAAGTTCTGTCAAGAAATCACCAACACTGAACAGTTTCAAACATAACTTGAAAGTTCTACTATCTGCAGAAAACGTTAAAGTGAATATCGCTTACATGTATATTGATTCAAATACATTACTCGATGAAATTTACTTGTTTATTCACAAACTTTTTCATGACGTGAAACTTTTGAACTGAATGAATGACACCGCTTATTATAGTTAATGGTGATTTCATTGGTAGTTATGCTGTACATACTCAACTATTATGCTGTATAATGATCGTCGAAAGTGTATTGTTTGAATAACAATACTATCTGTTAATATATTCTATGTAAATATGTATATATCATTTTTGGTATCCAAAGTGGGGATTTTTATTGATCCAAGATGATCTCTTTACTTTGTTTATGAGCTTTTCATAATATTATTATATTTTCAGGTGTTATCAAAAGTATTTGATGTCCTTTAATTTCATTTAAAAAACGAATCACCGAATGTATATATATATATATATATATATATATATATATATATATATATATATATATAATTGTGATCAGTCTCAATGTTTTACGTTTGCGGTTCTCCGTCATATTATATGTGTGATCCAAAAAAGTGGTTTCCGAAGAGGGCCGTTGCAAGACTATATATACCACAATGATTATGACCAAGCTTTCGGGCACCTGCCCTTCATCAGGATCTGGAATCAATAATAAGTAATAATGTATATAGTAACGACAGTACAGTACACATACAAAATGAGAATATTAAATACATCAACAAAATAGAACATAAGTTATGAAACGATAAGCATTTAGGCGACAGAAACATATAAATAAAGTAGACATGGCAGAAATTAATCGTATTGTAATTATCAATGTACAAGAATATGTAAGAAGTGGTAAATTACCTTCCCGATTTGGGTACAAGTATTAAGACTGTGTGTAGCTAGTGAATAGTATGTGTTTGTTAGTGAAGTGAGGTGAATTAAAGTGTCTGGGGGTCAGTGTTTACTTAGGCGTGAAGACGGAGGGTCATTGGTCAGCGTTTATACCACGTGGTCTTAGGGTTTGTAGTTTGGAGATCCAATGAGATTCTCTTTTCATGATAGTGTCGTGTTGTTTTGTTTTTACTATTTCAATGCCAGTGATGTTGATGTTGTGAACTGAGTGTCCCGGTAGGTTGAAATGTGTAGTGTATGGTAAAATCTTGATGTTCGGCTTGTTTTTGTTGTAGTTGGTAACTTCTGATCTGGTGTTATTTAGGCGTGTGTATAGCGTAGTCTCTGTCTTTCCGACGTACTGCATATTGCATTTAGTACATGTAAGGAGGTATATTACCCACGATGATTTACAATTGATGTGATCGCGTATTTTGAACTTCTGTCCTGTGGAGGTGCTTGTGAACGTGGTCATAATCATTGTGGTATATATAGTCTTGCAACGGCCCTCTTCGTAAACCACTTTTTTTGGATCACACACACACACACATATATATATATATATACATACATATATATATATATATATATATATATATATATATATATAGGTGTAGAAGACAAGTAAATAAAAGATTCCGTGAGACTGAAAAGTTTTCAAATTTTCGGCCATAGGCCTTCATCAGGAAATGATGAAAATTTATTAAGTATCAACAAAAGAGCTTGAAGCGCAAAAATGCAAAAAGCTCCATGGATACTAGCGCAACCATGGTAGAGAAGGCTGGGGGAGGACAGAGAGAGAATGACGTAATAAAACGTCATAAAAGAAAAACAAAAGAAAACAAAAGAAAACAAGAGAGGGAGAAGCGTGAAGGCGCACAAAACCATGGATACTAGCGCAACCATGGTAGAAGAAAGCTGAGGGAGGAGAGAGAGAGAGAAAGAGAGAGAATGATGTAATAAAACGTCATAAAGAAAAGAAAACAAAAGAAAACAAAAGAGCGAGAAGCGTAAAAGCGCACAAAAACATGGATACTAACGCAACCATGGAAAGAAAGAAAAAAGAGAAGAGAGATCGAGAGAGATCGAGAGAGAGGGGGGGGGGGGGTGACGTAAAAAACGTCATAAAGAAACAAAGGAAACGCAAAGAGCTCCAAGGATACTAACGTAACCAAGGTGAGGAAAGCTAAGACAGAAGAGAGGGAAGATGACGTATTAAAACGTCATAAAGAGGCAGAGGGAAGGTAAAGAAAAAGAAAAGAAAATGAAAAGAAAAGAGAAGGGACGTAAATAAACACGTCAAGATAGAGAGAGAGAGAGAGAAGTAAGAAGAAAGGAGAAAAATGAGAGCAGCAGAAAATGAAAATGAAAGAGAAAAAAGAGAACAAGGAAGAGAGAAGAAAGAAAGAAAGAAATAAAAAGAAAGAAAGAAAAAATTAGAACAAAGTTCTATGTACTCTGAAATGAACGGAAGGTAACGTTTAAACCAGACGGATGTAATGTTCCAAGTTGGAAGATGATTTTCTCTTCTTGTTTCTTCCTGTCTGTATCATCTCCTGTGCACTTGAATGCCCCGCAGACTTTGAAATTGTCCGTGGTGTGTCCGGGAAGGTTGAAGTGACGAGCTATCGGAAGTCCTTTTGTGTTGAGGCGGATGGATCGGAGATGTTCGGTGACACGATCGGCCAGTCGACGTTTGGTTTCTCCTATGTAGTATTTGTCACAGAGGGTACACGATACAGCATATACCAGATTCTCGGTAGTGCAAGAAAATGATCCATTGACCCTGAAGTTAGCTTTGTGACTGCTGATGACTTGGGTGTTAGTGATGCGACTACAAGTCTTGCAACGGGGTCTCTTACAGGCGGTAGATCCTCGTTCTGTCTGTTGGTTGTGGTTACTCAGATTTGAACGCACCAGTATGTCTCTTAAACTCCGATCTCTTCTGAAGGCTGTGAAGGGTGGTTCCTGGAAGATGGTGGAGGTTGAGGGGTTCGCTGTGAGTACCTTGAAGTTTCTTCTTATCGTCGACGATATTGTTGCAGTTGTGTGGTCAAAAGTAAAAACGAGAGGTGTCCTCGAACTCCCTCTTCTGGGGTTCGTCTTCAATGTGTCCTCTCTCGTTTTTCTGGAGATCTTCTGCAAAGAATTGTCGATGACAGCTAGAGGATAGCCTCTGTTGAGAAAGAAATCCTTCATTTCAACACAACGCCGTTCAAAGTCGTCTTCATTGCTGCACAGACGTCGCAGTCTAGTAAGTTGCGAATACGGGATAGCCTTCTTGCAGCAAGGAGGATGTGACGACTTGTAGTTCAAATAGTTATGAGCGTCGGTGGGCTTGTAATGTACATCGGTCTCCAATCGTCCTCCACTCAAAGTGATCTTGATATCGAGAAAAGGTACCGAAGTGTCGGAAATGATGTGGGTGAATGAGAGTGCCGGATGGAACGTATCAAAGTGCTGGATGAGGAGATTGAGTTCCTCCTTATAGCTCGTCACTTCAACCTTCCCGGACACACCACGGACAATTTCAAAGTCTGCGGGGCATTCAAGTGCACAGGAGATGATACAGACAGGAAGAAACAAGAGAAAATCATCTTCCAACTTGGAACATTACATCCGTCTGGTTTAAACGTTACCTTCTGTTCATTTCAGAGTACATAGAACTTTGTTCTAATTTTTTCTTTCTTTCTTTTTATTTCTTTTTTTCTTCTCTCTTCCTTGTTCTCTTTTTTCTCTTTCATTTTCATTTTCTGCTGCTCTCATTTTTCTCCTTTCTTCTTACTTCTCTCTCTCTCTCTATCTTGACGTGTTTATTTACGTCCCTTCTCTTTTCTTTTCATTTTCTTTTCTTTTTCTTTACCTTCCCTCTGCCTCTTTATGACGTTTTAATACGTCATCTTCCCTCTCTTCTGTCTTAGCTTTCCTCACCTTGGTTACGTTAGTATCCTTGGAGCTCTTTGCGTTTCCTTTGTTTCTTTATGACGTTTTTTACGTCACCCCCCCCTCTCTCTCTCGATCTCTCTCGATCTCTCTTCTCTTTTTTCTTTCTTTCCATGGTTGCGTTAGTATCCATGTTTTTGTGCGCTTTTACGCTTCTCGCTCTTTTGTTTTCTTTTGTTTTCTTTTCTTTATGACGTTTTATTACATCATTCTTTCTCTTTCTCTCTCTCTCTTTCCTCCCTCAGCTTTCTTCTACCATGGTTGCGCTAGTATCCATGGTTTTGTGCGCCTTCACGCTTCTCCCTCTCTTGTTTTCTTTTGTTTTCTTTTGTTTTTCTTTTATGACGTTTTATTACGTCATTCTCTCTCTGTCCTCCCCCAGCCTTCTCTACCATGGTTGCGCTAGTATCCATGGAGCTTTTTGCATTTTTGCGCTTCAAGCTCTTTTGTTGATACTTAATAAATTTTCATCATTTCCTGATGAAGGCCTATGGCCGAAAATTTGAAAACTTTTCAGTCTCACGGAATCTTTTATTTACTTGTCTTCTACACCTCATCTAACTACGATTCCGAAGCAGAACTCTTATTTTTTGTTATTCTATATATATATATATATATATACATATATCAGTGATTTTAGAAATATGCACCAAAATATCATTGAATACGTTTTCGAAAATTTCCGTTTATTACGAGGATACCAGATAATATGTACATATATTTAAATCTCCTCTGTATTTTGTTTTGTTTTGTTGCTGTAATGAATTTATATTGTTACTTGTTATCTTTGTTATCAAACAGGGCCTCATGGAAGACCACCACTATTGGTGAAAATGTACTACCCTGTATAAATATCAGAAATGAATAAATAAATAATAAATAAATAAATAAATGCAGTCATCGATGATATGCGATAACGTCTGGGTGACCACAGTTGCACAGTTGCACCGTTGCTGCGCTGTTGATGATGTAGTAATGCACATGGAAAATTGGACTATCATTACCGGCAGTGGTCTTTGCTGGAACCAAGAGCGATGGTTACGGAGATTCTGAAGTTGTTACATAATTTTTCTTGTACATTAAGTCAGGGGCGGATCCAGGATTTCGTATAAGGGGGGGGGGGGGCACACAAATGCAGGATTGTCAACTTCGGGGAAACTGCTTGGAGGGAGACCCATATTTTTTTGGTCTCTCACCAGCCCTCCAAAAGTCGCTCAGTGGGGGGAGGGGGGGGGGGGGGTGGCGAGCAAAAAAAAAAAAATTCGCCAGCCCTCCAAAAGTCGCTCAGTGGGTGGGGGGGGGGGGGGGGGTTATGGGGTCCAGTTCCCCTCCATAATTCTCTGACAAGGAAAAGGGGGGGGGGGGCACAATCGCAAATAGGGGGGCACATTTCATTGTTTTCCCTCAAAAGGGGGGGGGGGCACGGGCCGGGATTGCCCCCCCCCCTGAATCCGCCACTGCATTAAGTTAACAAATAGCATCAGCATATTCTCCGCCATACATTTACGTCTGACTCATCATTCTCATATGGATGTCCAAGTTGGCAAAATCTATCATCGGCCAATTGAGTAATAACACAGCCCTTTAAATTGTAGGAATAAACATCTGGCACTATAAAAAATATGATGCAATTCATTTTAGTTGTTCAGATACTACAAATAATATTATTGCTGATGAGAGGTGCTCAACAGGAAAACATGGAAATCTACTCAATGGATGATACTGGAATGTATTTCTACTATCCGAGAACGAAAAATCGCTTTATACAGTATATTTCTTAGATGTCTCAAAAATTGATGTCTATATAGGTGCATGTTGAAAAGCCATGTAAAATATCATGATCGTGGATTTTTTCTGCCGCTCTTGATAGAAATTTGTCAGTATATTTACTATGTATGAGATAGTCTTATTGTTGCAATTATAGTGCAAACTTTCAGTTTCAGATATGCTTTCCAGACCTAGCATGTATATTAGGACTATGCAGTTTCTATGCAGGAATTCCATGTGTTCATCCCGGGGCATGGTGTTGGGAAGGTAGAGCCTATAGTTTAATATACTGTAAACAATTTTGAAAATACTAGATATTTTAATTTCTAACAGCAAAATATTTGTAAATTAAAACGGAACCATGGAAACGATTTGCAATTTAACAGGGTAACTTGTTAAAATATGAGAAAATGTTTTTTTAAACAGTGTTTCATGTCGGGCGATTGTAAATATATGCTGATTTCCGGTAAACCAACAAACAGGAAAAAGACTGTAAAATCGAAATTACGGCAATAACTTGTATTCCAAAGTCTGTACGTAGTTTTAAAATTATTTTTTTACAGTGTAACCTATCCTGCTTTTAACTTATCCTATTCTCTATCTTAATTTATCATATCCTAGACCTAACCTATCCAGTTAGTTCAATCTAGTGCAATCTCTTATTTTCCCCTTATATAGTTTTTTGTTTATGCCTTTGGTGACAGTTAGTAAATCGGACAACCCCAAAACAATGACGCTACTAAAAATTCATGAATATTCATATATAAGTGTTTTCCCCAATATTTGGTAATTTAACAGGGTAACTTCTTTAAATATGAGAAAAGGTTTTTTTAGCAGTGTTTTATGTCGGGCGATTGTAAATATATGCTGATTTCAGGTAAACCAACAAACTTGCTGTTGTTTTACAGGAAAAAGGCCGTAAAAATTGAAATAACGGCAATAACTTGTAATTTCAAGAGCCAGAAAACCTGTAGTTTTACAATTATTTTTCACAGTGTACGATATAAAGGACCTTCCCATGCGAAATTTGATGACTGGGGCCCCGTAACAGGTTTGCAATCATTCCCGAAGTGTAAATCGCCAATCTAGATCATTGTCTCATGAACATCTCGTTCAAAATGATGACCCCTATACAGACCAATGAAAACGGTTGTTTCAAATCTGCAACTGATTACAAACCTTTGTGTTAGGGGCACCGATCTACACGTATAGTGGTTAAGGAACCCTCGTCTTCTGACCATACCAGATAAGTCGGGACATCGTCTCAATATCCACCATGCTGCCTGAGTTTGATGGTTCGTAATGACCAAAGTAGGTGTTTTGTTTCCGTCAAATATAACTCCTGGTATTATGAATACTGTAGAACGAACAGCCACCCATGAATCCTTACATAGTATAAGACTTCGTGAGAACATTCTCCTGCCTGAACTAAGACTGGAATCCCGTAAACCCTTCTGGATTTCTGCTGACAAACCAGAGGAAGCATGATTCTACTTCAAACTTTGCTTGGGGAAAGTCTCGTGTAATAAACATGAAGAATACCACAAAACCTGTGCTAGATCCTATCACCATGCTTCTGGGTTTTCACCTAGACAAATATTGGACGACACTAAACATAATCCATACTTTACATTCCATGTTTGTAGATAATCCCTACAGCTGAAAATTTGGGTACAACTGGGGGTGTATATGGTGATATGGTATAAATGGTGATAGCCATCACTTATACCAGATCATCATCACCACATACATCACTGTAACTAATTGTGGACAAAACCCCCCGGACTACAACATTGTTTCGAGTATATTATTTTACAATAATACGTGTGACAAAAACTGACCGTGGTAGTCACCCGTTTGTTCCATTGGTTGACAAAAGAGAACAACTTGGAGTTCACTTTTTGTTTTTGGCCAGTATAAATGCAAAACAAATTGGGCAGAAGACAAATCATTCCCATTCATTTGTGCCATATATAAAACATACGTGACCTCTCAAGATCTAGATCAAGATGCATCAGAGTTTGACTTAACTTTAAGTGGCTGAAGATGAGTTATGAAGCTAAAAACAACACCATGAGATTCGGACCCGAAACCTTCATAGGCATATAATACTAATGCAGTATCCACTGTCAAGTTCAACTTTGGCCTTGAACTAATACCTTTGTGACTCATATTAGCTGCAATTTTTAATGAATGATATCATCATAGGCCTAGATTGATTCTGCATTATTGTCCACAATTTGGTCAGACATTATTCTGAATCCTCTACGCCTTGACAATGTACTAAAAATGACAGATACGCTATATTTGAATTTGACCTTTGTGACCCTGGGGTAAGATTGAACTTTGACCTGACCTTCAGTTTGTGAACTCGACTTAAATTGAAAACATAACATCATCAAGACATTCGGCACCACATACGCGTCAAAGACAAATCGTATCTAAACAAAGTACTATCCATAATATCAAGTTCACATTTGACCTTGAATTGACCCCTTCTGACCAATAAATAAATGAATGATATTAGAGATAAGTTCTACACACCCAAAGCCCCTTCATTTAAACATTAGACATCTATAACAGTTTAACAATCTAACGTATGCACAGTCACGTACATATGTAACAAATTTGAACTTCATTTGACCTTTTTGACCTAAGCGTGACCTTAAATTGCAAAAATTGCGTTAAAAATGAATTCTACGTCCCTCGAAACCCCTATATACATGCATCATTCACTAGTATGTGACATGTAGTTCAAAAGCTGGGTTCCAATATGGCTACCAGGCGCCATTTTAGATTCATGCAAATTATGAAAATTGCTCAAAGTTACCCAAAGGCCAACAAAGCTGAAATTATTCTAGGACAACATAAGATCACAGATCAACAAAAAAGTTCAGTGTATGCAACTTTTCTAGGTTCGCTATTGACTACATAGGAGTGTCAAATGGACTATATTTGGATTTTGAATAAACTGTCTTTAAGGTACTCTATGATTGTTAATAAAGTATTATTAAGTATTATAGGAATAATTTCATTTTGACGCTCAGTTTGTGAAAATGCAAAATCTTTTAGAAAATATTAATAAACATTGTATTAATTTACTATGAAATTCGCGGCGATTAATGTGATAGCCTAAAATAATAGTTCAAAATCATCATTTAAATCATTTGATTAATTTTGGGGAAAATATATGCAGTGATTTTTTTCCCCCGGAAAATTTGTTATTTTTGAGCCTGTCCCGTGCATTAACAATATACTTAATCATATTAATTTTAAGGTTTTTGTATGTAATGCATGAATTACTGTGTACCTGTAATCAGCAACCAGCGTTTCTACAGGCTCTGCTCCTTTGCTGGTCTCTATTTTCATTCTCCTTTTCATTTAATTACTTTAATGTATTCATTATTGCTGTTGTTGTTTTTCTTATTACTTAAACGTCAATGCTTTAAATTTTGCTTGTTTTACTTGTTTCTGTACTTTTGCTTATTTGTCAAATTATTTTTTCCATTGTTTATTGTAAAATTGTTATTTTGAAAAATGAAAATGAAATGAAATAAAATCTATAAAATCTGAAAAATAGTATTTTCCAAGAAACAAATGATCTGCTAACAATAACATGTTTTAGGTCTAACTCACTCGTTCCAATTGATTCACGGGTCTAGGAATATAAATGCTAATTAAATTCTACTTGAAAATGGTAGGATAATGATGATGATAATGTTTATAATGATAATAATGATGATAATGATTATAATGATAATAATGATGATAATAATTAATTTCAAGGTATAACAACTGGGACCCTAATCTATACACCTTAAACGACCGACCTTACTGTGCTGTCATGCGGGCTAAGTCTGACGACGCAATACATGGGAAATGGAACCGAGTCACCTGTACATCTCAACGACGACATATCTGTCAAATACCTGTCGGCAAGTATTACATGTCGTTCTCATTAATGAAATAGGTCAGAATATCACTAAATACTCATGAAGACATGGTGAGTCAGTGATCACTTGTTCATCTCACTGGGACCTTCCTCGTTCATCATCACCATTTTGTTATAAAATGAAATGTGATGATCATGATCATGGTCATCACATTTCATTATATAACAAATGACTTGAAATGGCTCTTACATGATTGTTCGACATCTTTTCAATTGATGTTCATAACCCTAGAACTGACTTTCGCATTATAAGTCACGGGTCTAGGAACTTAAAAGCTAAATAAATTCTACATGAAAATGAGAGTGATGATAATGGTGATAATGATTATAATAACGATAAGACAATGATGATAAGGATGGTAATGTTGATAGTCCTAATAACTCCAATAATGATTCAAATAATAACGATGATTTTTGCTATTATAATAAAAATGATATAAACAACAATGATTTTATGATTACTATACTTCTACCAACACCACCGCCACCACCACCTCTACTACTACTACTACTATTACTACTACTACTACACTCTTTGAAGAATGGCTTATCTCGAAAGGGTGCGGCGCGGCGCGGTGTGGAGCTATCAACGCACCCTTTCGAGAAAGCCCCCCCCCCCCCCCCCCGCTTGTCTTGAAAGGGTGCATTGAAAACGGAGTGGCGTGTTAACACATCCTTTCGAGAAAAGGGGGGGGGGGCTCTTCTCGAATGGGCGCGTTTTCTACTCCTCCACATCAGTCGTTTATAATAAAATTATGATAACGAAATGTTTTCTTTTTTCTTACTGTCTAACTGAACGTGGAATGCAATTTGCATGTGTTAAAAAGGATATAATTAAAAGATTATTTTTAAAAATGCCTTCATAAATTAGCTTCCATTCTTTCCCAGAGATCATTTAAGGAGTTAGACGACTTGGTTCGAGAGACAGGGGAAGAGAGAGAGAGAGAGAGAGAGAGGGTGGGGGGGGGGGGGGGGGGAGATGGAGCTTTTATAGGATCAGCACAGACCCATGTAGGGATCCATCTCTGTTGAACTCACCGTAATACATCCATTGTTACTACTGTTATTGTTTGCTAGTGAAGTGTTTATTAAAAGTAATAAATATATTTAGACCTTTGTTAATATAGTTGTCTTTTTAATTAGCAACAATAATGAAGTTTGTTGGAAAGGTCAACCAGTGTGTTATTGAATGTTGATTGTTTTTGTCTTGTTGCTGTCTTAATTGGATTAACTGATCCTGAAGGTGATGCTTACATATTTTTAACTAAAGAAGTGCATGTCATGTGAGAAAATGTCTGCGACTTTCCTTAAATTGCAATTTGTGTGGATGTGATTACAATGATCATAGATAGCATAAATGCCAATGAATGAATTTTTCAGATGTTATAGAAATTAAAAGATAATTTCAAATTGTTTGGGTAAAATGAAAAAAAAAAAAAAAAAAAAAGAAGGAAAAAAAAAGAAGAAGCATATGCACCCCCTACAGTTTTTCCTTCAATTTTCTCTTTAATCAAATGAAATTCAATGTAAGACTTAAATAATACATAAATGTGTGTCTGATTATAATTAATTTTTATTTTTAATTTCATTTTTAACAACTGTTATGCTAGACTAGTTTACATTAAAAAATGAATTTCATTTTATTTTAATAAAGAAACGACTGATATGCAAGACTAGGTAAAGCACCTTTATTTTACATTTTAGATATTTATGTAAATTATTTGATTGTGTTTCTTAATATCATTTATTTTACGTTAAGTACTTTAACTCCTTGTAAACGACTGATCTGCAAGACTGCGTAAAATCAGTATTATTTAATTTTCAGTCTGTTTCAGTTTTGATTATAAACGACTGATGTGTAAGACTAGTTTACGTTAATGGTGGATGAATTTCTATTCCTTAACTCTTTGCCCTGTGCATTATGAAACCCATGGCTGCTGGATTATTTCAAAGGCTATATCTTTTGTACGTGATTTCTGTCGACGATCGTCGACAGAAGCGAGAACCCGGAAGTGACAGTGGTCGACAATAGCGTTTTGTCAGTGATTTTTACCGACAAATTTGCTCTTAGCCAATCAGATGCAATGACTTCAGTAGCTTCTAACAGTTGTCGGTAAAAGTCACTGGCAAAACGCTGGATGTAACGCTCCCCAGGTCTCCCGGGCCTTCTGAGAGTTTTTTTTTTTTTTTTTTTTTTTTTTCTGGGCTCACTAGACGGATGGCCAATAAGAGACCCAAAATTTCCCTTTTATGTAGGCAATTTTTTTTTGTTTTCTGGTTCTCGTTGGCTATCGGTCTAGGGAACCTTTTGTAAATGTCGGTCTCGTGGGCTGTCGGTCTACTTAGATGAATCCGATATATAAAGCCGGTTGTCATTTAGAAACATAACGCCAGGATGCAGTGCAATGATACAAACAAATTAGATGATTTTTTTTTTTTTTAAACAATGGAAAAATGGGCACACCGTGCACTTGTGCGCAAAAGATTAGTAGAAGCCAAAAAGAGGAGAAGAGTACGTTGTTTGATAAGAAAATACTGAGAGAAAAAAAGAAATTAAAGCTTTTAAGAAGAGAATCGTTGGTGTAAGTGAGCGTGTTGTGGGAACGCTTCTAGTGATTCTTTTACATATAACTATGATTTTCAAAGGAAATACTAAAATGAATATTATATTACACAATTATATTATATTTTATATTATCTAATATTACAATGAATATTATGCCACTGATCGATTTTTTTTTTTTTTTTTTTTACTGATATTTGATTTATGTAGGGGCCTACACTTTCGGAAACAGTCACAGAGCAGAAGACATGTTTCATAATTGTCGTAGAGGGCGTATAAAATAGATATGAATAAAAGTCTGAATTATTTTTTTTCACGAAAGTCATCTTCATTATCAGTTCTGTTATAAACGACTGATGTGGAGGACTAATAACCAACTCCTTCGAGAAGACCCCCCCCCCCCCTCCCGCTTCTCTCGAAAAGGTGCGTTGAACGCTCCACACCGCACCCTTTCGAGATAAGCCTTGAAGAATTGGGCAGCTGCTGCTGCTGCTGCTGCTGCTACTACTACTACTACTACTACTACTTCTACTACTACTACTACTACCACCACCAATAACAACAAGAACAACATCAACAACAACAACCACCACCACTATCACTATAAAACTGGCGGATCCAGGTTTTGGAAATACAAAATTTTTAAACATGTATTTATAAAGATTTTATTCCGCCTATCAAAGAACTTAAGTGACATAAGGACCTCCAGAAAACTCCAAGCCGGGGAATCTGCGATGCGTACGTAAACACGACTGAGATATCGATAAAGCGGACTTTTCAGTCTTGTGGAGATTAGGAGTCAAATCAGCTATGAGAATACCGACAGCACATTACATCACCTCGGCCTAGATCACTATGGTCAAATATTGGTGAATTGTGGAGTCGGTTTGACGGTGTGACTGTGACTGGGTATTGACCAGGGCATCGTTTAATATATATATATATTAAAAAAAAAAAAAAAAAAACCGTCATAAGTACGATTTCACCGACATCCCATTGAAAAGCATGCTAATGTTCAATAAACGTGTTTCAATGGGATGTCGGTGAACTTGATTATCGGAAACGCTGCCCAGGTGCCCACAAGAATCCCAAATGAACCTTTGACCTTAATGTATTTCTCTTTAATCCTCCCTTTAAGCTGCTTGTCATGGTTCAGCGGAGGGAGGGTATAGAAAGAGTCCGTTGTCAAAATTGGTCAAAAATGGAAATTTTGTAAGGATTTTCGGAAAAATACATTTTTAATACATAATGTCATGACTAAAATTATGAACGTTGCTTCCAAATGGTAATATGTGTCTAATATTACATTTCAGGTATTATTAGAATGCTGATTTTGGTAAAATTTATGATTTTCGATTTTTTTTTTTTTTTTAGAATACTCTTTATTGCGATAGGGATAAGAATTCCCACTGTTTGTACAGAAATGATAATGAAGATGACTTTCGTGAAAAAAATAATTCAGACTTTTATTCATATCTATTTTATACGCCCTCTACGATAATTATGAAACATGTCTTCTGCTCTGTGACTGTTTCCGAGAGTGTAGGCCCCTACTTAAATCAAATATCAGTAAAAAAAAAAAAAATCGATCAGTGGCATAATATTCATTGTAATATTAGATAATTTAAAATATAATATAATTGTGTAATAAAATATTCATTTTATTATTTCCTTTGAAAATCATAGTTATATGTAAAAGAATCACGATAGAAGCGTTCCCACAACACACTCACTTACACCAACGATTCTCTTCTTAATAGCTTTATTTTTTTTTTCTCTCAGTATTTTCTTATCAAACAACGTACTCTTCTCCTCTTTTTGGCTTCTACTAATCTTTTGCGCACAAGTGCACGGTGTGCCTATTTTTCCATTGTTTAAAAAAAAAAAAAAATCATCTAATTTGTTTGTATCATTGCACTGCATCCTGGCGTTATGTTTCTAAATGACAACCGGCTTTATATATCGGATTCATCTAAGTAGACCGACAGCCCACGAGACCGACATTTACAAAAGGTTCCCTAGACCGATAGCCAACGAGAACCAGAAAACAAAAAAAAAATTCCTACACAAAAAGGGAAATTTTTGGTCTCTTATTGGCCATCCGTCTAGTGAACCCCCCCCCCCAAAAAAAAAAAAGAAAAGAAAAAGAAAAACTCTCAGAAGGCCCGGGAGACCTGGGGAGCGTTACATCAAGCATTTTGCCCGTGATTTTTACCGACAACTGTTAGAAGCTACTGAAGTCATTGCATCTGATTGGCTGAGAGCAAATTTGTCAGTAAAAATCACTGACAAAACGCTTGATGAAACGCTGCCCTGGTGGGCTCTCTGTCTCTTGGAATTTTGGTCCCTCGAGCTGTAGGCTTTTAGCATTAGCTCCTACATTCTTGGACCGCATACCACTCACATTAATTTCTTTCGAATCCCATGAAGTTGTGAAATAAATCTTCATTACGGCATGAAATGTTGAAGTATACTCTTTAAAAATATCATAAATAATTGTATTATGTAGAATTATTATTTTATTAATATCTTAATGCGAATCATAATCAGAATCCTCCCTCCGCATCGCATACCTTTCTCCCTCTCTCCCCCTTCACTTTCTCCAAAATCCAAATGCATATGATTCTTATGTTTTTTTCAAGTCCACTCTATTCACTATGAATTAAATATTTCCCTTCTTTCATTTGTATAGAATAGGTATATATATTAAAACAAACAAATTTCTTTGTTATAAAGTAATTACCTACCTTAGTTGTTTTTAATCCTGTTTCGGTTAGAGCTTCCATCTTCTCTATATAATCTAAAATTAACACCCATTTCTCTTTAAAAACACTTACATGGAAATATAAAAAATAAATCTTGATAAGAATAAATGGTAGTAGTTGATGGGCGTTGAGAGAGGGCATAGACGAAGAAGAAGAAGAAGAAGAAGAAGAAGAAGAAGAAGAAGAAGAAGAAGAAGAAGAAGAAGAAGAAGAAGAAGAAGAAGAAGAAGAAAGAGAGAGAGAGAGAGAGATTGTTTAGCAAGATGGGAGGGTTAATTCTAATAATAGCTCAACGGTATGATATCTCAATTTGCTTTACAAGAAAATAAGCACACTTATATACAATCACTTATGTAGGAATTGTAAATTTCGCAGCTTTATGAGATTCGAAATAAATTATCTACCTCAATTTCAATATGAGATCCAAGAATTGAGGAGCTGATGTTACATATCGCGATTTACCTTGATGTTTAGCTCAAAGTACGACAAACTTAGATATCTCCTTTGGATCTTCTTGAATGAATGGAAGTCTATATTTTTGTTGTAGCATGCCGAAGGGCAGACTTTTAGTTTCATGTTAATGGCAAGTTATTATTATAAGCATAACGCCAGGATGGAATGACAGTTAACATTGTGATGAATCGTAATTTTGGAAACAATTTATGTAGAGGAAGAATACCAAGAAGAAGGCCAGACAATACTAAAAGAGGCAGCCATCAAGACGATCCTGTTGCATATTACTATTCTAATTCTGATGATACCTTCTTTTATAGGTCTACCACTGCTGATTTTGACTGTCACTCCATGTGAAAACACATTTTCAAATTGCATAATATAATGAATTATGCCAATGATCTATTATTGGTCACTAATACACAATATGATGTTTAACACTGTAAGAAACAGTCATTGGAGCATAATAAAATGTTTCATTATTGTCGTAGTAGGCGTATATAATAAGATATGAATAAAAGCCTATATTTGCTATAATTTTATATTTTTCTGAATCATTATTTTCATGAAAGTTATCTCTAACATCATTTCTATGCAAACAGTGGAAATTCCTATCCCTAATGAACTTAAGAGCATTTTCCAAAAAATAATTAAAACACATGAATTTGACCAAATCAGCATTCTAAAAATACCTGAAAAGTAACTTTAGACCAATTTTAAAATTTGGAAACAACGTTTATAGTTTTAGTTGACATTATCTTTCTAAACATGTATGTTGCCAAAAATCCTCACAAAATTTTTTAAAAGGCTATTTTTTGACCACTTGAGAACGGACTACCTAGCTCTGATGGCCTTGTAAAGTCATAAATTTAAAAAAAAAAAGTGTTGATAGATGTAGGCCTTTATATACAAGCAGCAGGGTTTGGCTATTCCTTTGCAGTAATAATGGGGTCTACGCGGTTCTTACCATGTTTGTTGCAAAGAAGAGTGAGAATTAAAAAAAAAGAAGTTAAAATAAAACGTCTTGTCCACTACTTAGCTGTCATTACGTGGCGTTACTTAGCCATTATGGACAAAACATGTACTTAACGTGCGGAAACGGCCAATTTGTAGGAGAGTTCTAAAGTGGCGAGTGTGTATTCATCCTCGGGTTCCACGGGAACTGGCCATGGCATCGTAATTTTTAGAAATAGGTGTTTACGGGTAGGCTTTACATAAAGATGTGACCAAGCTTTATAGTGATCTGACGCGTTAACTTGAGATTTAATGAGAAAAGAAAACAATGGGTCGCCGGGGAGGAATTCCGCATTTTTATACATAAAACCGAAATGAATTGATAACATGCAGTGAAATACTAAGATGAATATATTTAAAGAACCCATAAAATTCTTACTTTCTTATTTTAAAAAAAGTTTATAGAGATTACTGCATCAATTTTAGTGACAAAGTCTGTAAATGGAAATGATTTTATAAAACAGGAATTAATAAAAAAAAATAAAAAAGAAAAGAAAGAAAGACATTACTATGTGGATCCTAAAGAATTACCAATAGCAATATTAATCGAATTTTAGTAATGAATATTGGTATTCAAATAAATTCACCAAAATAATGATAGCCTCATTCAATGGTATTTATGTAATAAGTGTGTATTAATGTCAAACAGGGAGTGACTTTAATGCAAAATAAAGGCTTGAATTATCATGATAATAGATGTTGGCTGTAGATGGCAAGAGCTGGGTGAATCTCAGTATGCCATCATGGAAGACCCGATAGCAATGGTGAACGATGCAAGGGCAGCATGTCAGAGCTATGGCGGTGACTTGGCGATGATCAAGACAGAAGAAGTTAATGTAAGCCTACTAAAGCCTTTTCATACAATATTCATAGGGGCATAATAATACGGTAACTGTGAGGTAAATCCAGAAATGTGCATACTTGTCATAGGGCAAAGTACGTTACAGTTTTGATGAACCTTATACATCCGTAGAAAAGATCCCACCCCTTCCACCGCAACAACGACAACAACACAACAGTAATAAGAATAAATTCCACTGACCATATTTTGAGCGAATCATGCATGTAGTCATTTTCTGTTGTTGTTGTTATTTCGTTTAGTTTGTTTATTTGTTTGTTTTATGCTTGTTTGTTGGTTGGTTTGTTTGTTGTTTGTTTGTTGTTTTGTTTTGTTTGTTTTGTTTTGTTTTGTTTTGTTTTGTTTTTGTTTTGTTTTGTTTTGTTTTGTTTTGTTTTTTTTGGGGGGGGGACTGGATACGCGGGGAAACATGTGACTGAGGATTTCAACTCGACCATTTCACTGAAATGTGTTTCCATTCGCATGATTCCAATTGTAAATCTACATCTACTAAACATGATTAATGCAGTATAACATAGAAATACACGGAGGAATCTAGGGAAGTGATTATTAATATTAAATTTAAAAAAAATGAACAAAACAACAACAGTCATGCCATTTATAAAAAAAAATATAAAAGCGAAAACCCCCCCCAAACAAAACAAACAACAACAACAAAACACACACACACACACACCCAAATTAGATATGCTTTTGAAATCTAAATAGATTATCAGCCTTCAAAAAATTATTTTTTGGACTGTTTATATTAGATAGAAATTATAAAATATTCCTCAAATAGGACCTATTGATGGTGATTTCTAAAATTCATACTACTTGTGGGCTGACAGAACTCTCGTGAAACCGGTTTTGCTGATTTTATTCTTATTTCATAATAAACAACATGCTATCACTGTTTGATTGTCATTTCAAAAGATTAAAGTCGTAAAACTTTAATTCAGTTTAATTCAGTTAATAATGACATTCACGCGCCGCAACCTTCAAGGTGGAACATGTAAATTTTCCGGACATAGAAAAAAGAGAGAGAACAGTTTATATCCACAGTCTATACATTTAGAGAAGAAGAAGAAGAAGAAGAAGAAGAAGAAGAAGAAGAAGAAGAAGAAGAAGAAGAAGAAGAAGAAGAAGAAGAAGAAGAAGAAGAAGAAGAAGAAGAAGAAGAAGAAGAAGAAGAAGGAGGAGGAGGAGGAGGAGGAGGAGGAGGAGAAAGATAGAGGCGAGGAAAAGAAAAAGACGCCCCCCCCCCAAAAAAAAAAGAAGAGAGAAGTGGTCAAGCACAATTTACGATCTAAGCTCAGGATAAGGGTCTCCAATTTGAATCAAGTTTAACATAGAATTTAAATTCATTTAATTCTTCTCGATTTTGCTTGCAGACATTTCTTAAAGGTTTACTACCTCCATGTGCATCATGTGAAAATTACTTTTGTTATTGGTTCGGACTGTCAAGAATTGGCACTGGAGAATTTACTTGGCTTGATGGTACTACTACGCAAGGGTATGTTTATCATCACTGTGTTTCTTTTGTAGAATAGTGACAACAAACTGATTTATAACATTAAAAAAAGGGTTTACGGTTCACCATGTGTTTAGTCCTGAAGAGGACTTTTGAGTATAGAGGAGGAGAAGTGGAGAGAAGAGGAGGAGAAGTGAAAAGGCGAGAAAGACGGAGCGAAAGAGTAGAGTAATTTTTCTTGAAAACTGGGTGGAGTCCTGAGAAGGACTGTAAACCAGAAGAGATGCGAAGAGTAGAGAAGGCGATGAAATGAAAAGGCTTGACGTACGTTCCGGACAGCTTCCGGACAGCTTGACTGTCCGTCATATACGGACAGTCCGTCATATATGAACAGTCCTCTTCAGGCATGTCAGGACTAACCACATGGTCAACCGCAAACCCTTTTTATGTTATTCCTACCACCATGCAAACCTACAAAGAACATCAAACTGATTTATGTTGATGAGCACACATGCATTGGTTAATTTGCATTATTCTAATATTCTCATCACATTGATGTAGGCAGCGTTCATCAAATGTTTTTTTTTTTTTTTTTTTTTACTGGAAAGTAAAAATGATGAAGGCTCCTGGTTCTTATAAGAGAAGTCATGGGTTCGATCCTTGCTCTTTGCTTACATCAATGGACAATGTGTTTTATCCACATATGTCCCTCTCGACCCAGGTGTAAATTGGTACCTGGCAATGCTGGGATAGAAATTACCGCAAGAAAAGTATTAAAACTATATATTATTATTATCATGATTGAGATTATCAAATGATAGTTAAGTCTTGCCTCAACAATCTGTGACAATAAAATATGTTCAAGATGTTTCGACAAGTTTTCTGTTTATTTTTTTCCTCGCATATATCATGTTAAATATTTATATTTAACGTAATATAAGCGAGAAATATATCATGTTAAATATGTACAATATTTCTTTTCCATATTTCCGGAGATGTGCTTCGTTTAATTTGAATTGAATTGAATTTTTAAAGCCAAAATTCATATTCACTCTATTGATGAAAAATCCAGCGTACTATAATGGATCGTTGCCAATAATGCATGAAATGTTTATTCGTTTTACGATTATTAATCGAGAATGTACATGCGTATTGTCCAGCCCCCTGGGAGCCGGGGGTGCTGGGGGTGCTGTAGCTAAAAAGTAGTTAAAAAGAAGCCCCCTTTTTTTGTTGTTGTTGCTTGTCGGAGATTTTTGGAGTTAAAAAGAGACCCCAAAATGCTGAGAACCTTTTTTTTTGTTTTGGCTCACAGCACCGCCAGTAACAAAATCGTTCCCAGGCTCCTGGTATTGTCAACTTAATTTATGTAGTGTTTTTCCTTCAAGGTATACTGATTGGTATAAGGGCGAGGAACCAAATAATGCCAACTCGTGGGGCTGTCTTGGTCTACGTAACGGCACTTCATGGTATGACCATGCAGGGAGATCTTTCCCGTACATTTGTGAGCGGACACGAGGTATCAAATTTAGAGACTTTATTTCAAATCAAAACATCTAAACTTGGCAAAGAGAAACTCAAGTTTTATTAATGCTATATATCATAATGTATATCATTACCATTCCAGCTACTATCATTTGTCAGACTACTTGCAATAATGTCTCTTTTGTTATTACTGTGTAGTGTCATTCAGGGGCGGATCTAGGGTTTTGTATAAGAGGGGGCGCAATGTTCCAGCAATTTTTTTTGACGAGGCAAATAAATAGAGGTCATCATATTTTGGTGCGCATTTTTACTCAAAATTTCTGTCATGGCGGATTCAGTTATAATATCCAGTGGATCTGCTCTATCTCATACAGACATGTAACCCTCCAAATCCCTTTCACTCCTACTTTGATTACCTTGTATCATCTTTTGTTTTCATTTCATTTTCCTTGTACACAAGATATGCTTGTAAAATATTGTGAACACTCTGCCCCTCCTATTGTTCAACGAATCATGATTACAGGGGTGAGCAGTATGTGATGATTATGACAGGGGGGAGGGGGGGGGGGGGGGGGGGGGGGAGGGGTGTCTAAACGAAAGTCCTTCCTATTGTTTAAAGCCCACCGCATCTGACTGCGATGCGATTTTTGAAGAAATTGCAACTAAAAGAATTTGATACGATCATTCAAACATGTATGGTCAAAACTCTAAATAGTAGCATTGAGAGTAAAATAGAAATTTTGGGGGTTTGCAAGCTTACATGTAGGAAGAAAAGCCAAACCGGCTAAGAATCGTATATAATGACGTCAGACCAGTCTTACGATTGTCTACAATTTGAAACCGCATTGGCCTTTACTCTTCCTAGAAGGCTTACATTGCATTAAAGTTGAGATTGTTGGTATTCATATTATTATTCAGACAGTGTATTCCTATTTGTGAACAACGTGATGACATGCAAAGATGCTGTGATTTCATTTTCGAGGGGGGGGGGGGCTGAAAATTTTTCAACATTTTATCAACATTCGATTTTCTATATTGCGAGCAAGCGAGCAAAAAAAACTGACAATTTTTTTTTCTATCCAAAATGTGCAAAAATGACATATTCACTATCGACATGATGACATACGAAGGTCGACTCCTACTCCTAGGTCAGTAATGATGACGGTCGCCACAGAATCGGGGGATAGGTCTGATATGTCGAACAGTGTGATAAATCCCTCAATCTTTCTGACTGTACACTCGAAAACAGTAATTCTGTGAAGCATCGATGAATATTCTATAACAGGATTTGATGAAAGCAACAAAGCATCATTATTATTTCATCTCTTGTTCATGGCTGGATCGGTCCTACTCAGAAGCATGGACCTACTGTCAGTACCATGGAGCTGATTTAGCACTCATCAAGTCAGTATACATAACATTTCAATCCGTATTAATATGGAGTAAATTATTTACAAAGACTCACTCCTTCCGTTACAGTATTTGATCAAGGTACTGAGGCCCCATTCGGAGGTATGAATTACTTCATCTCTCCTTCATGGCTGGATCGGAATTACTCAGATGCACGAACCTACTGTCAATACCATGGAGCTGATTTAGCGCTCATCACGTCACAGGATACTAACGTATGTTCATTAAATCTAATTCATTCATTCATTTATGCATTTCATTTCTAATATTAGTACAAACAGTTATATGTGACTGACCAACAATTATATTTCGTATTACCATCATGAAAAACAAAAACAACAATAATTAGATATGAGTATCAGTTAGCCTATATGTATAGCATCATTATGAAATGAAATAAGAGAACTTAAATAAAGCCCGAAATTGGCTTTGTGGCACAAGTCCCCCTTTTTGTGAATGTGATTTGGAGGCTATAATGGTAATTCTTATTCTGTACGAATAAAATTCTGATATAAAGTTGAGAAAAAAAATGTACAAAACAAAACTAACATGTATAGAAAAATATAGATGCATGGAAAAACTGCGGATGGTTGGATGTGAAAAATAAACATTAGTATCATTATCTTAACAAGAGTATAACAGAGTTACTGATCAAATATATTTTGAAGTGAAATACTGTTTTAACTTTCTTTTAAAGAGGGACAGAGAAATGCATGAACAAATGCATTTTGGTATTGAATGCCAGACTGTTGGAAATTAAAACGAACCGACCGCTGTGAAAAGGTTTTCCCCACTTTCCATAAATGAAACGAGCTGCTGGAGCGTTTATTGTGGGAATGAAATACACTATTAATATTAAACATTTAAAGAATATTGTTTGGTATAATAATTTTTAAGTAAGAAAATCCGAGTAGTGCAGTTTGATACTGATAAAGATGAAATATATTCAGAGTTTTCAGTCTATAAAAAAATAAGAGTTGAAGGCGAGTGATTATCACTGCCAGTACATAATGCGTATTTCCTTATTTTTTAAAGGACTTCTAACTTTGTTTTGCTATAATTACCCCATGCAGTAATACAGTATAATATATGTGACTATATCAAAGCATTGTACAATGTGAATAAGCCTGAACAAGGAAGACAACATCTTAGTTTATACATAATCCAAATTATTTTTGATATTTTGGTACTTAGATAGTAAACATGTGCATCCAAAAGAAAATTTTCGTCTTTTTGAATTCCGAGAAAACAAAGAACTGTAGATTTGGATATCGGTGTAAAATGAATACTTACAGTAATATACATACATATTTTACTAGCATTAAATAGCTTTTTATGAAAAAAAAAAATGTGTTAGTTACTAGTTCGGAGTTGATATTTTCTCTTACATCTTTCAAGTCTGGTTAAGTATAGAATAAAGTTTTATCGTCTGCATAATAATGAAATCAAAATTACCTGATGATATTGCAATATTGTTAACATATATACAAAATAAGGAGGGACCTAATGTAGAACATAGCGGAACTCCATGTTTAACCAAACTATGAGTGGAGGAAGCATTTTTGAAATTTGTAAATTGATATCGATAACATAAATAATTCTTAAATCAGAGAAGTGGGAGTCACACACACCATAGTATTGTAATTTAGATAATAAAATATTGTAATCAACTAAATCAAAAGCCTTTGACAGATTAATAAATATCCCTATCCTGAAATTGTTATTATTTATTGCCGATACAACTTTATCTTGTAAATCTATGAGAGCATGACACGTTGAATGATCCCTTCTAAATCCATATTGACTATCAGTTGATATGTTATTAGACATTAAGAATGAATACAAACGATTATATATACATTTTCCTAATATCTTTCAGAAACTTGGTAATATTGAAATAGGTATATAGTTTTTGCAAAAGTGAGTGTGATCTTTCTTAAAAATTGGCACAATTTTAGTATTTTTGTCTATTTATTGTTATTATTATCATTATTACTATTACTATTATTATTATTATTATTATTATTAATAACATTATTAAGTATTTGGCGTCACCTGTGCCTGGGATGGGAAAAGCGAACTGAATCACTGTAACCCTCGGGTCTCTCCTCCCTTTATATGAGCATTTCGAGCATTTCGAGATGTTATGGACAGATTGAATAAATAATTCAAATGTTTTACAGTGGAATATATCACTTCTTAACGATGTTTATATTAATACCATCAAATCCACATGAAAAGAATTTCTTTTTTCTGTGATTGGCTTAAAAAGCAATGATTTAGTGAATGATTCACTTAAATATCCTCTGAGTTTATTACTATATCCTGCTTCTTTAGAAGAGCTTAGAATATTGGTACAATATTTTATGAAATATGAATTAAATTCATCAGCTATACATTGTGGGTTATCTATTATTTTCAATGCATAGAATATACTATGTTTATGGTAAACTATGTTTTGATTTACAAAGTAATTTGTTCATGGCAGACTAGTACCTCAATATCACTGAGTTTTAATCAGTTTATCACAAACATTTTTTAAAAAACATTAAATAATATATTATTAATCTTCTTCCTGTATTTTTAATACTTTTTTTATTCTTTGCTTCATTTCAAGGTGATCGATCATGAAGTAATTTCTTATACAAATATTATGTTTCATAATTCACTCGCTGTCAATTTCTAAAATCTTGCATTTTTTAATACATTTTTATTTTTGCTGTTTTATTCGTATTTTCATTCATGGTCGTTGATGTTTATGTTAACATAAACTAATGAGCTAAGCCTCTACTGAATGCATTCAGTTGCGTAATGGGCAAAATAGTTCCCTGTCGCTGTTAAATGAAATATAAAACAAACATTAACTTAGATTATTCATACCTCCTATTTGTTTTTTGTTTTTTGTTTTCTTTTTGTTTTCTTTTATTATGCTCATATTTATTTTTTGTACATATGTTATCCATTGTTTCTACTTTCAATAAATACATAAATAAAAAAAAATAAAAAACTTAGATTATTCAACAATAGGAATCTAGGTCATGACCTCTTTCCTCTATGCCTTTGCAAAGCACAATGAAACACACGATGGAAGTAAATTGTTAATACAGTAATTTGTAACTTTATGCTTGCTTCTGTCCAATATATTACAAGACCATTGTATGATAAAAAACATCTTTCACCCACTTTTATATTAAGAAAAAAATATTCTTGTTTTATGCAGGCGGGATACTGAAGTGTGCATACATCAGTTAATTAATAATTGCCATTGCCACAGTCATAAACTCCTGTCAAAATATCATCAAGTAAAATGAATTTTAAAAAATAAATATATATTGAATGGTTCTTTCCATTTATTTATCTTCTGTATTGGGCTTGACTTGTTGTATAGATGTCCAAAGCACGAAAATTAATAACAAATATGACATTGTCATTGGTCTGTTAATACAGTCATTTCTCCACGAAAGAAACTCAAGAACACCCAGTACTTGCTCATACTTTGGTTTGACTGACCAAGCTACGGAAGGCACATTCACATGGATCGATGGGACACCTTTACAGTATGTTTTATATATAAATAGCAGTACAAGATAGTTATATATTTTTTTTCTGTTAAATACCTGCCAAGCTAAAAATCCATTTGCTTACTTTAAATTCTGTTACGTTAAACGGATACTTCATTTCATGTCCGTGATGTCAATCATGATACAAAATGCCCTCTACAGTCATCTTCAGAGCAAAGTCGTTTTATGACAAAAATCATCAGTTAATCGTGTCTGTAATAATGTGAATACGAACATGATTATAACTATTTTACATGGAGACTATTTCCTAAGAAATGTAACCAATTTGAAGATTACACTGTAATCTTTAGGAACCAAGGAGCATATGGAGACTAACAAAATGCACGTCTAATTGTAAATAGTTTGTAAATAGTTTTCCTTAACTGTCTTTAAATTGAAACCAAAAAAGAATACACTCCCTTTTAGGATTTCGTCATATGAATTATTCCAATGTCGGGAAACAATCGCATTTCTCTACACACATTAAGTTGAAACTTATGAAATACAAAACATATTCTTATCCCCCCCCCCAAAAAAAAAAAAAAAAAAAAAATCGGCTCAGAAATGAATTTTGAAGCCAGGCGATGAAATATTACATTCAGTTGTCAATGGCTTTTTATATTCCAATGGTCAGAATGCAGATTATAAGCTATTCAGTATGATACAATGCAATACAATTAGGCGATGATATATTATTAAACATTTCTGTGAACCATTCATTCTTTCATACAAAATCGTCTACCAGCTCCTGCATTTGTCTTAATTTATCCTTTATTAAACACAGGTATTCTCCATGGATTTCTGGTGAACCCAACAACAGTGGGGGTAATGAAGATTGTGCCTGTCTTGTTTCAAACATAGGATGGGATGATCGTCCATGTTCTATCAGCGAACCCTTCATATGTGAACGTTATCAATGTAAGTCATTAGATCTAACAGGTGTAAATAGATCCCTTCTCTTCACTTGTGTGATTTTCAGTTAGAGCTCAATGTGTTTTTGGTTGGCATGGTCAAATTTTAGTTTTGAGTGTTTCCTGAAAGAGTATACTTTTTTCTAAGTAATCTAAAAATTTGGAGGCACCAAACAATCTATAAGTGGTATTTTTGACAGTTTTTTTTATTAGACTTATATGTGTCTTCTCTGGATTTTCTTGTATTACTTATCGTTTTGACGACCCTGAATACTTGTCTCATTTTGATCTCCCACAACCTTTAAACAGAGTAAGTTCTTGCATTAATACTTGTGCACTATGATGAACAGGATATGCCTAATTAGTATGTCCAGTTTTACGACAATCTGATAATCCCTTCATAGAAATTTTCCATGAGTTTTAATCCTCCTTTTGTCACATTAGCATAGCACCTTGCAAGTCAGAGTGCTTCAATAGACTGCAAACTTTAAACCCTTTTTTCTCAGAAGTAACTTTCTGAGGGACTGTGCATTCTACTTTTTGTACAGTGAGTTAGAGTTAGGAACATCCAATGCTAATGAGTTATATATTGTGGCGTAACCGGGCTCTGCCGGGGTAGCGTTCTGCCTTGCAGTCTCTCAAAACCCGGTCCACGTCTCGTCAATCATACACCTTCTCATTCAGCGGATTCATTCACAAAAATCTATTGTGCAACGTGGAAATGCTCTTTCTCTCTCATCACTCTTAACTTATAAGCTTACTCACTCACCTCTACTCGATCGACAGCCAAAGGATTGCAAACTTGAGAGGTATTTAGTAAGTTGTAGTAAGACTTTATTCAGAGCATCATGGCACAACCGTACGCCACCACAGCTCGATATCAACTCTTTCACCTCGATCTCTTTCACAAGATCTATATACACAATTAATTATATCGCCCTCTACGGGTCTTACTGAGTACTGCATTTCAAGGTACATGTATATGACTGATTACGCTACACAGCCCCCCCCCCCCCCCCCAAGTGTGGGCAGTCCACGGGCCACTTGTATAGAAACAAAATATAAAATGTATTTTTTTTTTTTTTTTTTTGGCAAAACAAGATGAAAATCACATCAGAATAACGTTCAGGAGAAGTACAAAAATAGAGAACATAAAAACTTCTTAATAAAAAACTACAGGTATATACACTTGCATAAACATAAACAAATATAACGAAACCCCGTTCTTTCCACATATAAAAAACTGGTTATTTCTGTCTAGCAAAAATACATCTATAGCACTCTTCTCGAAGCCTGAGTTGCATGTCCTGAACATGAGGCAAAAGTTACATAAACATGGCAAGTATAAAAAGTCAGCACTGGAATCTTTCAACTGCATAAATAATCTGTAACATCAAATAAAATGCTCTCTTGTAGACAATGTCCTTACAACAACAACAACAAAATAATCTATATAGAAAAGTAGAGAGAAAGAGCGAAAGAGGAGTAGTGAGAGCAGGAAAAGGTTAAGAAAGGAAAGAGTAGAAGAAATAGGATCGTAGGCAAGGAAGACATGGAATAAGTACAATGCATAGATATATCAAGGTGTACACGTAAATTGTCTGAATATAAAACAAGGCAATGTTTGAGAATGTATTTGAAAAAAACAATGCATGAATACTGTGACAAGAGAAGACGGAAGATTACAAGTCAGCTGCGTAAATCAAGTACAGGGGGCACATCAGATAAGTGGAGTCTCTGTCGTCCCGACCATGACGTCAACGGTATATTCCCGCGTTGTCTGTTCCTCGGAGACAAGTTCTCCCTTGGTGAATAATCGTCGGGTTGTCACTTCCGAAATTGACTTCACATTCCCTATCAGTCCTTTCTCCAACTCACTTGTCGTCATCCTGGGGCCAAGCATGTGGTTACCTACGACATGTCGGACACCAGTCTCAGTCTGCCCATGTGACGCACAGGCCCTCACTATTACCATGCTGTAAGTTCTTTGCTTCTCTTCGCTCAGCTTTGCTCCCCCAGAAAACATGGTCGTCGTGCACTGGTCCACGACCCGGACCAAGCTGCCAGGGATGACACGACTGATTTCCACCTCACCAATCTCCTTTCCCACTCTTGTTCACCGCTTGTTCACCGGTGTCCTGTGGCATTTCCAATACATCCGCCTCAGACTATGTTTCAGAGTCCGTCAACACAGAAGGGTCCGGCGATTCATCCATTTGCTGCCACAACATGCTTAGGGGTTTTCCACCCAGTCCAGTCCCTAATCTCAAGGCACCAACGTCGACAGCCTCCTTTGTGACAGGAGAGACGTTCACCTGGATCTCTGCCTCCACCCTTGCTGATTCGGACACTTTGCGGCAAACCCGGCTCGTTGGTTTCCCCTCGGGTTCCTCAGGTGCCCGCTGCCTTGGACGTTCCTTACTGTCCCTGTCACCCCTCCGGTGGACCTCCGACCTCACTTTACGGACTCTCTCGTGGCACTCCCTCATGTGGGCCCTCAGGTTGTCCTTCCTGTTGTATACTTTGTCACACGCATCGCAGGAAAAATGCCGCCGATTGCGACGGCTGTCATCGATGTGCCGGTGCAGGCTTCTCTTATGTGCAAATCTCATTCCACAGTCATAGCATTCGAAGAACCTTTCGTGGGCGGACTCCCTGTGCCTCATCTTGACTCACTGTTTAGGATAGGGACACAAACAATATGGAAGGGTTAGATGCAGTCTCAAAAAAATCAAATCAGAAATCAAATATTACTGGTGATCACAGCTACTCCTTATGTTGTATATCTATTTGGTGGATTCCTAGTTCTTGGAGGATTTTTCCTAGGGGCTGGGACAGGAACCTTTCGTGGTGCTGGTACAGGGGGCTCAATAGGTTTTGAAGCTTCCCTGTCAATTGGGTCATGAGCCTCACTGCTCTGACCACTCGCTTCTAACCAGGACTGAAGAGGTGCCCCTTTGTAGGGTTTCAACCTGTCCACATGAACTACTTTCATCTTACCATTTCTCTTCTCTTGTATTCTACAAGTGACATCTGACAATTGTTGGATGATCAGGTAAGGGCCTTCCCACTTTCTCTGGAGTTTTGGAGACAAGCCCTTAGTCTTGGCCTTGTTGTGAAGCCAAACAAACTCTCCCACTGCCAAAGGACTTCCCTCTGCCTTCGCATCATAGGTCTTCTTTTGCCGTCGGGCACTCTCTGCGAATTTGTCCCGGGCTCTTTGGTGTGCTACCCGCATTCGTTGCCTCATAAATAAATGCCTCAATTGCAAATAATGCAATTGCCAACTTCTCATCCCAGTCCCGTTGTCGCTTATGTGGTTCAATCATTATTGAGATCATGTTAAGCAGGGTGCCATTAAACTTCTCAATGAGTCCGTCGGACTTGGGGTTGTATGGGGTGGTACGTGTCTTGTGAATGAAAGGACACGGCACATTTCTTGAAAGACACATGACTCAAAATTTCGGCCCTGATCCGAATGCAGTACTGTAGGCACTCTGAACCTGCAGACAACTCGTTTACAAATTTGTTTGCAACCGTTTTAGCTGTTTGATCTGGTATCGGGTAGGCTTCCATCCACTTGGTAAAGTAGTCTCCTACTACCAAGATGTACTTGTTTCCTCTTTCCATCTCAGGGAGAGGACCTACTACATCCACAGCTACCCTCTCCATGGGCATTCCGACACAATCCTGCTGTAAGGGGGCCCTTCGTTTCTTCGCCGGCGACTTCTTTGAGGCACAGACATTGCCCCAGTAGAACCGTATGCGAACATTATCTCTAGTCTTGTTCATGCCAAGGTGTCCACTAGACTCGCCACTATGCAATTCCTTCACGACAACCTCCCGAAGCTCAGCTGGTAAGACAACATGCCATGTTACCTTATGGCCTTGGTCACACTCCCATTTCCTGTAGAGAATGCCTTGCTTCACCTCCAGTTGGGTCCACATCCTCCAATAGGACTTCTCCACACTGGACTTTGAAGCCATTGCTGACCAATCAGGCCGGTCCGCTGACTGCTGCTTTGCTTCCAGGATCCATTTGATTGAAGGATCTTGCGCTTGGTCTTGGCTCATCTGCTCATTGCTGATGCTGGGTTCTATCGTAACTGCTTTTGCCTCCGCATGGCTATCTTGGGGTACCTCCACTTCCGGTTGTGTTTGTTCATCCAAGATTGCTGACTCTTCGAACTTCCGCTTACACTGAGGACAAGGTCGTCTTGAAAGGCCATCTGCATTGGCATGTGATCGTCCAGCACGGTGCACGATTCTGAAGTCGTACTTGCAGCCATCGAGCCATCTATCCCTATAGATCTCGGAAATTGAAGAGCCAACAGAGCGCTCCATGATCAGTCCTGACCGTAAATCTCTGACCATACTAGTACTGTCGGAACCTGCTTCAGAAATGCTACTACAGCCAATAACTCTTTCCTAGTCACGCAATAGTTCTTCTCTGCCTTATGCAGTGCCCTGCTAGCATAGGATATGACCCGCTCCTTCCCGTCAACCATCTGAGACAGGACAGCTCCAATCCCCTCTTTGCTAGCATCTGTATCCAATATGTACTCCTCTTTTGGGTTGGGGAAAGCCAAGATTGGTGACTTCTGCAGTCGCTTCTTGAGTTCTTGGAAGGCATCTTCACACTCTCCCGTCCAGGAGAATGTCTGGCCTTTCTTGGTTAGACGATGTAGTGGGCGGGCAGTGTTGGCGAATCCTGTGATAAATCTTTGATAGTATGAGGCAAGTCCTAAGAAACTCTGGACTTCCTTGACACTTGCAGGGACTGGCCACTCCTTCACCGCTCTAATCTTTTCCGGGTCTGTTGAAATGCCTTCTCCGGACACTACATGTCCCAAATACAGGACACTCTCCCGAAACAAGTGGCATTTCTTGGGCTTTAACTTCAGACCCGCCTGCCGGAAGCGCTGGAAAACCATGCCAAGTCGAGCCAGTTCATCTTCAATTGTCTTCGCAAATACGATCACATCATCCAGGTACACCAAGAGTACTTCCCAATGCAGACCTCCAAGGACCCGTTCCATCAGTCTTTCAAATGTAGAGGGGGCGTAACATAAGCCGAAAGGCATCACCTTCCAACTATACAGTCCTCCCCTCACAACAAAGGCTGATTTCTTCTTGGCTTCTTCATCCAACTCCACCTGCCAGTATCCTGAGGCAAGGTCCAGAGTCGAAAACCATCTTGCACCTCCAAGTGCATCCAGCGAATCATCGATGCGAGGAATTGGGTATCCATCCTTGATTGTCAAGTTGTTCAATTTACAATAGTCCACACAAAATCTCTTTGACCCATCCTTCTTCTTTACAAGTACGACATTAGAAGACCATGGCCTGTCCAAAGGCTCTATTCTGTCGTCTGCGAGCATGTTCTTGATCTGTCAATGAATTTCCTCTTGTTCCTTCGGTGGGAATCTACGGGGCCTCTCCCGAATTGGGGGACTATCTCCAGTTTTGATCTGATGTTTTACAAGGTCTGTCTTTCCGATGTCTGTGTCGGATTTCGCGAAAATGTCCTGATTTTCGCACAACAACTTAGCAATCTTCTCATGGAACACCTCATCGATTCCTTCCTTACTCCTCTCGAAGAGATCTTTGAGATATTCAGGGACTACATAGTTTCCATCTGTAGGTAGGGCATTGTTGCTGCATTCTTCTATATCTGCCTCACTGATGACAGAAAGATGACCTCCTAAGGTACCCTTGCGAATCTTACATGCTTCGAATAGGTAGGGTTGTTTTTGTGGTCTCTACAACCACCCGTGTGACAGCTTATTCCCTTGTTGAGAAGTTCACCATTGTCTTACGGTTCTATGAGGGCAAGTCCTGTCCCAATTTGTGCTCTTGTAGTGTGACCTGGAATCACAACTTCCTGACCAGGTGGTACACTGATACTTGTCCCCACCACAACCCTGGAGCAAATGCACCTCCTCGTCCATCAGTACATTTGATTTTCTCTCCCTTGAGCTGCATTTCTTTCGTCTTAAAATCCAGAATTGCCTCATTAGGAACTAGTAAGTCCAATCCCAAGAGCCCATCTATCTGATCGGTATTACCGAAAACAACCCGAAACGGAAAAATGGACTTTCCAACCCCAAGCTCCAGCCAAGCAATACCTAGTGTCTCCATGCTGCTACCATCTGCGTTCTTGACATCCACCTTGCTGAGACTTGGCCTGTTTGCTGAAGAAATTCGGTGGTACAAGGATGAAGACAAGATTGTGTCAGTAGCTCCTGAATCTGCCAAAAGCCTGGCCTTAACTCCCCTAACCTCAACTTCAACAAAGAGTCCACGACGGGCCTTGTCTGGTCTGTAATTTGTAGTCAATTGCTCAACAGAAGGTGTTCCACTTAGAGATTTTGTGTCTCCCTTGAGCCCTGGTTTTCGTCCAGCCTTCTTCCGGGCATCTGAGTCGGCTGAGTCTCGTTTCCTGAAGGCTTGTGACTTTCCCGACCCTGAGGGCAGTCCCGTTGGAAGTGTCCTTGCCAAAGGCACTTGTAACACTCATTAACTTTATAGTTAATCAGAATCATGAACCCAGTGCATCTTTCCTTTCTTTCCTCTCCTAAAGTGCATAGAGACATGCAATTTTGCTTATGTGTAATGCGCTATATAAAAATGTTTGATTATTATTATTATTATTATTATCAGTCTCCGTTGCCTTCCTCCGTCTGTATGAATTGGGTCTCGATTGTCTTGATTCACCAGTTCTAATGGGTGGTTCCTGCTTGGAGATTTTCTCTTCTCTTCTTTTGAGTTCTTCCCAGATGTCATTTATTGTTGCCACTGAATCAACATCCACAGCCCTGGACTGTCGTTGCCTCCGGCCAGACCTTTGTTCTTCCAGCTTGAAGAAGTTGTCTGTTGCTAGGGCTGCCTGAATGGCTTCATCCATGGTCGCTGGCTTCGATCGGAAAACTCCTTCCCTGATGGACTGGTCTTCAATCGCCTCCGAAAAGTGTGTCCTAGCTAAGCGATCCTTGGCTTCTTCGCTCAGCTCAGGATATGCCAATGTAGACAAATCCCTGACAGCCTGGCCCAACTCCTGTAGTGTTTCTCTTGGCCCTTGGTGCATGTGCCGCAGTTCCAGGAGGTAATTTTCAGATAACTGTCCTCGACCAAATCTCTTCCCTAAGAGACCTCTCAGTTCCTGGTACGTGATTTGTGACGTATCTACTGCCTTGTTACCCAGGATCTTAAGGGCTGGGCCCCTAAGACTAGCTGCAAGGAACACCTTGGCCTGGTCATCGCTCCAATTGTTTGCCATTCGGCAAGCTTCAAAATGGCTTACGTAATCCCTCCATGGGGTCTTCCCATCAAATATGTCAGGTGTAATGTTGGGCTTAGATAGCGTGACGACAGACTGTGGCTGAAATCCCATTCCCCCTTTAGGCATCTCGGGTCTACGCATCTGATAGTCTAGGAGTCTCATCCTGGGTGTGTCAACATTTGGCATGTCAAACTCATGTCTATGTAGGAGGCTTGCCACTGGCGTTTCATTATCTGCTATACGAGCAGCAGTAGGTGTGCTGGTTGGAGCCGACATTGCAACACGAAAACTTCCCTCTTTAGCTCCTCACATCTGCTCATGTCCGACCTTCACTGTTGCCCCTCCATCTAGATGGGGCCCTATGTTATTACATGGCGAGACAGACATTCTCACTGTTCCTGGATGAGTCTCCATGGACTCATGTTCATTGTGAACTGTAGTGGGCTCTCTCTCACCCTGGAAATAGTTGGGAAAACTTTTTGGCGATTGCTTCATATGTAGCCCCTCCACTTGCAGCTGGAGAAGTCGATACTGTTCTAAGAGTTGTTGATTCTCTATCTTAGACCCTCGAAGATCCTCTTCGCCACGCTGAACCTCTGCTGCAAGCACCCCAATTTTATCATCCATAGTCACTCGTTGAGCAGCCATTATAGCACTATCCCTACCGTACACAGGCAAAACTCCAGTCAGGCGCTATACTGTCATTCACACAGGCGCTATACCTCCAACGTACATGACGTATAGGCGCTATATCTGTCATTCACATAGGCGCTATACCTCCAACGTATAGGCGCTATTTCTGCCGTCGCCTACACACCGTAGGCGAAACCCCAGGCGCTATATCTCCAACGTATAGGCGCAATCACTCCCTTCGCCTACACACAGGCGAACACCAGGCGCTATCTCTGCCGTGGCATACACACAGACGAAACTCCAGGCGATATATACATCCAACGTATAGGCGCTATCATTGTCTTCGCCTACACACAGGCGAAACTCTAGGCGCTATATCTCCAACGTATAGGCGCTACCTCTGCTGTGGCCTACACACAGGCGAAACTCTAGGCGCTATCTCGGCCGTGGCATACACACAGACGAAACTCCCGCTATACCTCCAACGTATAGGCGCTATCATTGTCTTCGCCTACACACAGGCGAAACTCTAGGCGCTATACCTCCAACGTATAGGCGCTACCTCTGCTGTGGCCTACACACAGGCGAAACCCCAGGCGCTATCTCTGCTGTGGCCTACACACAGGCGAAACTGTAGGCACTGGTGTACATGTGCGTAGGTGCTGTGCTATTGTGTGTGTAGGCGCCTATCTCATCTCGTGTGTGTATGCACGTAGGCGCTGCTGGGGAAGTCGTGCCGAGCTGCTACTACCACGTTGTTTCTATCCCACCGTGGCCACCAGTGTGGCGTAACCGGGCTCTGCCGGGGTAGCGTTCTGCCTTGCAGTCTCTCAAAACCCGGTCCACGTCTCGTCAGTCATACACCTTCTCATTCAGCGGATTCATTCACAAAAATCTATTGTGCAACGTGGAAATGCTCTTTCTCTCTCATCACTCTTAACTTATAAGCTTACTCACTCACCTCTACTCGATCGACAGCCAAAGGATTGCAAACTTGAGAGGTATTTAGTAAGTTGTAGTAAGACTTTATTCAGAGCATCATGGCACAACCGTACGCCACCACAGCTCGATATCAACTCTTTCACCTCGATCTCTTTCACAAGATCTCTATACACAATTAATTATATCGCCCTCTACGGGTCTTACTGAGTACTGCATTTCAAGGTACATGTATATGACTGATTACGCTACAATATCATTGTAAAGCTGAGAATCTCCTCTTTCAGAATCAGACCTTAACTAAAAATTCATACCTGGCGACTTTTTGGTGGTTTTGTGGTGCCTGGTCACATTTTATCTCTAAATTAGTTTATTTATCTTTAAAAAATGGTATTCTGAGACTACTTTTTATCTCGGATTTTATCTCATATTTTATTCCAGACTGATACCTTTCGCGTGCCTATACAATTGTATGATGGAGAGCCGGAGCCCTATGTCTGCGCACCTAAGATTTGACCTAAAATTTAACAAGAATTTCTTTAATATTCCACTAATGCTTAATTTCATATTAATTCTGATATTCTAAAGAGTAAGTGTGCAAAAAATCTCATCAAAATTAGAGCAAGAACTATGCCATTTTAACATGAAACGGTGGCCGTGTCATTTTGACATTGAAAAAAACAATGGTGCCCATGTCTGCCCATTCCACGCAGTTCGGGAGTTTTGACGAGAAAGACAACGTTTTGAGGCCTGTGCATAAAAATGTCTGAAATAAGACACTTTTTTCAATATTTTGACTCGTTTTTTGAATGAATATTTATCTCTATAATAAAGATGAAAAGTTCGTCTTCGTTGCTTGTTTTGTTTCTTTAGAATCGCGCAGTTACGCGTGTGCGCAGACAAGGGCGCTGCGCAGACTTGGGCACTGCACTCTTAGCCAGCATGATACGCTCAGCTTCAAACGCTTACGCCATTCATATTCTGTGTGAAAGATAAATAAAACTTAAAATAAGGGTAGGGGCTATAATTATCTCTAGGACGCACGGTGAGTGTGATATTTTGGACTAATATTGTACTAATTGTGCGATCAAAATAAGCAAAAAGATACAGAATGATGTTTATATTTATAAAGCAACATTCTCAAACGATTCTCGAATTCTATTTCAAGATATTTGCCAACTAATATCACACATGCAGTGATGCTTGTATTGGTCACTTTGTTCTAAAACCTCTGAAAGTACATCAGTCCTTCAAGGAATTCCTACTAAAAGCACGTTTGAGCTTTGATGTACCTAGTGAAAATTGTAAAAATAACACTTTCGTGCTCTCTTGCCCCAGAGACTGACAGAGAGCAATTCTATTGGCTGAGAATGATGAAAGTGAAGTCTAACGACATGTTTTAATGTTTATCGCAACATAAATGGGCGTGTCGTAGATGATATATAATCTCCTAAAATTGTTCTCAGAATACCGACTTTTATATTTCAAGGGTATTATATCTCCCTGACTTAATAAAATGATGAAATGATAAAATGAATCTCAGATTAACCCAAGGGACGTTTATACATATATGACTCTGGCTTACAAGGACTCCCGATGAAGAAAGCAAATCAAAAGCAAAATATACATTTCAGAATAAACGTAGTGATGTAATACGAGGTGACAAAAATGAATTATAAGGAATTTAGGATATGAGCATAGAAGAGAGAGAGAGAGAGAGAGACAAGTGGGGGGGGGGGGACCTTAATTTGCTTATTTTCTTTATAAAAACGGTCCCTCTGATGATTGATTTTATATTCACGAACATAAAACACTCAGCACAAAATGAAAGTAAATACTTTTTCAAGTTCAGATTTTTCATAAAAGACTTTAATAAAAATCAATAAATTATATATAAAATTAAAGGAAATTTAATTGTCTTTCAACCTGATAGGTAAACATAAAGTGAAACTTACTCATGAGTGAACACATTTATTTATCTGTTCCAAGATGTCAAAGTAACAGTTGCAAAAAATTTTTTAAAGTCAAACAACTCGAAATTCACAGTCATATCGTACCCTAAATTAAAACAAAGTATGATAAAAGTTTGCATGATTCATTGCACTTGAAAAAAAAAATCAGTCTTCAAATCTAAGAATGGGACAAGGAGAAGCCAAAGCGGCGTAGCATGGAAGATTAAATGCATTTTTGGGGTACGCTGTAGAACCCAACAATTGTGTTCCCTGGACATGCTGGAAATGCATGCATAATCCCACACACTACGCTGCTAAGTAGCCATATGCTGTCATTACATTTTACTCAGCCTTAAATTTCATTAAAAAATCTTATTTTGGATATTTAATTACCCTTGTGGCTACTCCAGATCCCATTTAAATTTGGACTTAACAAAAGCTTCTTCTCTTTTTGTGGGCCAGAGAGAGAGAGAGAGAGAAAGCTCGATCATGCATTTTCAACAAAGTCTCTCATTCAAAGATAAAGCCATCGTGTAAGTTTGATATTTTGTTTCCATTGTTATGTGGAAGGGCATTTACACATCACTGGAACATTGTCAATTTTTGCGATTTTTACTTTTGTACCTTGGAATAGAAAGACGAATGTGTTCACCCATGCCTAATATTTATCTTTACGTTACCCTAACAGAGTAAAATATAGTTACTTTCCATTTTTATATATAATTTATTGGATTTTATTACAGTCTTGTATGAAAAATCTGAACTAAAAAAAGGTGTTTACTTTCTAGTGTTGCTAAGTGTATATTATAATTCAATGTTAAAAGAAAGATCTCGTCCTTTCATAATTATGTTTGTCCACACTGGAGATACGTAAACTTGGGAAACTAACTGCCCTATTCAATAATATGAAAAGTACACACATATCGACGAGCACAGCTATAAATGGTATTAAAGTCAGTGTACTGGTTCGGAATATTAGAAAAATATACGATGAAGTGGAAATAAATAACGAATTCCATGAGAGAGTAGAAATATTCGAATGTTTGCCCATAGAGCTTCATCAGGAAATGATAAAATTTATTTGAATAGCATCCAACAAAGCAACGCAGTGCGCTAAAGGATACTCACGCAAGAAAGCAAGAGAGAAGTACAAGGAAAAAGAAGAAGAAGAAGGAGAAGAAGAAGAAAGAAAGAAAGAGGGAGAGAGAGAGAGAGAGAGAGAGAAAGGATGGAAGGCCATCCACGAGGCGCTTAATACATCCACGATGTCTTTACATGATATTATCAAGGCTTGCTCACACACAATGTGTGCACATTTTCCACTCCCTGGGAAGCATTCTAGCCAGGTGCCATTATGTAGACTTACACAAGTCGAATCCAACCTCAAAGACGTCCACATCCTACCGGATACCCATTGAAAACCTGGGTGAGAGAAGAAATGTAGATAAATGTCTCGCTTGTGGATGTAAGGGCAGTGCTGCAGATTGAACCAATGACCTTCGCATTTCCAGTCAAGAGTATAAATCACTTGACTACGGTAAAATGCCCCGACGCATAACGTTTAAGAAATTTCCTTTCCTTTTTGTTTCAATCAATATCCAGATGTTCCAGAAAACGAGTGGAGTAGCCTTGATGGAAACCTTTACTACATCTCTCAGTCATGGATGACGTCATACACATTTGCTCGAAGATTCTGTCAAGCTCAAGGAGGTGATCTTGCTCAACCGAAAACACAGGAGATCAATGTAAGGATATATGTTCATAATATCAGATAGTTCATTTGATGAGTTTTACTAGGAAAACATTATTGGTATAGCGCAAATCACTTTTTCATCACTGTCTCTTTATATGCGCTTCCAGAGAGATTTGGGGTATCATCTCAACTCTAGTCTAGTTGCTCTAATGGAGACGCTGAAGTTTCAAGGAATTAATTAAAGAACATAGACAAATCGACATGCCATTATTCAAGCATGCGGCATTGATAATCCTTTGTGTTTTGTTTATTCAATCTTCTTAACGTTCTCATTAGATGCATCTTATCGAGCTGGCTAAAGGTAACTCGTTTTGGTTTGGACTCGATGATCGCACTCAAGATGGCACGCTTCAATGGATTGATGGCACTCCTCTGGAAAATAATGGGTATGTTTTAAGCGCATACGAAACATGTGAATAGAATCACATTACCTACGCAGATTCAGATTCAGATTCAGATTCAGATTTATTGACTGTTTTCAATCATATTAACATAATACTGTAGTGCATATAAAATAAAATAAATAATATAACAGTGATGTTTTCCCATAGATATATGTGACCGCTCACGACGAAACCAGGCGGAAGTCGCAAGTGGTACTTGTCTATAAATAGCGTGTTTTATTGTAAATGTCATTTTCCCCCCAAATTTATTTTTTTACGTATTTGGATTCTTTAATGATTCATTCACCACTTCCCAAAATTTAAAGTCAAAATACTAAGTATAAGTACCTGAAAACTGTGTTTATATTTACCCTTTCCAAAACGCTTCATCAGGATTTTGGTTTTCGAAAATTTACGTTGCTCGCTCGCTCGATCTTTGCACACCTCTCTTTTGTTGCTAAGGCGGCGTGGCCTCGTACACCGGATGACGTAATCCTCAGCCAGACGGCTTAGCGCGTTGTGATTGGTCATTCGTGGTACACCTACTTGTCATGTAAATAGGTACCTGAATATGCATGACCGGTGGGTGCATTCAACTTGAAATCGTCGAATTATATTCTTTATAATTAAATCAAATCGTCCTTTTCTGTATTGAATTCTTTTTTTTTTTTACCATCCATTTTTTTGTTTTACTTGTAAGACAAATAAGAAAGTCAGTCACGGTATAAAGCTCATAATAATTGTACCCTTTCTCTTTAGTTAATTATCCATTTACTTAATAAAGTAGTAGGTATATAGTTCGTTTTGTTCATGAATTAGAGCGAGGTTGCAACGAAGCCTAGCGGAAAAACTATTCGGGAAATAACCATACCGGGCCCGCTTTCAAATATCTGCCAAACTTATTGGCCCCTCTTGCAGTTTTTTCTTCTCTAGACGCAGCTGTGGACACGATGCTTTCCTGCCTTTTGCTCCTTTGTTTCCTTTCTCTGCGGCTTTCTAATGATAAAGCGCAGGATTCACTTAAAATGATACTATGTTAATGGCCTTTTGTCTACTCGTCTTCATTTATTCTTCGCAATAGTTAATCCTGGCATTTTAAAGAGTTGTGAGCTTTCCTACAAGGTGTAGGTCAAAAAGCAACACAGGCCCCAATGTTTATTGATTTTTTTTCTAAATCACGCACCTGTACACATTGAAGTTGATGAATTATTCCCTGCCTTTTGCTCTCTTGTTTCTTTTCGTTTTGCTTCCTAATGGTGCAGTATAAAGAGCAGGATGCACCTTAAACGGCGCTATAATAATGATCCTTTGTTTGATGATCTTTCTTTGTCACTCTAGATATTCACGTTATTCTTTAAAATGCCCCCCAACTTCCCCACGCTAGGACAGAATGTAAAAGAAAATCCTTTGCATATGTCGGGGCCAGTTTGTTTAACGGACTCCCTGTAAATGTTCAGACTTGTACATCCCTGTTTACATTTAAAAAACTATGCAAAGCCTTACATCTTGATGCAATAGAATTGTAATAGTGCTATCCATGTATCTATCTTTTAGATTACCATTTATCCACTCTCAATATTTGTTGTTAGTAGTTTATAATGTTACCTAATTGTTATGTATTTTGCATCTTCATGTAGAATGATGTTTGTTAAACTGCAGGGCGCCTTTGTAAAGCAGTTTTATAAAACTGAACAGGCCAACCCTGCAGTATAAAATAAATAAAACAAAATAAATAAATAAATAAATATAAGATAACATGTTCATTTTTAAAATCTCTACAAGTTGCTATTTTCTTAAGAGATGTGCTCAAAGAGTAACAGGCCTGATACAATTTGGGGCATAAAAATTTCCCAAACAAGGGGGTTCATAATTCAGAAAGTGAAATAGAGCTCAGTTCATAATTACGAACATTTCTTGTATTATTCCAAAGGTTCATTATTCCGGAGGTTCGTTATTCCGAAGCTTCGTTTATCCTGAGCTCTGAGGTTCTAATTCCAAAAATGAAGTATATAGGGTTCGTTATTCCAAAGGCTCATGATAACGAAAATTAAATAAGAAAATGAAAAGGTTCTACTGCATTTTCGGAATTATGAACATTCGGGGTTATGAACTCCATTTAATTTTCGGAAATAATAAACCTATTCCAATTTCGTAATAAGGAACCTTCGGAATATCGAACCTTTCGGAATTATGGAACCTCGGAAAACGAACCTTCGGAATTATGCACCTTAAAAAGCCCACCAAAATTACTTTTTTGTTTCCTGAATCAAGCATCAGTATAAACTTTAAACTTGACATCGTGCTTCCATTCTTTTTGTCCTCTTTTTGAAGCTAAGTTGCTTTTTTTTCACTTCATTTTCTACTTCGTGGAATAATATAAGTGGAATAAATTTCAACAGTGCTATAATAAATTGGTCTTCGTTTTATGATCATCCTTATTTTCTTCACGCTAAATAGGCAGTTTTCATTATTCTCACCCGTTAACATTAAAGGGCAATCCAACCTTGATAATAAGATGATTTGTGTGAAAGCAGAAAAATAAGAAAAACAGGATGGTGAAAGTTCGAAAGAAATCGGACAAGGACTAAGAAAGTTATGGATGTTTGAAAAATGAGATCACTACATCTATGTGAATCTCAAATTGGCAATTTGGTGAGTCAATTGTGACATTTTTGTGGACAACTCTCCCATTTGTCGTACACAAATATATCATTAATTTGCGGTTTTCTTTGAGGCGCTTTTACCCTCGGGGCAGTACTCAAAATATATTGGATATAGCATATTGTTATAGGTCCTCATAAACGAAAAGATCCTACTGAGTAATGCATTTTGAAAAAAAAGTGACATTTTAGTCATTTTGTGTGTAAGAGCGAATGGGGGAGTTGTCCAGAGCTACATCACAGTGACATTACCTAATCGGCCAATTTGAAATTCCCATATGCATAGTGATTACAACTTTCAAAAATTCATAACTTTCTTATTGCTTGTCCGATTTCATTCAAACTTTCACCAATCTGCTTCTCTGATTTTTCCTCTTTCTTTCAAAGCAACTTGCTATTAAGGTAGGATTTCCCTATAAATCGCTCTTGACACAGTCACTGTTTTCGTGTATTTTGTTCTCTTTTTGAAAGCCAACTGTTTTCTTCTCTTCACATCTCCTAACTCTTTTCAGGCTAAACAGAGAGTGGAACACAAGTTGGAACAGGGCTATGATATGAACAGATCTTTTGTTTGACGCAATATCTGCACTCTATTATAGTAAATTTCATCTTTCTTAAATTAATCTGCCGCTTTCTTAAAAGAATTCCCTTGTTACCTAGCACATGTCCAGACGATTCTTTTATTTTGATCTCTTTTTCAAATTACTACGCTTTCTGTGACATGGAATGGTGGAATTAGTAGCCCTATAAACAGCACGATAATCAATTAGATCTTTTTTCTTTTATTTCATTTTTTGCTTTACACGTATTTTCATCAGGTACAGAAGATTATCTCCTCTTTATAAAAGCAATTTGCTTTAATATAGAAGAGAAAAACAAAGCTTGTTTTCTTTTCATGACATGAGTGTATAATTGCAAATAACAAAGTCCAACAAAATGTTCAGAGATAGGACTTTCGGATTCTTCAGTTCAAATTTCCAAATCATTGATATTTTTTAGGATAGCCGAGCGACTTCTGTCTCACAAAAAACATGCCTATATATCTATTTTTTCTTAAAAAAACAGTAACTCTTGGAGGGGATGGATGTCAGAATAGGAAGGGCACCATTAACTTTCGAAAGTGGGTTTTCTTCGCCAAGAATTGGCATTTAATCTGTGAAATAAATCACCTGTCTGCCTAAATTAGATAATGAAATAGTCGACCTAAACTCTCTCTCTCTCTCTCTCTGGGGTGGGGGTATTAATCATTTAATTTGCTTTTATGCCAAACAATATAGTTTCTAACTCCTGAGATTTCCTTTAAAATGAAAAGGGTATTTTAAAAGCTTAGTGCGTGTTTTAAATATTTGATTTAATTTTCTTTAATCCGAAAAGTACATTATTGCTCAAATGACTTATGTCTTATAAACGGGCATTTTCTTATTTTTCAGAGTGCGCCTTTTTTTAAAGCATCATGAAGGTTGCTCAAACAAAATAACGGGGAATTATGTTACTTTTTAAGTGCAATAAACGCCCCCCCCCCCAACACACACACACACTCTCTCTTCTCCCCCTTTTTTAGGGGGTGTATTGGTCGATTGCTTCACTTGCGAAACAATGCAACATGCAGTTTTGAATGGGTAAAGGTGGAATTCTGGTTGAATAGAACATACCCTGACCACGCTGACGGGCCCAGTTTGAAAACAATGCCCCCTACGCCTCTCAGTGTTATTGATTCTTGGTTTAAAATGAACAAAAGGAGCTCTTTTCACCCCCACCCTCCCGCTTAAATGCGTGTCTTGTATTGTTCTTCTCCAAGGGCAGGACAATTGATACGGATTCTTATAATGCTGGTTAAGTTTATGAAAAGAGTTTAAAGGATCTGAATTCTTTACATGGGCAATATGTATGCATTGGCCGTGATAACTCCTTGCCCTTGCCACCTGCTCGCGCTTTATGATTTATGATTTATTGCGAAACCAGAATCAGCGTTTTGAAACAGTTATGAAACACAGTCTGAAAACAATGTATCATGATCCCTGAATTCTCTTTTCTCTATGCAAATTATAGTTCTGCTTACTTTTGTGACTTTTGTAATTGTGTTTCTGTGAAGAAAAAAATAAGCTCCAGGTACATCTGCGTTTTGAACTAAATGGGTATCAACATGCTGATTTGTAGGACGCGACTAGCCTTTCTTTATTTTTGTTTAATCTTCAAAATTTCCAGGGGAAGCATCATATTATCAAAGTCCCACCTTCCTCTCTGCTCCCAAACTTGGATTTGCTCACTTTAGTTTCTTTTGCGTTCATTATGACTTGTATAACGTAAAACCTTTAAATAATAAACATTACACATTAAGGTAAAAAAAACAACAACAACAACAAAAAAAACAATATAGGTAACCTGGCCCAACGAGAGATAGCAATCGCTTTTGTTATTATTCTACGGGAAAGTATACAGTTTCCCATTCGCGATAATTTCGGAATGTCGGCCTATATCAGCCTGTTTTTAATTTTTTGTTCAACATTCATAAAATTATATCATATGATATTAAACAATTCGTCGCCATCAGCATGATAAAGTCTCTTTTCAAAATCCAATTATTTTTAATTCAGTAGGACTATCAGTCACTTTGGCTAGTTTTAAGAAGCCATGATGGTATAATGGAGAATGTGACAGAATTTTATGGGAAACGGAATGAGCGTCTGACCTTTTTTTTTGTTAACGTAATATTTTGATTAAAGTCGAAAAATCCTGAGATTTCCTTTAAAATTGTTTTCCTTTCTTCTTCTTTTAGCTTGATTAATACGTGTCTAAAATATCATACATTTAAAGTTTGAAGAGGTGCATTTTTCTATTATTTTTTGAGAGGGTGCATTTTATTTTAGCATTGTGAAGGATGCGAAAACAAAATAAGACGGGGGGAGGGTCTTAAAGTCTACGTAATACTTGTTAAGTGTAGTTTTAACATGTTAACAATATAAATTTGGTAATTTTGATATTTCGATTTCTAGTCACAGGTGAAATAGAATAATGCTCCGTAAATGCAACTACATGCACATGTAATAATATTCAGAGCCCTTGTGTATGAAGGGCTCTGATAATATTGCTCCGTTCGCCCCCCCCCCCCCCCCCCCCCCTCTCTCTCTCTATCTATTTATCTCTCCCTTTCTGGGGTGGGGGTATTAACTGTTTGCCTCACTTGCCAAATAATACATAATCCTCATTTGTAATCATGCGGTTGTTGAATGAGTGAAGGTGAGAAGATCCTGCCCTGGCGAGCCCGCTATGAGGATATTATCCCCAAGCTTCTCGGCGCTATTTTGCTATTGATTCTTGCATTGAAAATGAACAAGAAGGAGCCCTTTTTTCACCCTGTTCTATTAATTCTCCTGAATTCAATTTAAAACAGTAAGACCCAGACAAAAAGTTTCAGCATATGACCTATATGAGAGTAAAGAGCAACTATGCAGCTTTAATCTCATATAGGTCATTATTTAGTTAAAATGTCATACGATAGTTTTAAAAGCCTTGAAATTTAAAATCGCATTTCGTCCATTTCCGTGTGTAGTATGCGGATAAGACCTCCGGTATGCCGTTTTGAGCCCTGAATTCACTTTAAAACAGTAAGACCCAGACAAAAAGTTTCGGCATGTGACCTATATGCTAGAGTCAAGACAAGATTTATTCCGATTTTATTCATGCTGGTTAAGTATACGAAAAGAGTGTAAACTGGTTTCTTAGCATGGACAAAGATTGCGTTTGCGGTGTCACAAATCCACCTTCAGGTCCGCGGCTAAAAGTCAACAAAAAGCCCGCGCAATGGTCAGCCCTGGGTCGGCCATTGACCAATGGAGCGAGCCTGTCACGTGACAGTGTACCGCTTGAGTAATTTCTTTTTGTTTGCACACGGCACGCTACTCTGCCTCATGTTCGAGAGGGCAAGTTCAAGGGGGAACGTTGCTAAGGAAGTTTCGAAGCGGGTCACGCTGAATTTCGCACCCTCAGCTTTTGCTTCGCACCCAAACTTTGAATGCGATTTTCTCCGTTATTTAGATTTCTATTCTGATACTTTCCGTGTTTTTAATCGCTTTTTACGATGACTTTTACTTGAGCAAAATAGAGTTATTATACATCATTTTAAAGCTTATGAACCAGAGATTCTAGAGGATGTAAAATTAGACTTTTTGATTTTTGCGACTTCCGCCTGAAACCGTCGTGCAGGGTCACAAATGGTGATGAAGTTCGTATTAACAGTAATGCTAAGTTTACGTTTCATTTAGTCGCTGATGACGATGTTCGAAAAGAACTAATGAAATTGAAAGATAATATTTCTGTGGGCTTAGATGAGATTTCATCCAAAATTCTAAAAATGTGTGCCCCTGTTATCTCCGTATCTTACCAATATAATTAATAGATCATTTATCGAGAATAAATTTCCAAACCAATGGAAAAAGTCAAAAGTTATTCCTATTTATAAATCGGGTAATAAAATTTCACCAAATAACTTTCGACCAATTTCAATATTACCCACGGTTTCAAAATTGCTGGAAAGATTTGTTCAACGGCAGTTAGTATCATTTTTAGAAGAAAACAAACTTTTATCAACAGTACAATATGGGTTTAGGAGTAAACACTCAACATTGACGTCTTTGGTTAATATTACAGATGAATGGATGAACGCTGTGGATCAGGGAAAATATACAGGAGCAGTATTCATTGATTTGAAAAAAGCATTCGATTGCGTTGATCCCAACTTGCTTCTAGTAAAATTACGCAATATCGGTATCTCTGAAGAATGTTTACAATGGTTCCATAATTATTTGCATGACAGGTTTTTTTCAACTTCTATTGACTCAACTCTCTCAGCTCCATTGCCCATCTCTGTTGGTGTACCACAGGGTTTCATTTTGGGGCCTTTGCTATTTATTATTTTCATCAATGATTTGCCTCAATATACGAATTTTTGTTCAATTCAGCTTTACGCTGACGACACTGTTATTTATTTTTCTGATTTTGATGTTGATAGTATTCAATATAAAGTAAAATGTGATTTATCATTTATTTATAAATGGATGTGCAATAACAAGTTGACACTGAATTTTGATAAAACTGTATCTTTACTCATAGGCTCAAGACATATGTTAAGTAAATGTAATAAATTTAATGTAAATATTAATGATATTGCAATACAACAGTCTGCTAGTGTTAAATATCTCGGATTTATTATCGACAATAAACTAAAGTGGGATGTCCATGTTAATAACTTGTGTAAGAGGGTAGGGAACTTAATGAAATATTTAGCTAGACTTCGCTATTCTGTTAATGAGTCGAATTTGAAGCTGATTTATAATGCAATTATATTGCCCCTTTTTGACTATGCCGATATTTTAATTGATTCGTGTGATCGAAAACTTATCAAACAATTGCAAACTCTCCAGAATCGTGCGGGCAGAGTAATAATGAAAGTTAATCCATATGAACATATCTCTAATGAACAAATTCATTGGTCATCTCTCGAATCCAGGCGTAAGAAAAATTTAAATGTATTTGTCTTTAAATCAGTCCATGATATGTTATCCTCTAGTATGAATGATATGTTTCAACACCCTTCTCATATTTACTCTCTCCGCAGTTCTGGTAACTTTGCTCTCCCTAAGCCTAGAAATGAATACTGCCGACGAACTACTCAATATAGAGGCTCAATACAATATAATGCTCTTCCACATACTACAAAATTAATACAAAGTGTTAACACATTCAGAAAGGATTTAAAAAACATTATTCCAGACTTTTTGTAGCTGATCAGGTATCTTTTTAAATGTACGCTATTTTTTAAGCACTCTCTCTTGTATATTATTATAAATATTTTCTCTATTTTTTTCTGTTTTTACTCCAATTCGTTTCTTTAACTATTGTAAGTTGTTAACTTTTTTCTTGTTAATATCTATTTACATGTTTTCTATGTCTGTTGGGACCCCTCTGTAAAACAGCGTTGTTATGGCAACAACGCTGAGCAGGGCCATCCCTCCGTCTTCTTCTTGTAATCAATTTGTTGTTGTTTCTTTTCATAATTATGGATGTATTATCATTTGTTGTTTTTAAATGACGGAAAATAAATACAATACAATGCAAGGGGGCCCAGGGGTAATCCCCTAATTCCGTAGCGTTCGAGTTTTCCACACAATTGTAATGACATATTGAAAAAGTTAGCAAAATCTGTACAAATGACAGGTGCTGCAGCTTTCAGTAACTGAGCACTAATAGTATCCAGGCCTGTGAATTTAGTGGTCTGTAATTTTATAATACATGTATCAATATCATTCACATTTATATATATTCTTTATTTCATTATAGGTCTTATTTATTTATGTACAATATTGTATGGCGAGAGTGCACAAGTCTGCGCACACGCGTAAATGCGCGATTCTGATAAAACGAAACACGCAGCGGTCACAAACTTTTCATCTTTATCATAGGGATAGGTATTTATGCCAAAAAACGAGTCAAAATATTTGAAAAAGAACTTGTTTCAGATATTTTATTCTCAAGCCTCAAAATGTTGTCTTTTACGCCAAAACTCCCGAACTGCGTATGAAATGAATGAGTGCGCAGACATGGGCACTATTTTTTGTTTTAAAGTTGAAATGACACGGGCGCCGTTTCTTGTGAAAATAGCATTGTTTTTGTTCTAATTTTGATGTAACAAACGACTTTTTCAAACATAGATAATGATATTAATTCCATTTTTTTTTTTTTTTACACTGCTGTGATATTTCATTGTTTCGGACATGATTTCCCCTTCAGATTTCCTGCTTGGTCGAATGGCGATGCAACCTTTTGGGTAAATGAAAGATGTGTTCATCAGCGGGTTACCACAGTTACTAATGGGTGGAGAAAACTGCCATGTACATCCTACCTCAGATTCGCATGCGAAAAACCTCCCAGTGAGTATTGATGTTTTATTCTTGCCCACTTCTATACATCACAGTCCATGTTGAAATGGATCTCTTCTATCTTATCACATCAAATCTGAATGCAACACATCATAATAGTAAAGCGATTGGTGGCAGTACTAACATTTTGTAACCACTATTATTTTGAAACCACGATTGGCTTACTTTTTAAACGAATTATCGCCCATTGTAAATCCGTGGTAAAAACTCTTATTGCAATCGGGAATTCTTCTGTGAAATCATGTTAAATTGACATGTGAGATACCTCATAGCTTTATTATTATTGTGCATTTTTGCCCCCCCCCCCCCTTTTCCCATTCAACGAAACGCAAGGCACATACTTTAACAATACAATGATCCTTCCCTTAGGTCAGCGACAAATCTTTCCAGTGCGTCTTATGGCTGCTACACCTTCACCGTACGGAGGAGGTCTGGCGAATACCTCATTTCTCTGTCTACTCGGCTCAAAGGATGAAGAGATTTCATCTATGTCAGCCAGAAGACTCGTCCGTCTGACCGGGTCTATTGATGCTAATAGTTACACAGTTCCAGGACAAAGCAACCGTCTATCATCTGAGGCAATAAGGCATACTCTTCCTGCCGCTACCAATGGCTTTGGGTTTTTCGAATGTTCTGCAGTGACAGCCAGTCGAATAACGTCTGTTCCTCTTAGCATTCTTCTGTCTACCCGTATGTATAATCATTATGGATATGAATCATGTATTTACAAATTATTCAATTTCTTGAAATAATATTCTCAACATCAATGTAAGTGTAACAAAATTAATGGGGTTTAGCGTTCTCATAATCACAAAACGCTTCTCCCTTGAATTGGCCATATCGAATAAAACCAGATAGGCCTAGTCCTATTTTAAGACCCCCTTTTTTATCCTGCAGTCATTGAGGGTAAAAATGAGAGTGAAAGAGGGTCGAGTAGAGAGAGAGAAAGAGAGAGAGAGAGAGGGGGGGGGGGTAGACTGACTGAGAGAGACGGGAGGCATCTATGAAAGAGAGGAAAGATTGAAGACGCGATGTATGAATTTTACCTGATTAGAAAAAAATAAGATTTAAATGAAGGATGTTTCGGATGTTTCTCTTGAGTTAAAAGAGCTTTCTTTGCTTGTCCATAGGTCATTTTCAACCCAGCAATGGTCGATTTACAAAGACAATACGCGTCGGAGATAATATCACTCTGTCGGTCACCAGTACTTCATCATATATGGAATCTGATAATGATATACGATGGAAGAAATTCACTGATGAAGGCTGGGATGGTTCATTTACTGGAATGAGTTCTGGTAATCTCGCACACACAATTCAATCTGCAGCTGTTTCAGACGCCGGTGTGTACGTGACAGGAATGTTGGAACAACGTCAAGTCAGCTTTATAAGACTCATAGTGAATGGTTTGTTATGTTCTAATTTACATGATGATTTGTTAATAGTAACTATGTAAAATTCATAAGGATATTTATTTTTACTTTGAGGACCCACTTCACAACAACGTCAATGTTCGAATGGTCTATGGAAAAAGTCATGAAAAGAAATGCACATTATATTTCAGATCAAGTGAATTGTTGGTTTTGACTCTCATATTCTTATTCAAGAATGTGTACGTTACCTACGATTTGTCTGTGACATTATTAGTCAGTCAGTGTTAACCCTAAGGCTTATATTGCTATTTTGCTTATAACAATTCCTGTTTCTAGAAAGAATAAACATTTAGAGAAAAGTTTTATAAATGCACATTTGTAGGGGAAAATGGTGATTCGTAACTTTTCAACATATTGCCAATTTACGATTCTTATTCTAATGCTTGCTTTCCTTTTAAGGATTTTTATTTTTTCCAAACGCCATATGGTAAGGCTGGAATTGAAACAGTGCCTTCAGAAATCAGTGCACTTTCTTCTCATACATATATAGTTTGTAGGATAATGAATCAATTTTGACCCGCCAAACCACATCCTGTGGATAAATTTTCCTGATTGTATCAATGTAGGCTTTACTTATGTTAAGATCTTACTTTGTATCAACAGAATGTCCTCATGGACGATGGAACCCACCATTATGTGATCGTTTGTGTGATACCTGTTACAATGGAGGTGTATGCCACCAACTCTCAGGAACATGTATCTGTCCTCCTGGCTTTGCTGGAAACAACTGCCTCGAAGGTAAGTTAGGGGGGGGGGGGATACAATAATGATAATGCCAAAGATGGAAATAATACCAACCTTTTCTTTAAAAGAAGATATCTACAACTGGATGAATTGCAATACTGAACCTATTTCTGCATACCTAAGCTTTATTGAAAGGTGATTGGATTTTTTTTCACTTGTATTATTTTGATTAGTATTTTAACTCCTGGTACAGCATTTTGAATATATACACTAAGATTAAATGCCCCGTGCTTATATGTATATAACATTGGTATCCCTTATGTCTTTCTTAAAGGAGAACGAAACCCTGGGGAAAATCAATTTTAATGAAAAGAGATCCTCGATCCTCAAATTGGCAATGTTGCTTCAAAGTGACAGGTTTTATTGTAAACAACTCTACATATGTTCTGTACCCAAAATTTCATGTTTCCCAATTATCTCTCAAGGTACAGCTTGTCTCCTTCTTAGCTCAAGAGATATCATGGGGAAATGTATTCGACACAACATATGTTGACTTCACAAAAAGACAAGCAGCATCTTTAGAGATAATGGAGAAAATATGAAATTTTGTGTACAAAACATATTGAGAGTTGTACTACTAAACCTGCCATTTTGAAGCAACATTGCCAATTTGAGGATCGCCATAGAAATTAAATTGAGATTTTTCAAACTTTCAAAACTTTTTCATTTCGTAACCGATTTTGATGGAACTTTTCAAAAATTGCTTCTCTCTATCCTCTCTTTCCATTTAAATGGATATTTGCCCAGGGTTTCATTCTCCTTTAACTGAGCCTAAGTAGTTTATATACTTTGTTTAGGAACTCTCAAAAGTATATGATGCATTTTTTCAAAGTCTAATACATACCTAAATATGCTCATAGTTACTTTCCATTTATTTTTAAAATTATTTACCGTCTGTACTCTAATGATATATCATGATACTATATTATATATATATATATATATATATATATATATATATATATATATGCAAAAATGTTTTCTTGAACAAAAACTAAACAAAACAAAACAAACAAAACATTCATTACGAGGATACGAAATACTTTGTATATATGTTTATACATGTTCTTATTTATTCTTTATTGCTATTATCATTTTATATTCATGATTTGTTGTTGGTTTTTTTTTTAAACATTGTTTCTTATCATTGTTAACAGGGCCTCGTGGAAGACCACCACTATTGGTGATAATGAGTCATCCTGTCTAAATATCAGAGATAAATAAATAAATAAATCTCTTTTATCTAATCACATATACTCTAGCTGTGTCTAGGGTAACACCATTAAAAAAAAAAAAAATCAGATTCAGAGGTCCCTAACATAATGGCATCTATGTATTTTTTTTGTTACTGTTACGAGTTGATATTCATAATTTATATTGAATATTGTTATTACCAATCAGATCCTCACGGAAGACCAACAATATTGGTGATGTGACAATGAGTCACCATATCTAAATATCAGAAATAAATAAATAAATACATTTTACAAGGTCGATGCAAAGCGAGCAAAGGATCCTTGTGAAACATTCGTAATTTATCGATTATACAAATTTTTTGTCCAGCATGTGGGATGCATAGTTTTGGATGGGACTGTGAATTTGAATGCGGTCCTAGTAATGCCCTGGAAGTATGTGCTGGAAGTCAGATCTGTCTACCTGATCCGTATGGATGCACCTGTATAGCTGGATATACAGGAATCTACTGCAATGATCGTAAGTGTTTAAACAATATTGATTGGGAATCACTTTCGTGAATTAATGTAATTCTAGTAATTAAAGTAATGACACCTTCCACAACTGAGAGCTTGTCTAAGAATTTTAGCAATACATATTTTTTTCTCATAAAATGTGACTCAACATAATTTGTAAGAAATAAGTTCTAAATCGGGTTTTCAGAATGGACATCTAAAAATATTAATTAAAAAAGATGTTTAGGTCTCATTTTTACGTTTTGGCGTGCATTTTGTTTTAGATCTCAACAGATAAAAACAATCTCTTATCTATTTTTAAAAAGAGTGTCCAACTGGCATGTTTGGAGCGGACTGTCTTCAACAGTGTTACTGTGCTGATGGAGCAGATTGTGATGACTTCACGGGAGAGTGTCCTGGTGATTGCTTGCAGGGATGGTCTGGACCAGGCTGCCAAGGTATAATTTAAGATACTTTAAAAAAAAAAAAAAAAAAAACTGTGCTTGACAGTCGTATTAATTGCCCTTCTTTTCTCAAAAGTGAACTATACATTGATAAAACTCCTTAGTCATTGATAAAGACAACTGCTCCAAACGCCACAGTTAAATGCAATATGTGTGTGTATTTTTGACATTGTATTTTCATTTGCAGAATAGTATTTTGCCATGATTTGACTACCGCTCAAGCATGAAAAAATAAAGAATAAAAAAAATCCCACTTCGATGTTCTACAATTACTATTAAATTACTCAGAAGTGTGTGTCTTCATTATTCCTTGAATTCTGTGAATTCTCATGCGCCTTATCATGGTCAGATGGTAGCCGTGCAGAAGCCAGGGTAAAAGTATGATTGCAGGGCCCTCATCATTCTCATGGAAAACACTATTAATTACTGATAAGGTTACCCTGGTTAAACAAGACATATCATTTTGAGAAGAAAACGAGTGTAGAAGATATTTGCCATTACTCGCCATTTAATTCGGTTCGAGGCATTCATTTACAGAGGCAGTGTATGCCTTAACCCTTTGTCGACGGAAACCGGGTTGTCCCTATATTAAGCCTATGGGAATGAGAGAATTCAGTAGTCAACGGGTTAATATCACAACGTGTGATAATCATTAAAACAGTCTAAACTCTAAACAATGTCATGAAACATATAGTAATAAAAAGCATACAACACAATCTCGTCTGGTCTGTAATTCTAGCAACTCATCAACTGCAACCTTTCCAGTCCTTATACCTGAACTCTATTCGTACACTGCAAAACAATAAAACAAGCTATCAAAAGCATACAAATATAAATGCACCAGGATTTTGGTAACATACTAAGCTCACTGAAAAAGCTATGGGGATCTCTGATCACGCGATAACCAGGAAGGATCGTAGCTCCTCCCAATGGCCCTAGATTCCTGGGGGCCGTTGATCACGTGACTCACCCGCAGGGTAGTAGCTCCCGAGGGTATCCCCAGAAATCTTGGGGCTTTTGCCCCCTTATCAATTATGATTGTGGGAGCGTATACTTTTCTATTGATACTGGTGATCCCACAGGTTTCAATTTATCTCAGAATCTAACCTCCAAAGGGGCTGTAAGTACAACACAATCTCGTCTGGTCTGTAATTCTAGCAACTCATCAACTGCAACCTTTCCAGTCCTTATACCTGAACTCTATTCGTACACTGCAAAACAATAAAACAAGCTATCAAAAGCATACAAATATAAATGCACCAGGATTTTGGTAACATACTAAGCTCACTGAAAAAGCTATGGGGATCTCTGATCACGCGATAACCAGGAAGGATCGTAGCTCCTCCCAATGGCCCTAGATTCCTGGGGGCCGTTGATCACGTGACTCACCCGCAGGGTAGTAGCTCCCGAGGGTATCCCCAGAAATCTTGGGGCTTTTGCCCCCTTATCAATTATGATTGTGGGAGCGTATACTTTTCTATTGATACTGGTGATCCCACAGGTTTCAATTTATCTCAGAATCTAACCTCCAAAGGGGCTGTAAGTACAACACAATCTCGTCTGGTCTGTAATTCTAGCAACTCATCAACTGCAACCTTTCCAGTCCTTATACCTGAACTCTATTCGTACACTGCAAAACAATAAAACAAGCTATCAAAAGCATACAAATATAAATGCACCAGGATTTTGGTAACATACTAAGCTCACTGAAAAAGCTATGGGGATCTCTGATCACGCAATAACCAGGAAGGATCGTAGCTCCTCCCAATGGCCCTAGATTCCTGGGGGCCGTTGATCACGTGACTTACCCGCAGGGTAGTACCTCCCGAGGGTATCCCCAGAAATCTTGGGGCTTTTGCCCCTTATCAATTATGATTGTGGGAGCGTATACTTTTCTATTGATACTGGTGATCCCACAGGTTTCAATTTATCTCAGAATCTAACTATCAAAGGGGCTGTAAGTACAACACAATCTCGTCTGGTCTGTAATTCTAGCAACTCATCAACTGCAACCTTTCCAGTCCTTATTACCTGAACTCTATTCGAACACTACAAAACAATAAAACAAGCTATCATACATTTAAAATTAATGATAATATGTATTGACAGCCCGACGATTTGGAGCCGCCCGTTTGTTCCGATGCGATTTTGAGATTAACATTCAACATGTACTTACACAAATTATATGACCATCAAAATACAGTCCAAAGTCTTTATAACAAACTCCGACCTTGGGACCGGGGAAATTACCTCTTTATATCGAAACTTCCTCATATCAGGGCTAAGAAAACAAACAGTAGAATACACAGAAGTAGGACCTTGTTATAACGAAAGTTTGTTATAACAGTATTCTTTATATGAGGTACCACGGTAAAATAAAATGTTATATTCTGCGACAAGTAGGCCGTGCCCTTTTCTTAGTCAGGAAAATAAATCCTGCTTATAAGCACACCTCAATCTCACCCTACCTGGCAAACGTATTGTATGCCACGTCAACGACTCCACTCTTGATATTTCTCTATCCGTGCTGCCTGCCCCGATACTCCTGCCCAGCCTTCCAGCCATTTTGCAGGCCCATCCTTGCATGTCTCAAGGCGGTAAAATCAATCATGCAAATGCATATCTAAATCTCACCCAAACTCTGAACAGCATACATGCTACAACCATTGGCGTAGACAGGTCCTCATAAGTGGGGGTATGATTTCCCTCAAGGGCCATATATATATATATATATATATATATATATATATATATATATATATATAATTGTGATCAGTCTCAGTGTTTTACGTTTGCGGTTCTCCGTCATATTATATGTGTGATCCAAAAAAGTGGTTTACGAAGAGGGCCGTTGCAAGACTATATATACCACAATGATTATGACCAAGCTTTCGGGCACCTGCCCTTCATCAGGATCTGGAATCAATAATAAGTAATAATGTATATAGTAACGACAGTACAGTACACATACAAAATGAGAATATTAAATACATCAACAAAATAGAACATAAGTTATGAAACGATAAGCATTTAGGCGACAGAAACATATAAATAAAGTAGACATGGCAGAAATTAATCGTATTGTAATTATCAATATACAAGAATATGTAAGAAGTGGTAAATTACCTTCCCGATTTGGGTACAAGTATTAAGACTGTGTGTAGCTAGTGAATAGTATGTGTTTGTTAGTGAAGTGAGGTGAATTAAAGTGTCTGGGGGTCAGTGTTTACTTAGGCGTGAAGACGGAGGGTCATTGGTCTGCGTTTATACCACGTGGTCTTAGGGTTTGTAGTTTGGAGATCCAATGAGATTCTCTTTTCATGATAGTGTCGTGTTGTTTTGTTTTTACTATTTCAATGCCAGTGATGTTGATGTTGTGAACTGAGTGTCCCGGTAGGTTGAAATGTGTAGTGTATGGTAAAATCTTGATGTTCGGCTTGTTTTTGTTGTAGTTGGTAACTTCTGATCTGGTGTTATTTAGGCGTGTGTATAGCGTAGTCTCTGTCTTTCCGACGTACTGCATATTGCATTTAGTACATGTAAGGAGGTATATTACCCACGATGATTTACAATTGATGTGATCGCGTATTTTGAACTTCTGTCCTGTGGAGGTGCTTGTGAACGTGGTTGTATCTTGAATATGTTGATGAAGTGAGCATATTTTGGCGTTGCATTTGTAGAATCCTAGCTGTGGCGTAGGGTTGTCTGTGTCTGTTAGCGGGATTTGTGTGTTGGCGTGATTATTGTTGCTGTTGTTGGCGTGATTATTGTTGCTGTTGGTGACGTGATTGTTGTCGTTGTTGCTGTTGTTGTTGTTGTTGTACAAGTAAGTCGCGGAGTGATTTGCTGCGGCGGAACGATGTCGTAGGAGCTGTAGGGAAGATGGTTTGTAGTGTCTGGCATTGTTGGATAAGTTGATAGTGCTTGTGGATGATTTTGGGCACTGCTGATGTGTTGGGTCTATATGTGATAGAGAAATGCACATTAGTGGAGGACTTCTTCTCTTTTTTGGTGAGGAGTTGGTCTCGGGGTATGGTGGTGGCCTTGTGTACTTGCTGATTGACCATGTTTGTGTTGTATTGACGATGTATTAGATGTGCTTCTAGTTTGTTGAGATGGTAGGTTGCTCTGTCCTGATTCGGACAAATTCGTCTGATGCGGGTGGCTTGACTGAAAGGGATACTGTTGAATGTGTGTTTGGGGTGGCAGGATGTGGGGAGAAGATACGTATGTTTATCTGTAGGTTTGTTGTACAGTTCTGTTTGGAGTGTTCCATCTTTGAGTTGAAGTAGTGTGTCAAGAAAGCTGACTTCCGAGTTAGAGTAGTTGAAAGTGTATTTGATCGTGTGATGTTTTCTGTTGATTGTATCTTGGAATTTTGAGAGGAGTCGTGGAGAGCCAGACCAAATGAACAGAATATCATCTATGAAGCGTTTCCATGACCCCGCGATGATAGCATGGTGTCTCGAGTTAAGAATGTTGTTCTCAAGCTCGCCCATGAAGATGTTGGCGTAAGAAGGTGCGACTGGTGTGCCCATGGCAGTCCCTTATAGGTAATGTTGATTCTGGAACTGGAAGTTGTTGAGTATTAGAACTAGTTCTAGGAGGCGCATGAGTTGATCTGTTGGTGGATGTTGTGTGTTTCTTGTGTTGAGTGCATTTTTACAGGCTGTCATGCCTTCGCCATGGGGGATATTTGTGTAAAGAGACGTGACGTCTGCCGTTACCAGTATGGTGCGTTCTGGGAATGGGGCATGGGATCTGTTCAGACTTTCCACATGATTGAGGAAGTCTGTTGTGTCTTGAAGGTAGGATGGGAGTTTTTCGACTAACGGACGGAGGTGATAGTCTAGATATTTTGATATCCGTACTGTTGGACAGGAGCATCCTGACGCAATAGGCCTTCCAGGGTTATTAGGTTTGTGGATTTTGGGGAGGAAGTACATGTTGGGACAGGATACGTTGGCAGGGACCAAGGTTTCTTTGATTTTCTTGTCTTCGTCAAGTAGGTCAATGGCTTGTTTGACCTGGAGTAGGTGTTTTTGTGTCGGGTCCGAGTCAAGTTTTTTGTATGTAGTTTCGTCGGAGAGTTGGCGTACCCCTTCAGCAATATAGTCTTTAGAGGACATGACTACAACTGCTGATCCTTTGTCTGCTGGTTTTATGACAATGTTGGGGTTCTTTCTGAGTCTGTCAAGTGCTTTACGTTCAGAGGAGGATAAGTTGTCTTTGAATTTGTTTTTTTTCGTACTTGGTTACTGCATCTTTTCCAAGAATATTTGTAGGCGAGGGTTATTGATAGTGGGGATCCATTTACTACTAACTGGGTACGGAAATGCCAGCCTGTTTTGGCTAGAGTCGTCTTGTGACAATGTGCTCTGGGAAAGAGGAGGATCCGGGATGTCGTTGGGGTCTTGTGTAGGATGGTTTGTGGTTGGGGTGGTTTGATCTGTCTGTGACTGTTTTGCTGAAAAGTGCGCCCTCACATACATTTTTCGTTTGAGTTCGGTGAAATCTGCTTGCAACTGCGAATGGTCAATCTGTGCTGGTGTAGGACAGAAAGATAAGCCTTTTGAGAGGAGTGTAGTTTCTGCTTCTGACAGTTCATAGTCCGATAGGTTGACTACTATTGTCGGCTGGCGGTCGTTGTCATCTGTTTCGGCCGCTGACGGTTCAGTCGAGTTGTATTCTTGTTGCAAAGCTGCTTCCGTCGTTTTTTGTATTTATTCCTGTTGTACCTTCTGTTCCCTATCTTTTGTGGCTGATAACGGCTAACTACCGGTGGGCCATCTTCAAAGCTCAAGCTTCTGTTCTTAAAATCCTTGCAGAAGCTTTCATCCCTCTTAAGTTTGCGTTCTTTGTATTTATGGAGACTTGCAAACTTTCTGTTGATCTCGCTCTGCATAGAGTTCATCGAATAGTGGTATTGCTGCGGGGAGGATCTATCGAATAGAAGACTTTTCAGGTGAGTGACTTCGCCTTCTTTGTCTGGGATTTGCTCGGCTAGATTGTTGATTGTGACATCCCGGAGTTCGCACGAGGCTTTCCAAAGAGTTGAATTCCATTGACGTTGGCAAGCATCACCGCACTTGAATGACCGTGTCTTCTTCAGAAGTAATCCCTTTGGAACCAAATCTTTATCCCTGTATAGTGATAAGTACTTTTGGCGTCCCCGAAGACGATGGAGAGATTCAGCTTTCCTTTGGATGTTGCGTAATAGCGAAGATCTGTCGTCATTTGTCGCATCGTTATTGTTGATGGTGCTGTTCGTACTGCTACTGCTTGTAGTACTGTTAATGATTCCTTGTCCGATCGTATGGGTAGTGGTATGTCTGCCAGCCATGCCGTCACGGATCCGAGGGAGACGACTCCCAGGATGCACACCGAGATAAACGAGGAATACAATTGTGATCAGTCTCAGTGTTTACGTTTGCGGTTCTCCGTCATATTATATGTGTGATCCAAAAAAGTGGTTTAGGAAGAGGGCCGTTGCAAGACTAAATATACCACAATGATTATGACCAAGCTTTCGGGCACCTGCCCTTCATCAGGATCAGGAATTAATAATAAGTAATAATGTATATAGTAACGACAGTACAGTACACATACAAAATGAGAATATTAAATACATCAACAAAATAGAACATAAGTTATATATATAAAGAACAAAATCCGGACAAATGTCATGCTTAGTTACCACAACAGTTTATTTACAAAACCACAAATTTTCGGAAGCCTCTTCCTTTATAGAGATATCACAACATATATATAGTGTGGGGTGAGGGTGTGTAAACATGTATATGGTTTTTCTCCTTACATGTCCAGGATACAACTTTAGCATCATGCTTTGCAGGTTTGTGGTATGATTTGAATATTCAGCGAGCGAGCAAAACAATATTCAAAATTTGTGAGGTCGCAATTACATTGTAATATGGAAACGGGGAAACAATTCTGATGTGGTTTCATTTGCAAAATTTTACAGTGAAAATTTATTTAATAGGCTATACTTTTATTCCGAGCGAGCGTAGCGAGCGATCAATTGGGAATATTGGCTTTAAGTCACTTTGGATTAGGGGCACATGTTATTAAAAAGGGAAACATGGTACTTATCATGGGGAACAGGACACTTATTAGAAAAATAAATGAATGTGTAGAAAGGTAGAAAAGGCAGTTATCAGAGGTGAAAAGGGGCACTAATCACACCTGAAAGGGGGCATTTATAAGAACGGAAAAATGTTCTTATAAAGTAGAAAAATTAATTCAGTGCCTATATATTACAAAGAAAATAAAATGAATTGTTACATTAAAAGGGATAAAAGGGATTAAAAGGGATAAATGCTCTTGTTGAAATAGGAGCATTTATCAAAGGTAAGGTGAGAGATGAGGTGTAATTATCAAAATGGGCACTTATAAGAATATGGAAGGGGGACGTATTCGAAATAAAAATGGGAGGAGGGGTACTTATCTGAAGTTAGAGGGAAAAGTAAAGGGCACTGTGCCCACATACAACCCCGGAGCGGTGCTTCTGACAGGGTCTATATGTTATGATTGTCATTTCATCATTCTTCTATGTATAGTTGGGTGATGATGACACGTGTCATCATCCTCACTTCATTTAAAAAAAAAAATTATACTTCCATATCCCTCCCAGATCAACACCCATGTTGTATAATTTGAAGTAGACGGTTTTCACTTTCTAGTATAGTTTAAAAATATATCGGGAAAAATCAGAGGCAACAACAGAATTGTAAATAAATATTAATGAATTCATATAAATCTACAATATTGTACATAAATAAATAGTAATCTATACTGAAATAAAGAATACATAAATTTTAATAATATTATATAGATATAATGTATCAAATTATATCTATCTACAACACATAATAGAAATATATATTTTCCACCAATTTTTTTTTTTTTAAGAGGGGGTGAAACCTGGGGGGAATGTTCGTACACACCATCCCCCCACCTGAAAAGTGGGGGGGGGGGGATGCATACCCCCCATCCCCCGACCCCCCCCCCCAAAAAAAAAAAAAAAAAAAAAAAAAAAAAAAACTTACAGAATACAACAATTCTTATGTAACAATACATGTATAATCAACCTTTCCCCATTGCTTGGAAACATTTTTTTCTTTTATATTCCAGATGTAATCGCACGCCCAGAACTCCACTTCACGGCCTTTAAATATGAAAAAAAAAACAATTAGTCTGGTTCACTATGTAAGAAAATGGGCTTTCGTTCAAAATTTTTGGAGATAAGCAAAACTATACATTTTTATAATCGTTAGAACATGGGAAATTCAAAAACTAATGTGGGCATTTGCACAAATTACCGGCAGTGCGGCCATTTTGGATTTTCAAAATGGCCGCTATGTGTAACTCGTATTGAACGAATTTGAAGATATTTTTCTAACAGAACCTCATCTTACCATGTATGTGTCATCATATTAAAGGGCATTCTACAACATGATACCACATTTAATGGGTTTGGTGACGATTTGCGATACAATTCTTGGCCAAAAATGTGATTGTTTTACATAATTTTTTACAAATATGAATTTCTTCAAAATACGTATTTCTCATTATTTCAAAAGTTTTTTTCATTAATTAGATTAAAATTTTCAGAAACCTTTCCATATATATCGTTTATATCGTATAAAAATTACAAGTTCATTGCTTATCAAACAAAACAGTTATAGCGCTCTAAAGTTCACACTTTAATATTAGCTAAAGTACAGAATCGATAACAAAAGTGGTTAATAAGTGCTGCCTTCTCCCTGACAATGGTTACATTGGGAGACGTGAAATGGATTATTTCGGTAGTACATGCTATTGTCATGCAGATTGATTTTTTAGTAGGAAGTGTGATGTCAGATGATTCGGTACGATCATATTTTAATGATATACCATTTTTTATTAGTTCCCGTTGCTATGATACAAATGTGCCTAATAGCCGATGGTGTGTGTTGAGAAATCAATAAGGCTAACTGTCCAATAATATATATGTGGAAACCTGGTTTCAAGTGATAATCATGATTCACACCCAACACACGTATATACTAGATTATAGCGTACGGAACTTGCACCCCTACATGTCCATGCCTTCCCCTCCCAATTTCTGCTTTTAAAACGAGACAAATTGGTACAAAATAATATTCATAAAGTACTTTGCATAATGGTAACACAAAAATAATCAATGAGCCTGACAAATCATTTAAAATCTCATGGTTACTGGAAAAATCCCCCCTTCCCCTCTAAAGTAAAACAATGCCTACAAGTAGTATTGGTACAAGGAAGTAATTCAAGCCATCAGTGAAATAACATGGGTACTGTATTCACGTGGTAGACAATATTTACACTCTAAAACATGTAGATACTTGGTGGTGGGGTTCATAACTGGCGCCCGAACCCCACCCCCCCCCCCCCCTCAGTTGTACAGGGAGGTCCCCTAAACATATTGATGCCAAACAGTCTTTAAAGGGAAATCCAACCTTTATAGCAAATTGCTTTGAAAGAAAGAGTAAAAATCAGAGAAGCAGATTGGTGAAAGTTTGAACAAAATCGGACATGCAATAAGAAAGTTATGCATTTTTGAAAGTTGTTGCCCTGAGGTTAAAAGCGCCTCGAAGAAAACCGCAAATTAATGATATTTTTGTGTACGACAAATGGGAGAGTTGTCCACAAAAATGTCACAATTGACTCACCAAATTGCCAATGTGAAATTCGCATAGATGTAGTGATCTCATATTTCAAACATCCATAACTTTCTTAGTCCTTGTCCGATTTCTTTCAAACTTTCGCCATCCTGTTTTTCTTATTTTTCTGCTTTCACACAAATCATCTTATTATCAAGGTTGGATTGCCCTTTAACATCAATCTAAGTCTGGTTTACCCACAAAATTGGATCTCCTGTAACATTTCCAAGCACTTTCAATATTAAAACGAGCATAGTCTTACGAGTTTACATTCGGGCAAGAGGCGTCAGCCCCCCCCCCCCCCTGCTCAGTTGTAGACAAAGTTCATGGCTTGGTCTCAGTCAGCGCATTTCACGCCTCTCTAAATTTTGACTTTCTTTATTTCAGCATTGCAAAAATCTTTTTGCTACGAAAGATTCTTCTAAACCATGTAAACTTAGGTGACGTTTTGAGACTTTTTTTCTGTATTTAGTAAAAATTGGTTGAACACTATATTTCTTGCTACCACTGTTTATCTTATTTTTTTATAAATAGTCTTACTTCAGCTTTACTATTTAACTCAAATAGCAGAACTGAAAAGCAGAAAAAAATGTGACCTTTCGAGATTTTTTCTGTTTTTGTACAAAGTGGTTAAAACGCAATATTTCTTATTCTACTTTTATATCTTTATTTATCCTTATTTATGTTATTAAGCTTTACTATTTACCTTAAAAAGCAGAACTTAAAGTAAATAAAGTTAAAAAACAATATGACATGTAGGATATGAGCATTTTAAAGGTTGTGAGCCGTCTGTGCTGTAATGGTGTGATCATACATGTATGCAATTGTAATAGATTAGCCTAATTGGAGTACCCTAAAACGTCTTTGTAATTGGTTGTACTGTAAAATACATTTATTTAGTTGGCACAGACTGGTCGACATATTAGAACAGGAAGTCTGTCTCTAGTTTGATTAATTAGTAGGTTACAATAATACAGCTAAAGAACTGCACTTGGTATTTAATTCATGCAGGTGGTAGTTATCCGGGGAAGGGGAGGGGGGAATTGACACGTGATGATAGTCGATGGGAAAGTTAGTAAATTAAAAAAAGAAAGTCGTTAAAAGTGACTTTATTTCATGTGCATTCAATTGTATTTCAACCATATTTCTTGCTTTATAGGTCTGTTATTAGAGGGTCTTTTTTTCTAAATCAGTAATCATGGTAATTCAGATAGAAAAGGGATAATAAAATAAGAAGAAATTACAAATAATCTACAAAGAAATAAAAAATCAAATTGCTGTTTTTCATTCAAATTGTACAAAAAAATGTAAATTCTTGCCAGAAGAGAAGAAAATTAGAAACCAAAATATAGCATGACTGATTTTTTTTTTCTAAACTTGGTGTCAAAATATGTGCAAGACTTCAAGGACAAAAGCCAGAACGTGACACAGTTTCAGTTTAGAGACGCAGTGAAATTTGTCTGAGGGCCCCCTAGCCGCCACCAAGGCTTAAAGTGGAGGAAGACTCAAGATTATAAGTTTGTGATAGCACCAAATATTTCCGTTATCAAGGAAACATAGGCTTCTCATATTTAATGTAGTATTTATATTGACCATAGAGAAAGGGCAAAATATGCATTTTATGTCGGTCATTTTGAAAATCCAAGATGGAAGCCACATGAAGCGTTGAGATGGGAAGTCTAATGACGTCACCAATGTTTTTCCTGACTCTGGAAACATAGTATTAGAATATTCCAATAAGTTTCTAGATTGCCTTGAAGCAGAGATAGGGCAATATGATATTTCATGGCGGCCAATTTGAAAATCCAAAATGGCTGCCATATGCGATGAAGCGTTGGGAGTAGAAGTCTAGTAATATCACAGATTGTTTTCTCGACCTAAGAAACGTAGGATTAGCATATTTCATTCGTTTCTACGTTGAAAAGAAGTCGACGTAGGGAAATAATGTATTTGTGGCGGCCACGTTGAAAATCAAATATGGTCACCCATGTCCAATGAAGCGTTGAGATTGGAAGTTTAATTATGACACTAATCGTTTTCCTGACCCGGGAAACAAAGTACTAGCATATTCTGTTAAGCTGGTATAGGTTGACTGGAATATATTTATATAAATATATTAGAATATATATATATATATATATATATATATATATATGCCATTTTTAAAATACAAAATGGCCGCCGTGTTCAGTTATGTTACCAATTGTTTTATCGACCAAGAAAACGGAGGATTAGAATATTTTTGCTAAGTTCCTAGGTTGACCAGAGGCAGAGATAAGGCAACTTATATATTACACATCCGCCATTTTAAAAATCCAAAATGGCCTCCATATCAAGGAAGCGTTAGAAGAAGATGTCTAGCGATGTCATCGTTTGTTTTCTGCACCCATTAATAGTAGTATTGGCACATTTCATTACGTATACCTTTAATTATGTATTTTATGGCGGCCATTTTGAAAATCCAAAATGGCCACCATGCCGGTGTTTGTGCAGAAGCCAACATCATTTAAAAAAAAAATTATTATCCATGCTCTAACAATTCCGAAAATGTAGAGTTTTGCTAATCTCCAAAAAGTTTGAACAAAAATGCACAGAGAACCTGACTAGAAGGCAGCCCTTGGCATTATTTCTTTGTTTTAGCAAATATCAAAGTGTTAACTTTAGAGTACTATAACTTTTTTGTTAGATAAGCAATGAACTTGTAATTTTCATATGATATTGACCCTATATATGGATGCATTTCTGTAAAGTCGGAAGTCATTAGTGAAATGGACTTTTGAAATATGGAGAAATATGTATTTTTGAAGCTATTCATATCTAAAAAAAGATAAATATCACATTTTCGGCCCAAAATTGTTATACAAATCATCACCAAACCCAGCGAATGTGGTCTCATGTTGTAGAGAATTGAATGCCCTTTAATACGCTACCACAAAAATGATGGAATGAGGTTCTGGTGCAAAAATATCTTCAAAAGTGTTTAATACTAGTTTCATATGGCGGCCATTTTGAAAATCCAAAATGGCTGCTGGGTCAGGGTTTTGGGCAAATGCCAACATCAATTTTTGGATTCCCCATGTTCTTCCTATTCCAAAAATGTAAAGTTTTGCTAATCTTCAAAAATTTGAACAAAAATACATAGTGAACCTGACTTAATGCTTTTCCTAAAAATGTACATTATGGACCACACACTCGTCCAAATACTCCGCCCTATAAACAAGGCCACAGGGTGGGCAGGGAGGGAAAAGTTGTCGCCTTGAAAGGAATTTGCTACTACTCTGTACTTGTGTGTGTTCATACACTGCGCATATTCTAGTGTGAATTACAACCGACTTACAATGTAATGTGTATGATTGGCTCCAATATTGATCATTTAGCAATCACTTGCATGTCACCTGTTTTGAGGGGTTGTATCACTTGTTTATCACATGATTTATTTCTGTAGTTAACAACTGTTCTTCTCAAAATATCACTGATTACTAAAATATGATCATTACCCTATAAAAAAATTTGCTTAAATATTTTCCTTCATTTTAGTTCGGAATGTTTGCCAAACTGGCTACTTCGGGACGAATTGCACACAGAAATGTAATTGCAGGAACGGCACAGCATGCGAAAAAGATTCTGGATTCTGTACCGAGGTTGAAGGGCTGTGTGACATAGGATATGTCTCTGATTCTGTAGATTTCCCATCACACTGTAGTGCATGTAAGATTATTTTGTGTAATACTTTTAATAAGTTTAATTATTTAACAAAATACAACAAAAGATGAGATGTGAAACGTGGTTATGAAGATCCCATTAGCCACATTTTAACTGATATTTTGTTGCTAACAGTTTTGTGGATATTATATCATATGATGAACATCTACATATATACACATACATACACAGAGTTTCGTTTATAATTTCAAACCCTTTGATTGCTTATAATTATTTTCCTTTTTAAATAACAAAGCTTCATGATCTTGTTTCTCAGATCACGTTAGATGAAATTTTCACAAACATTATCTGATATCGCATTGTTTTCATGATTAAATATACATCAGTAGATGATCTAGGGAAGGTAGATTGTCCTCCTAAGGTAATTTATTTATTTTGGTAGTTTCAGGATGTTACAGCTCTTGTTCGAAGACATGTCATTGTTCTGGTGGTGTTGAGGATTGCAACTTTCTGACTGGTAATTGTTTATCATCCACCTGTCATCCACGATGGACTGGGGATCAATGCCAAACAGGTAATTGAATTAAATTCAGTTCAGTTTAATTAAGAGATATTATTTGCAAGATTCCAAAGGTCATTATATCACTACCAAGTTCAGAAATATTGGAGAAAATCAGTATAGCCCTCTTCTATTTTTTTAAATGTCTTCAATGCAGTTATTGGATTATTCACACTTTTGTGATTCCTGTTTACTCTGTCGGTTGAACTGTCATGACGTTTCATTAAGCTGTTGTGTCCTTCCACCAAATCAGATCGTTTTCAGACGAGCTCCGAAAAGGCCAATCCAGGAGTGGCGATCTTTTCCTGTGCCTTCACGGCGTCATCGGGACAAGCTATTGCTTCAGAATATGTGAAGGCAGCTATAGGCACATTTTCTCCGGAAGACTGGATCACACATACTAGCTCTAATCAATCAGTTACGACCCTCAACAATTCATTCATTCATGATAATGTGGGGCAGGAAGAAGGGATTTACTGCTTCATCGGGGTTCCTGAGAATTCCTCAGAGTTTATTTTCGTGAGGCTACCTCCAAGAGATTTCTTTGGTAAAAAGTCCCCATTGCAGTATATAATTTTATTTTCCCATCAGATTTTTACAGGATGATTTAAAAGATGCGTATTTAAAACAAATTTGTATGTAATAGGTTAGACATCTGAAATCTCCACCTCTACATTACAATATGGGGGGGGGGGGGGTACCAATCGCCAAAAAATATTTTGCTCTGTGTGTTAGAGGTTCCATGCCGCTATACTGTTTAAAAAAATAATACTTCTATTAAATATATTGCAAGTTTAATTACACTCTCAGTAAGCGACTTGTAAGTCGACTAGTCGACGCACCCGTACGTGCTCGCAAAATAATAGGACGGAACCGAAGTCTATTAAAGTTGGGTTCCTCGCGCTCATTTTCATTTTATCCTATATTTCCTTAATACTCTTTAACTGATGACCTGTAGAATGCCGTGTAAAATTCTTTGAGGTTCTGACTGTACACAAATAGGCCTATATCTTTTCTAGGTGATTGGTACGTATACCATCTGTTATAAGGTACACAAATGTGAAGCGCACTAACCTTTTAAAAAACAGATGAAACGAAACGACCCCCTCCCCTCCCCGAAACAAAACAACGACAAAATCCGCGGCAGATGTGAACGAGTATAGTAAAATAGTATATACGAGTATATAGTATATTTTTTAAAATCATTTTCTCTGTGTTGGCTTATACTTTGCAGTTTTACCCAAATTTAAGGGTGTACCTGAATTACTTGGTGTTGGATACTATCATGCTGTCATCGGTTGGAGACAATGGGACCCTAACTCTGATACAGGGGACGGACCTATTGTTGGATATAAGGTCTACGTGCGCTCAGGTAGCCGCGGTGTCGTACTATCTAAAGAAGTACAACCCCCGAGTATGTTAAACAATACGGACCCTCCAATATCGAAAAGGTCTGCCGAGAATACCAATGATATGGTAACGTACAACGTCAGTAGACTTGAAGCAGGATCAACGTACACGATCCAGATTGCAGCGATTCGAGACGGTATCAACGGTGAAGGAGAACAAGGACCAGCATTGACCTTTACAACAGAAAAACGTAGGTTCTGTATTTCCCTCTCCCTCTCATTTCATAGCTCTTTCCCTCTTTTCGTATGCATATCTCTTCGAAGGCATATAAAAGCTTGCTCGGAACACTGAAAATCAAAATGTTTCAAAATATGATACAGGGACACGCATTTGACCATTCTTTAACAATTACTAATTCTACAAACGATGTGGAATGTATTCTGTGACTAAGCGAGGGGAAAAATATTCAAAGAAAAAAGCATACATTGTTCAATGTTCAACTCCTGATGGCACACGTTATTGATTTTCGATCACGATTCTAGTTCCTGTACTATCGACTACACCATCGAGTCCAGTGACACCTCCGACTACAGTAATGACTAGTGTTGGCGGACTTGCTGGCGGTGTTGGTGGTTCTGTATCAACGGCAGCTGGGGGAGCCGTGGGCGCCATTCTAGTCATTTTAATCATCGTTATTGTCGTCATTGTCGTGTTCAAACGACGAAGGTTCGTCGACTATCTTTCGATCTATATATCGACCATCATGGAAATCACAATTTAAGCTCATATTATTCAATTACACTGTTAATTACCAACTCTTGATTGCACATGAAATCTCGTTGCTTCAGGGACTTTAGGAACATAAAGAATATAATCATTCAATGTTCCACAACATCCATTTATTCTCTATATCTCTATGCATTAAGCACTCATATCGAGTGTTCTATTAAAAGCCCGATATTTGCTAGTTCTGTTGGATATGTGGACCTCCCATAGTTCGCTTTTGACAGTTTGTCTACACTAATATTCTTTCGTTATATTTTTCAAAGAAATGGCAGTCATCCATCTAAAAAGGAAAACATCGAAGATCAATTTCAAGCATCACCTGGTTTTCAAAACACGTCATCAGAAGGTATATTACGATTTTTTTGTTAGTATCAAAGTAATGCATTCCTCAAAATAAATTGCAACGAAAATAAAAGCATCATATAATCTATTACTATTTTATTCCATATAACCTTACTATTTCATGATAACCTATATTGTTCATTTTGATTAATAAAGAGTATTAGTCCGACGAACAAAGCAGATTTTTAAAGAGAAATATATCACACTGTCAGATGTCATTTGGTTCCCTTGGTTATCTTGCTGTGCACAGTGTTACATTGTCTAAGTGTTAATTTTTCGACTCCTTTTCTGTCTAAATCATGGCAGAAAATGACTACAATGGAAAACTTTCGGCCGTCAGCACATCAGGAACACCTCCGGCAATAAGACCTAAGCCAGCTGTGGCTGTCAAGCCTTTCCTACGGGAAACCAAATCCTTGGATGTGGATTCATCCGATGGACCTCCTACAAGATCCAGCAATACACCTGTTGCCAAACGTCAGCCAATACCTGTGGCAAAATATCCCGCCTTTGTCCACAAAAACAGACACACTGAACTTCTATCGGACGAATTTCATGTAGGTTGAACAGAAAAAGAAGAATACCCTTTTATTGATTTATGCTTGACACGAAGTAATTAACAATGTATTTATGACCCGCAAATGTAAGAAGCATTTTCTTACACTTATTTCCCAAAGGCTATCAACGGGTATAATTTATATATTTCCTTTCTCTTCTAGGACTTACCTGACCCAGATATATATCCCCAAACCGTTGCTCTAGAGAAAATCAACTTCAAGAAGAACAGATACAAGAACATTTTGCCATGTGAGTATACTTAAGTTATTTCGACTACCAAACACAACTATCCAGACCTCATCATTTTGTTGACAAGTTTTTTAGGGCAGTTGAGAAAACTTGAATCACTGCGAGTTGCAGTTGTTTTTATCTTAATAGTAGGAGGAGGAATAGAAGTACAGGCCCGTAACCAGGATTTTGCGGGGGGGGGGGGCGATTCAGTATTGGAAAAAAGTGGACCTTTCTGAGGGAGCGAAGCGACCGAGAAGGGGTGGCAGGTGGGGGGGGGGGGGAGGTTAGGGGGCGTGCCCTATGGGCGTGCCCCTCCTAGGGTATGGGCACGAGCGTAGGCAGAATTATTTGACATGGGCTTGGTCAAATGTAAAGCCCAAACATGTACTACCACTGTGTAGGATTCCACATACTGCGACCGAGCAAAGAGAAAAATAAAAATGTACTTTTAAATGGCAAAATCTAGGCTATATCTCCGGTCATCTTGTTGCCAGGAATCATTCAGATTAATATATATGTATATATAAATATATATATATATATATTTTGTTTTGTTTTGTTTTGTTTTGTTTTTTAATTATTAAAAAAAAATTTTTTTAAAGGAAGATAACATTGAGTAATCATGGACATATTACAATAACATACTATGGAAATATTCATGGTCCTCCCTGCCTGAAACTATCTCGTTTCAAAGTTTTGTGATTGAGCGAAGCGCACTTTACTATCTCCCAAATGCTATTTCCACAATACCCCAAGTGTTATATTGGGGCATCTTGTTATTTCTGATTATAGTTTCCAAGAAGTCGATGTTTTACAAAATACTCTCATGGCATTCCGGTTGAACAGGCTGTATTAGACGGCCATAATTTTAAGGTCTTGAATGACTAGACCGGCAGTACTCCATGTGTCACATGGGCGGACTCAAATAAATTTCCAGATGATACTCAACTTGTGCCAATCAAGACAGATTTACAATTTATTTCAGTATATATAACAACTCCGATATCGAAACATCTCTCTGTATTTTAAAACATGAAAATCGGATGAAAGAAAAAAAAATGTTTTAACACATCGAAAACGACAAAGTATATTACTTCAAATTATTACTCTGTTTTCACAACCCCGAAATTCAACCTGACAAATAGGCAAAGGATCCTGCATTGATCCTATCCACAATATCCAATATCTTTCAACTCTGACCTTGTCTCTATACAAATAATAACTTCAAGCATGCATGGATAGATCCTGCAGTGATCTAATCATAATTAAACCAACTTCAATGTTTCATCAGTGTATCATACCTACCACTCCAATAACCTCCTCCAAGAAATATCAACTAAACCTTTAACTTTGTTTCATTCTTTATGCAATCATAGCTCCTCTAAAACATTCCTATGAAAGGACCCTGTACTGATCCACCTTCATAGAATCATAACTTCAACCAATTTCTCCCAACTACTGCATTTACTGGTCACATTTCATATAAAGCTTTAAACTTCACCTCAACTTGACCTTTTCTTCAACTGTCTTACCTCTATCTCTATAAGTCTCTATTTTCATAACTCTAACTCAAAAGTAAATTTATCATCTCAAATCATAAAATTTCACATTGATCCAAATTCAGAATAACACTTCTCACTATCAACTGTTCACTCATCTTCAGAAAGTTTGCCTTGTCTGAATCTCTAGTCTCAAAGCGAATCAGCAAGATTTCCTTGATATTAAGAAGAAAAAAAAAAACCCTTGTTTAATATTCTGCGTTCTCTCTCACTGTATCTCGTAACCAGGTCTCGTAATCGTTGGCTGAAAACTTCCACCAAAGACAGCGCTTTATCTCGTCAGCCCAAAACAATTCACTGAACTTTGTAGAAACGAGATATCCCAATCTTCAAGAACGAATCAATCTTGGAAAATGTCCCGATCTTGGAACCATCTATAATTTAAGTTTTCCATTTTTAAGCAAACAGACACATTAAATACCCTTCTCTCTTTTTTCCATTATGGTTTCTAGATTTCATTATTATATTCCATTAATACAGATTTTATTTAAGTCTTTTCATGCTCATCACTGCTTATCTTCCCAAGTTATCTTTGTATGGTGTGTTTTAGGCAATCTATCTCCTTGTATTGTCTGGATTTCCTGTCCAATCTAACACTTTTTAAAGATCAAAATGCGTCATTGAGCGCTTCAATTTCGTCGTATATATAGGCTGGTAGGAATCAATAATCATTTAAATGTCATATGTCAAAGATAGTTTAATAATTAAAATGTCTGGAAACCCTATTATCTCACATTATTTTCCAATTTCCTTCCTCTCTCCCCTTTCACGTGACCCCATTGTGCGCCCCTTCCCTATCTAATCCAGTTGGTATGGAAGTGTTTCAAAAATTTCAACTTAAACATCACTATTCTGATGTCACTTTGGAAATTTTTCCTGATGATTCTTTTTTGTTGTTGTTCGAGCAGATTTCTGCCCAAACAAAGATAACGTTGGGGTGTTCGAACCCTCTGACCCCCCCCCCCCCCCCCCCCCCCCCCCCCCGTTACAGGCCTGCTATGGACCTACTACGGACCTACTACAAACGAATTTGAATAATTCTTTGAATGACGCTTTGGAAAAATAGATTGCAACATGGCATAAGGAATAAAATTCTAAAATGAATGGTGAAAGACGACACTCATTAATATAGATTTGCCAGATTAGGAAGTTACGGGAAAAATATCGAAATAAAATGTATGAAGATAGACGGAAAGACCGATATTTTTATCACGTTTTTTCCCCTTTCAATCATCTCTCCCCTCGCTTCTTTTTTTTCTTCAATCTTTTTTTTATATTTTCAAGCGGACCTCTGCTCGCCAACAGGGGGGGGGGGGGGGGGGCTGGACTCAGTAGTAGTAGTAGTAGCAGTAGTAGCAACACTAGTGCTGGTCGGTCGTGCTAATAGCAACAATAAACATCATAGCTCTTATGATTCAAGTAAAATCAGGAGAATTTTTTATGTTTGTAAAGTAGATTTATGCTATTACAATTAAAGTGATGTGCATTTTGATTTTGATGTTCTCTCCTTTTTTTTTTCTTTAACTAATTTTAGCGGAAACTGATAACTGATTTATAGATAGATGTAAACCCGAGATCTGACTCATTAAAAAAAAAATCATATCATACCATTTATCCAGATGATTCGGCAAGAGTGAAGTTAGAGATCATAAACAATGATCCTCATTCCGATTACTTCAACGCATCCTACATTCCTGTGAGTAAAATTACATAAGGGATCATGATTGATATTGTGATAGATTTAATTTTATGTATATACATACATAATGCATATTACATATGCACACATCCAATTTTAATTATCATAAATCAAATGATTAAATTAAAAAGATCTGAAAGCCAATTAAATGACATTATGACACAATGCAAAATAAATTGACTGACTACATAAAATAAATACACGTTTTATATGCTGAATACTAACGATCTGTATTCGATTTCCAATAGAGAAGTAATACAAATTGCATCAATGGTTGGCATCGTAATTAAATTTATCACATGCTTTTGATTTTCATGAATTTTTTTTCTTTTTCGAGGAACAAAGTACTTGTTTGCTTGTATACCCTAAAATAGTGTAGTATCCATAAGCCTTCTGTAATTACAATAATAATAATAATCATCATCATCATCATCATCATCTTTGGCATTTTAGAAGTTGCATTTTGATGTGTGTTTTTTTTCACACACAGAGTTTTGATAATGACAAGGCTTACATCGCCTCACAAGGTATGTCCATAAAATGTCCATAAGAATTCAACCTCCATTTTTAGTTTGTGTGACGTAGGTTAATGCAATGTATTCAAATGCTAAATACAAACATAAATTTGTTAGTTTTATTCTTATTGAAACATCGACTAAAGTAATAGGCCTACATTTTGCAAAGCTATGAAACAATCATTACCTACTATGCGATATCTTGTCAAAGCCGGGGGGGGGGGGGGGGAGGACTAGCTTTTACCATTATTTGCTATACAGTCTTCAAAAATTTCAGGAGGAACGCGAACCCCCCCCCCCCCCCCGCCTCCCATGGTACTTACACATATCACCATGATTACACTAAGGATGACATGTTGATGAACATATTTTTGATGAGCCATTGTAAATTCTTTTTCCAAGGGCCTAACAATGCATCTATGGATGATTTCTGGAGGATGGTGTGGCAAGAAAATGTGACGACTATTGCTATGGTTACGAAGCTCAAAGAAGGAGATAAGGTTAGAAATATTAGTCATAATTGAGCAAATCGTATATAGATAATAAACATGGTCCTTTGGTATAAATATGACTAGTTTATAATGACTAGTTTGATAAACTGACAAGTGATATTCCACGATATTAACAATTTCTTTCTCAGTGCACTGCCAACAGCAGATTCACTTTCAATAGGGCTGATGATGTTACACCCGTCATTATATCTGTTCATATTTTTATTTCACTTTTTTTTTCTTTGACATCAAACATTCCTGGTCATTACTTTAACCCCTTCCAACCCCTCAAAAAAAAAAAAAAAAAAAAAGATAAGAAGCACACCGATTCATGAAAACATTTTACGAATATTCAGTACAAGAGACGTTTCTTTTTTCAACTCCTTGGATACCATATTGACCTATTACAAACGGCCAACGACTTTGGGAAGAACTGCTAACGGATTTAGATGTCGAGATTTACAGATGTATTGATTGCTTGTTAAGAAGTATAACAGGTAATCATTTTAGGAAAGGTGGTAATTATATATTCCTATATTGCTTTCACAAAATTTTGATAAATAATATGATTTTGCTTTCAATTACGCGTATAGTTCTGTAATTTAACAATTCCCTTTTGATTGAAATAGATTAAATGTCGCCAGTACTGGCCTGATCGAGAAGGTGATTTAGTACAGTTTGGAGGAATCAAAGTGGAATTAGTATCACTGGAAGCTTGCACAGGCGGCGTGAAAAGGAAAATGGGGATGCGAAAGGTAAGCATAAGGGTCCTATACCTATGTTGTGTTAATTTCCCACTTTTCACTACTACGGAAAAAATGGAGTAATTATGATTTGATCGAAGTTCCACAACGACAGATTTATTTAGCAGAAACGTAATCCTACTAATCATAAATATAGGAACTTAAATCGTTTCTCATCGTATTATTTGTCTGATTGAAATTATCAAAATTCGTGGCTGCATGAAAACACTGCACAAGCCGACACGTTGACAATAATCGTGCTAAACGTAATAGGGTTAAATCGGTGTAAAAGCTGATAACCTCATCAAAAACACATTCATTCTCTTTGCATATGAAATGTCTTGTTATCCTTAAAATATGTAGGGTGAGGACTATAAGAGTGTTACTCAGTTCCACTACCGGGAGTGGCCAGACAAGGGTGTTCCTAAACACACCTCATCACTTCTCAACTTCATCAAGGAAGTCAAAGCTGATCATGGACAGAACATGCATCCACTGATCATACATTGCAGGTAGGCTTCGTAGCTGATTTTACATGTTAAACCCATTCAGGAAGAATGCCTATTTTTGTGGTTTTCTCAAAAGTTCTTTTATTTCATTGAGAGCTCCCCTGAAAATATCGCAGATTCATTAAAAGGAGAATAATAATGATAATATCTCCACACATTCCTTTCTCATTGCAATACTATATAGCATTCTATGCGATGACTTTTTGAACCAAATAATAAGCTTTTAAATTAGCAACATGTTGACAACTGTTTTCTTATACAATTTTTATATTGGATGTAGTACTATCGATGTATATATATATATATATATATAATTATTATTTTATTATTATTATTATTATTATTATTATCGTTGTTATTATTATTATCATTATTATCATCAATATCATTATTAGGTAGCCCCCTCCACCCCATAATGTATTTGCCCCTTTTTTCGATACATGGCTTCTTATTGAAAACAATATAGAGAGAAAGGAAAGCAAAAACGAGTTTTGCTAATTTGATGAAGAATATAATGATAATAAATAATAAAAATAATAATAATGATAATGGTTTGGAAGGAAGGAATGGCAACTTTAGATAACATCCAAAATAGAGCCTCTTTCCTAATGTGTTTGGGCCGTAAGTGTGGTAAACACCGTTTTACCCATTTGGGCTACTTTTGATTTTTCATGCGTTTTATTATGAACACAATAGCAAAACCGATACGAATTTTTACATTTCTATCGTATTCCCATACCATGACTATAACTGATTAGTCACAGAGAAAACGCTTAATACGTCATTTTTCTTTTCAGTGCTGGTGTTGGACGTACAGGTGTGGTAATTAGTATCGATAGTGTCGCAGCTCATGCCAAGAGAGGTGGAGTGGTAGATGTCTTCAACTTTGTGACGAACATAAGGCAGAAACGACCATACATGGTCCAAACACAGGTTTGTTTCATATAGCTATAGTTTCATTCATCAACTTTCTGTTCATGAACACTAGTAAATCTGATAAAAAATCATTTCAAAATGAGGGGCATTAATTATTAGAAACAAAAGGGATCTAATAAAAAGAACATTTTACTAACCTGAGTAATGATGTAGTAATGATGTAGTTGAAAATGATATAGTCCTATTTAGAACCAGTGAGAAAATAGATACAGTACTAATTTAAATAATTACGTCCCTTACCTGCATACAGGAGCAGTACGCCTTCATCTATGCAGCTGTTCTAGAAGATCTCCTATGGAGGCGTACCCTGGTTCCTGTCATTCACTTCACTGACCATCTACAGGATTTACGCACTTCACTTGATGGACGTGGACGGTCCAAGATGACGAAAGAGTTCGAGGTAGTACATTTCAGACATTATCGATAAGTTGGATAATTGTTAAATCTTTCTTTTCTCTTTAATACGTCCTTTAACTAATAGATTGGAAAACTTGCAACATTTATAATAGTCCTTAAATGGTTCCTAGATTGCATTTAGTACTTAGACATACAATTACCTTTTGATTGGAGGATTATAAAACGTGGAATCAATGGAATCACGGACCAACTTCTGCTTTTAAGTGAATCTAGATGATTCTAAAGTGTGAATAATCTTACAGTATTGCGGGTGATAACTTCTAAAGTATTTAGAATACGCATTTAAGACCTTTTCTCTCTTCTCTCTTCTCTCTTCTATTAGACTCTGAAGAGCCTTTGCCCAGATCCTCCGGCTTTTAAGACAAGATCAGGAAGGACTCCAGATAATCATCCCAAGAATAGATACGGGAATAATCTACCATGTGAGTTATGCCAACGTGCCAAAGAGGTCCTATTATACAATGATTTAGAAAGAAGCAGTTCACGTAACAGTCTGTGCATTACCGTGGGTATAGTTTGAGGTCGAACAGCAATCTCCAGCATTTCGGATAGTGTAAAGACACATTAATGATATTCTTGAAATGTCCCCCCCCCCCCCCCCACCACGAAATTGGCGACTTTTGTAGGAATGGCACTAGACATGCTAGAAGAGGATGGGGTACAAGGGGTTATCCCGAAGAACTTATAAAGACTCTTTATCTGCAGGTTATCCCTTCCTGGATGCAGCCTCTAATCCAATTTCCATCGAAGCCGTCTGCCTCCCCACGAGATACCAGCCACAGGAAGCTCCTAGTAGAGAAAACGCTCACAACCGCTTTGTCCCAACGTATTTCCATTCACTTAGCCAAGCCCCCCCCCCCCCCGGGGGGGGGGGGGAGGGGGGAACACACACACCCACACGCACACACACACCACACACACACACACACACACCACACACCCACACACATTCCCACTCCAGGCGACGCGTGGAACCATTAGCCCGCCGCATCAGTCAACTCTTGCCACAAATCACGTATATCAAATTATAGAGTTTGCATACACGGAATTACTTACAAAATGGTACATGTGGACCTAGAGGCGAACTGATCAGCTTCGTGTCCACTGTCCACTTGAATAAGTAAATAGAAGGGTTAAACACCTACAAAGACACACATACCCAAGCACGCACACAGACAGTTAAGCATGCCAACCATTCCAACACACTTTCAAAAGCGCTCCGCGGTCCCTGCCTAACTGCCTAAAGAGCAAAATGCAATGTTAACACCAAATAATTTGAAAGATTACTCGTTGTGGTAGAATAAATATCATTCATTAGTATGAAAATTTTAATTGTAGAAGTGCATTATTAAAAATATATATATTTTGTTCCTACCTCATTACAGTGGAGAGAAATCGTGTGAGACTAGACTCTACAGACCAAGATTACATCAATGCTACCTACATGAAGGTAAACTATTATTTCTGGGTCAAACAGATTGAAATTGAATGAAATATTTGAAAGCAGTCTTTCACGTCAAAAAATTGAAGTCCCCCCCCCCCCCTGTATTATTACATGTACCATCATTTGAATCGTCTTAAAACAAAAATTTGAAGATATGTTGTAGGCCATTACCAGTTTTTTTTTTATTTTTTAAAAATTAATATCCCTACTCTGATTGTCATCCACAATAAAGTTCTAACTTCGTTTATGTTGCTTCATCGTAGGACTTCATCTCATTTCTTCCTTCGGTGACTTTAACCTGAAAATAAAGAGTTTGATGTAGAACCGGGTCATAGTTTTGATCAGAGCAGAAAAAAAATCGAGTTACAGTTGTAGCCAATGATTTTACCTGTTATTTGGATGTTATCAAAGCAACCAGCTCTCATAAATATTATTATTATTGCTTTTAGTTATTAATGATAAAGAAGTAGTTCAGCAAATGTTCATATTATTATCGGATATTTTCATTTACCCCAATTCATCTCTTAGGGAGCACACTGCACATTCATAACAACCCAGATGCCGATGCCACACACTGTATCTGATTTCTGGGCGATGGTCCTGGACGACAAACCTTCCATAATTGTCATGCTTAATGACGAGCGTCAACATGACAAGGTAGTAGTGCAAGTACATAAAACATTTGAAAAATTCAGTTGGTTAATATTTCGTCAACATTTGAGCGGTTTAAATTACCCCCTTTTCATTACTTATATTGCTTGGAATATATAGAAATTTGTATTCACCTTTAACTCTTAGGGTGCCAAGGGGTTTAGCTCTCTTCAAAATTTTACAAAAATATGATCAATGCTTACTTTTCAAATGTCTGCACTTTGTTAACCATCTATTATTTCACAAAATATTGTGTACAAAACTTTCGGAAATTTATTACCATTTCCTATGATACCAAACATTATTACTTTACCCAACTTCATGCATAATAATTATTGAAAATTACATTTGAGTTTCTTTTTCGGCCATTATTTTTTGGTTTCTCATTTGTTTAGTGTTGTTTAATGTTGAAATAAGGTAATATCTTTTTAAAAATCTGCAATTTTTCTGAAAATATATATGGTAGCATATAATTATAATCATATATTTAGAATGCTTTATTTATGCTTAAAATTTTGATATACATTGACCACCATATACTTTTCCTGTGGTCGAGCAATTGGTGAATGAAAATGACAAGTCTATTTGTCACATATACGTGACATCAGCACTGAAAGAGTTAAAAAAATAAAGTTAGAAATATCTAAGAACGACATTTGTATACACACTAATTTATAATAAAAAGCTACCATCATGGTTATTTTAGAGACATTCATTTCGAATGTGTTCATAAGGTAATGTTTTGGCACCATGAAACGATCTGCATACGATATCATACGATGGATAGAAATGCCGACGTACTAACATATTAACCCGTTGACAACGGGAGCCGGGAATATCCGGTCCCCGTAGGAGACAGTCATATACGGGAGCCGGGTTTATACGGTTCCCAAATTATGGTCACTTTGACCCCTTTTAACGCTTTAAATACACCTTTTAACATGGCTTTTCTGCACCCATTTTAATATCAGTATTAAGTTTACCAAATAAACTACACCTTCCCGTGAAGACTTGATAATCACATACCATTTCTCACTATTTTGAAGCATTTCAAAAAAATATTCCCGTACATCCATCGACAAAATTTACGTATACCAGTGCACATTAACGATCGTCCCTGGTTTTTCAGATTTTCAGTTTCGCAGATCCTCTCGGACATGCATTTATTGTATGTGCTTCATAACTCCTGGGAGCAGCGCAAAATAGCGAACGAACGCCACTTGGAAGGGCGCACACGCGCGGAAGCCAACGAACACCGGAAGTGAAAAACTTGAGCTTGCTTTATCTTACTTGCTACATGTATAGAGACTGTGCTTGCTATGCGTGTAAAGAAGTTAAACCCGTATTCCTATATAAACTTATACTACGCCAGTTTCCAACTAAGATTTAGGCTGTTGGCATTAGTCCTATAGTTATAGCTAACAATAAGCAATGTTTGACGATTATGGACACTGTTCTTTTCAAACTGGACAATAGGTTCGCTTAGCTTAGGAGGAACAATGGTAACTGTAACCATTGGTAACCACCTCGCCGAGTCTCAAAAGAAGAGGATTATAGGATGACTAATTCATGACTAGACTGCAAATGTACACGAAAGTGCCGTCTTTGTAAATAACTAAATTGTATATTGAGACCCACATGTTCTAAGCTTTGACACAAAATGTGTTCAACCCCCCCCCACCCCCCCCCCCCCCCCCCCCCCCCCCCCCCGCCCCCCAGCGCTGTCTAAAAAAAAGTCCACAAATTTCTAAGAAGAAAAATAATACTGGGAAGTGAATGAGCGAGAGATATTGTAGGAGTAGGCTTACTAATCAGGAAAGGTGACATTATAGTACATGTAGAAAGCAAAATAGTGCAACAAAATTTGATCAATTTTTTCCCCCTTTTTTATCAGTGAATTGTCATCCGTATGTATTTCTTTTTATTGCAACTCTGTTTCCGAGTCATGTTGCCATTCTAACTGTCATTATTTTACTTTCTTTTATATTGCTTATTCTGTAAATCTAAATTTCATGCTCGAAAAGAATGCACTTTTTATTTTTATAGAAAGGAACATGGAAATAATTGAAATTAAATGTACTGTCTTTATTTTAAAAATGGTATTTGTCATTACATAAACACGGCAGAATGTTAGATTACCGACGTTTCATTTTTACGTTTAGACTTGTGATTTTTTTTTTCCTATCGCGGGAAATGAAACGCTTAGTCGAAAAACGAACAGAATGAATCGGACAAGGTGTATCATACCTGAACACATAATAGTGTGAAATGTGAAAAATATTCAAGACCGACACAGCTTCATCAGAATCATTTTAAAACTATATCACCATAACAGATAGTTTGGGAATTTAGCAAGGCTATTCGCGGGGGATAAAAATTTTATATAATGGGAAAACAATTCTTTCTGGGTAAAAAGATTTCATGGCCCCTTGAGCCTTGGTAAAGCCGGTGGGATACTTCCCCACCCCCTCCCCCTCCCCCCATCCCCAGTGCTAGAGCACCTGGAGATTCGGTGGGGTAAATGAAATCATGTTCTTTGCACAAAATGTCCGGGAAATTTTCAGCCTCCCCCCAACCCCTTCTTGAGATTTGAGATTTGTTCCTGTGAAGCAGAAGCCCATGCATCGATGAAAAATGTAATCCCCATCCTAAGATGGCGCCTCGGGAATCGGTGGGATAAATGGAATTATGATATCCTTAGCACAAATGTCAGGAAAATGTTTGCTCTCCCCGCCCCCCTACCACTTCTTACGATTGGAGATTCGTCCCTGTGAATTAAGGTGAAGCCCATGCATCGATGAAAATGCCCCCCCCCCCATCCTTCGATAGTGCCTTGAAAATCAGTATGATAAATGACATCATGTTCTTTGCACAAACTGTCGGGAAAATTGTCACCCTCTCCCCTTTCTTACGATTCGAGATTCGTCCTTGTGAAGCAGAAGCCCATGTATGCATCGATGAAAAATGTAACTCCTTGAAGTGAAAATTAATAGCTTGATGTTTCTTTCTTCATGTCTCTCTCGCTATTTCCCCTATCACTCTCTCTAAAATGTGTTTTGGTGTTGAATTTTATACCTTACATACCTATGTACATCTTTAAAGAGTCTCTTGCCCGCTTAATTTATATCAGCTTTCTAGTTTCTAAATCTGGCGAACGGGCGAAGTGAGTAAGAAAAGAAAGGAAAATAAGACACCCCTCTCCCTGTGGTTGTGCAGTATTTGATCAACTACATTTTGGGGAAGGAATTGGGGAAGGAAGTTGGGAACGGGACGGTACCATGGACTTGAGAAAGATGAAAGAGGAATACAGCAGGCTGTCTGACACTTTCAACTAGCGAACACGCAGATAACGAATGACAAGAAAATAATGCGCTATTTTCTCTTTCAATTATTACAAATTACAAAATTACGGATACTAATATGAGCAGAATGGGTCTTTGGCACACTACCGCTGGATGTGCCGATGACGAATTTTGTTTATTGGTTCCAGTAATTCTCGTAAGATGTAGGCCTGCATGAACTTCAAATAAAAATAAAGCAATGATGTAGATCTAGATATAAAATATAAATATCACATTCCGGTGAATAAAATTCTTTCTAAAACACCCCTCCCCTATCACATTGTTATAAATGTGTTGGTAGTTTAGGCCTATATTCGTAAAAAATATGCCCTTATCTTATTGGATGATGTGACAATATTTTTATCATTTCATCACTTCTCCTGAACCATTGCACCACAACCCCAATGGAACGAGATTCGTCATTGTCATCCCCGTAAAACCCAATTTTATTTTTATCATTATTATTATTGTTATTATTATCATTATTATTATTATTATTATTATTATCATTATTGTTATTATTACTATTACTATGATTATCATCATCAGTATTATTAATTTATTGGGCGGGGGGGGGGGGGGAGGTGGAGTAAAACATCTACTTGGCATCTTGCATGAATAATGATCATACCATAAATTCCACGCACATTATATTGACGAATGTGTTCCCTTTCGTTTTGGCATACACCGTTATAGGTCTCATTATCATGTAGGTTTTAAAAAAATGTTTATTTTCTATAATGAATATGAAATAGTGTTACATTGCTTGTATTTTTATGGCTTCTGAACAGTGTAACACCGGCACCGTTTTCTATAACTAAATTATGTGTACAGTGAAATTCGTGGTTAGTATAGAATAATTAGACTTTCTTTTTCTTCTTGCGAAAATTTCCATTTTAATTGTTTACCCTCTGAATTTAGTTGGTTGGATACTATAAGTATAAAAATGAACCCCCCCCCCCCCCAAAAAAAAAAGCTTTCCATCACAAATGTGTTATTTGTTTCGAAATTTACTATTGTACCATAACGTTCCAACTTGTATAGCTGAGGCCTATCGAAGAGGGGTGCTAAAACTGGGTGGCAACGCTTACAAGTGTTCTTTTCAAATGGGACAATAGGTCGTCTAAAGGGGAACAATGGTAACCGTAACTACCAGGTAGCGTCTCAAAGAAGGGGATCTACGGTTGAGTTCACCTTTTGTGAATAAAGATCGCTGCAAATGGGCCAGTGCTGTTCTTTTGTATCTGCAGAAGAAGTATATATTAGCTATTCATACCAGAAAATGATAATACATTCCCAGAGAGATTGGTGAATCAAAAGTGGTGCAGCAAACTATTCACCAGAGAGGGAGAGATCGAGGGGGAGGGGTTGGGCGGGGTGGTTATGACAGACAATTGAGAGAACACAAGCAGAAAGGAGTAATGAACGTCTCTTTTATCCGCACCTCATTTCAGTGCCACCCACTGTATAACCTTTTTTTTTTTTTTTTGCAGAGCTGTGCACAGTATTGGTCTGATGATGACTTTGTTCAGTTCGAGTCATATTCAGTTTCAACCTTATCGGCATCATCTGATCGGGACATCATCACTCGGAACTTGAAAGTTACTAGAAACTCAAAAGTATGACATATTTTGTTTATTTTTATTCATTTTCGTCAAAAAAAAAAAAATCAATATAATCGTATAGGCGAGAAATGTTAATGTACTAAAACTTATCCGAAACGGAAAATTTTATTAATCATGAAGGTATAAAATTTCAGCCAAAGAAGAACGAATTCAGAAAAAAAACCCAACAACAATGCATTTATATTCATCCCGTGGCCTGGATGGGGTCCATATAGTGCTTAGAAATAAACATTTTAGACTTCATGAAATGAAATGTTCTTTTGATCACTTTTTAATTTGCACATATACACATCATTATAATTTTCACTTTTACTGTATCTGACGAAACATTACAAAATGCAATACACTGAGTACCAATACTAATACCTCTTAGGGATCTAATTCCTCGAATTCCTTGGTTTAATTTCATTTCAGGCCAGTCACACTGTCACGCAGTATCAGTTTCGAGGTTGGCCCCAAAAAGGATCTAAACGGCAATCAGGGGCTCGGTCTTTGCTCAAACTCATTCGTACTGTCAACAGTTCCCCCAACAGACAAAATGGATATTCTATTCTTGTGCACTGTTTGTAAGTATAGTGTTTTGAAATACTTAATACTAAAGTATGTCATAATACATGTACATTATCCATGGACACAGAATCGTCCTTATTCACCAAATTTTCAAATGAGTTCTTAAGCCACATTAGTGATTATACTTATATTAAATCGTTATTAAACTTACATTATTTTTTATAAAAGAGTAAAGTTGCACAGTGATCTGATGATAGTTCAGCCTTAATAATTTGGATCTTTTATCATAAAATTCACAATTGGGGTATATTTTGTCTCTATGCCGTTCCATTATTACCGAACGTGTATGTTCCACAGGATACTATCTCAATGCAACTACTCCCCCCCCCCCTCCTCTCTCTCTCCTTCTCTCACTCTCTTTCACTCTATCTCTCTGATTTTAACCTATGTTGGTTCACTTTCCGCTATTAATCGTTTCATATCATATTATTGTATAAACATTTCAATCATGATGAGGACGTCAGCTAAAGCTATGCTGATGACAACCCCCTTTTCTGTTTATCTCTTTAATGTGGCCATACATGTTAAAAGATGTAAATATATGACAGCGTATATAGAAATGAAAAAAAAAATGATTATGTTTCTTTAAACATGTGTTTACCTTGTGTTTGGATTTGAAGGAGTGGTGTTGGTCGCACAGGTGTATTCTGTACTGTTATGGAGTGCATCGCTCAGATAGCTGAGGGGGATACCATCGATATCTTTCAGACAGTCAAGATGCTGCGAGCTGACAGGATGCAATTCGTCCAAACTGAGGTATGAAAACTGATTTATATCCTGTTAAAGTTTGTTCCTCTTATCTCCTCGTTTCTATACCCCCACCCCCAAAAATAATAACAATAATAAGAAAAATAAATAAATAAAAGATATATAGCATATGGAATTGCGATATGAAAAATAAATAGTTGAGAAATATGTACCACAATGATGATGGAAAACGTTTCCCAAACAGATATTGTTATAATTTCATCAACATCACATTTCCTGTTTTCTTTGGATCATAAAGATGTCGCGGGGCCCTAAATACTTTAAAATAAATGTCTTGAAAATATATGTGATAGTAAATTATTTGAAATGTTTAAGCTGGTCATCACGTGACCATTTCACTTATATTCATTCCTGATGGAATACAAAACTCTTCCTTTTCATTAATATAGGAGGAATATGCTTTCATCTACGATGTCATCCGTGAATACTTGCTCTCTGAGAACTATGAGCAGCTTCCTTACGCTACAGAGGATCATACATACGGCAATGTGGAGACTGAAAACACACACGACCCGGAAGAGAACCCGTACGAGGTCACAGACTCACAGGATACCACAACTGCAGCACTCGTTTATGGTAATGTAGTGACTGAGAGAGACGAGGAGAGACCAAAGCTCAAGGCACAAGAATCCTACTCTGTATATCAAAACTTAGCATTTGAATCTTAACAAGGGGTTTCTCATGGAATACTAATGCGATAAAAAGTACAGACGGCACGAAGTTGACCGAACTCCGGCTAGGCCAATGCTTCGGGTTTTACCAATCCCAACGGGTCTTATTATCATACACCAGAACAAACGTTTAGAGTAATGTTCAACCATTGCAGAATACAACAACGTGGTTTACTTCTGGCCCTATAATTACTTTTTCACATGTGACTGAACTATTTGATTGCATTTTCATCTCGCGAATTCTGAAACACAGGGCAATAATGTCTTGGAGGTGGTTCAGTATTAATTTCATGTCATCCGGTTATGGCATTTGTGATGAAAGTCATTGTATTATGTGTATTAAAACTGACACAAAACTCCGACTGCATTTTCCCATGAACCTACTACTTTTTCTCTCTACTCAAAAATGCGTACATGCGAAAGCCCACCTTTGTATCGCTATATAAATCCAACTTGCTTTTAGTTTGTTGAAAGGTGCTCTTGAAGTCCCTAGCTTAAAATGAATTAGAAGATATTTTGGTAGTAAATTATGAGTCTTTTTGTGAGCCCGATGATGTACAAATGACGCAAAACGTCTTCGTCTCCCACTGTGAGGGTTAGCCACAAGATATATTCAATAACCAAATAAAACTTGACCTTTTCCATGATTAAAAAAAAAAATGGAGAGGGCATGGTAACAAATTACGGACATATCGATTATTGAAAACTTTCATCAAAGAAGAAAATATCTGAAAATTCTTACCGATAGAAACATAAGACAAAACATCTGCAAACTTCGCATAAGCTCACATAACCTAACTATTGAAAAAGGAAGATATCATCGCCCTCACAAAATACCAGCGAATATACGTGTTTCTTTTTTTGTTTTTTTTTGTGAATAATGTAGTATGCAGAAAGTAGGAGACGAATTCCATTATGTCATACAATATGAGAAATTTAGAATAAGAAGAGAACTGTTTTTTGATAATCTTAAAGCACTCAATGATAACTTTGAAAACATAAACAGTTTTGAGAGATTCATATTTATAATGTCACTCAAAGAAGACGCTCTTATAAAAGAATTTGCCAATTTTGTACGATATACTATTAATCAACGTGGTAACCTTTGAATTGTTTATTATTAGGCATATCTTTAAAAAGGTCATAAATATAGATAATTATAAATATATGTACGGTATATAATTCCTTCAAACTTACACTACTTGTACATAATCTGATAAGTTATATTTCATGAAAGAGCATGTCTAGTTGATCCATTATGGGCAATTCCATTTGAGAAGGGCAAAATCAGATAACTTTAGATTTATACTAATAAAGATCGCTTTAATTGTTCCAAATAGTCAAATCCTTATATTAAAAGAAACTGAAAAGAAACTTTTTCCGCATCTCATTCGGAATTTGCACAATGCATGTTTGAAGTTACATGACAATTTTTTGCTGTTTACTAAATATTTTGGGCAATGTAATGATTATAATTATTTTTCCGCATCTCATTCGGAATTTGCACAATGCATGTTTGGAGTTACATGACAATTGTTTTGCTGTTTACTATTTTTTGGGGGGCGATGTAATGGTTATGATAAAGTAAATACATTGTTCAATTTGTGTCTCATGCATTCACTTTCATTATAATCGTGTACGTGTACGCAACTTGTGTTCCAATGTATGAGACATATTATATCAAACCAGTATTTTCAGGAAGCGTGTTTTAAAGCTACTACAATATGGGTATAATTCCGTTACCATAAACGGGGGAAAGTTTTCTTTCTAGCTTTAAAAGTGAATAATTTTTGGGGAAACTGAAAATTCTCTGATTTCAACTTGTACCTAAAAACTTCCGAAAACACGTATTTAAATATCTTTTTTCTGTTTAGCCAAATTTATGGTAACGGAATTAACATCATGCATGAAAGGTTAAAAAGTGATTGAGAAGTTGGAACATGTGTTTTATGCATATATCGTATGTGAAGTAGCTTTGACGTGTCATTAATTGCAACAACAAAAAAAAGAGAGGAAAAAAAAGAGGCAAATAATCTAGTATGAATAATAAATGCGTATGTTTACATTACTTTAGATAATTATGGTTATAGAAAGGAAAAAGTTTCAGTTTTAGACGACATCAATTTTATGACCCCCGGCGCCCCCCCCCCCCCCCCCAATTTATTATAAAACACTATTTTGATTTGTTTGTTTTTTTGGTCTTGGTACATGTATATTCACATGAATATTCAGTTATTCACCTACCATTCATTTACTTATCATTCTGTCAGAGTTCCTGTCAAAAATTTGCAAACTCTTTTGAATTTTCTTTTATATATATTCTTGCAGACATTAATATAAACATTAAAACTAAAGCTGGATTTAGCTTTACAGATAATTAGGTTCTCCATGTGATTTTCACTTACATGTGAGATATAAATGCAATTTATCATATTATCACTCAATCACGCCAGTTTGCCGTTTTGCTTTTGCATGTCAATCCTTCTCAGTGCCTTTAAAGGCTCTCCTTTTGATGGTTTAGAGAGATTAGGTGACTAACTTGCAAGTCTATCTTTTTAAGGATTTTAATTAGTAGAGGAACACCTTCATAAATCTTCATATGCGAAGAATAGCCAATGAATGATTGAGTAGGTATTGAGTTCAAATATTCATAATTTCGTTACCATAGCTATTATGCCAATTTGTAATATGGAATATTGTTTTAATAATCAAGTTTATTTACGCTGATGATTAAATGCCTGCAACTCAACTGACAAAATTAAACACAAATATACCAAGCAGTTGCGGCTTACCCAACTAAAACTTAGTAACCTTACCTATTTTCAGTTTATTCACAGATACCTTTTCATAATGACCTTATGGTACTTATTTTATTATTTTTTTTCACTTGAGATTGCTAATAAAAATTTATCAATATTTAAGTTTACAGGAGATTGAAGAAACTTTAGTTTTCTTAGTAAATTTCAGAAGATGGAATTCCGTTACAGATGACTTATCTAGAAAAAGAGCAAGTACTACATATCTGTCATGTTTATTTTTCAATCTCTTTCTATCACAATTAATTTGAATAAATAGAAAGCTTAATCAAACATGAATCTGGAATAATTGGCTTGTACAATGTACATTTCAGAGGATATTGAATGGAAATGAGAGATTTAAAAATGCCATCAATTTCTGTAATTCAATTACCACGGTATACCAGAATATACTTTATGTAAGTGAAAATTGTGGGGTATGAAAGAGTTCAGGTGAAAGAATGAGTACATCTGCAGATTATTAAATGGTAGGAAGAGGACCAACGTACAAAATTAGTGCACAAAATCCAAAAGTGTGATCGAAAATTCTCTATTTTATAATTCCGTTACCGTGGAATTGCTCTTATGAATATTTTGTTTTTTGTTTATGTTTTGAATGCTATACTCACGATAAATTGTTCTGTTTTTGTCATGTGTTACTCTTATTATTATTATTAATATTATTGTTCTGATTATTGATGTTATATTCGAACAAAATATTGATTGATATGTCAATACATATATACATACATATCAGTGAATTTTTAGTGTTTGCTCCCGTCCTGTAACGGTTCGTTATCAATAACCGACGCAAAGCAGCGCCCCCTCTTGCGGGCATTACACATTGTCATGTAGCCAAATGTTCAGCTCACATTGAATGATTGACGTTAATGTTATATATTAAATATTAAAGGACTATTCCACTAAATATGTAAATACTTAATGTTCACATAATAACATTTTTCATATCGATGTATGATTCCTGCGATTTCTGTATATTTTTCTCCTAAAAAAACAAGCTGTATTTTATTTGGAATAATTGAGTGAATGTTCAAAATTTGTCTTAATGCGAGGATAAACATATATTTTAGCAGATATTTCAGATCATTTAAGGATTTGATTCTTCAATTATTGCTTCGTACTTATGTTTTATTGTGGGACCAGTGAATTACATCAAGTATAAATATTACACAAGGTTGAAAATTGTCTACCCCTACTGTACCGTTAGATTGTGGTCTAGTTTCCATCTTTCTTGTCTGTATAATTATGTCTTGTGTTATTTTGTACTATCCCTATCTTCTCATTTGTTTAAATGTTTCATTTCAAAACGTTCTTTGTTTCTCAATGTTGGTACTCCTTTTAGTTCATCCGCCACAATTGCCTTTAATTTGTTTTCTCTTATACAAGCATATAGTATGATGTAAATTATTTCGCACAGACCTGAATGAGACTGTTAACTAAACTAGTTTGTGTTGTAGAAAATGATATTTTACTTATGCTTTAAATGTTAAAAAAAAAAGAAAAAAAAAGTATTATTTCATTGAACTGCATTTGTTGTCCTAAAGGGAAGTCTGCATAAAAATGTATTCAGAGCACCTGTAATTATACATTACATTGACTGATAATTCTTTCCGTATGCTGCATTCGAATGTTGTAATCAACCTAGATAAACAGATACTGATTGCTTAGCTCATTTAAGCTGTAAGTAGAGAAATAGAAACGTTTTCTTATATTTTACATAAAAGTATGATGTAACATTGATAGTAAAAGTTAATTTATAGAGAAAACAAGTAGGCTTACAACTTTCCTCATCTCTACATTTCGAGGTTCATGTTTTACGAAATACAATAATTTGTAGTGGATGGTGCCAATGGTTGCCTTTTTATGTAGAGGCAACATATTTCATTCCCACGTTGTATCAGTATTATTATTAGTGAACTCATTTAAAAAAAAAATGTTCGATAATGTGATTTACCTTCACTTTAAATGCTCCTATTCCGTTTCATGAAGAAAGAAATGACAATTATTGTTACTCTGAACACTGTACAACATTAGGTTTCTTTGGCGGGATATAAAGGGGCTGTTTGAAGAAATTACGCAATAATGTGTGGTTTGATTTTTTTTTCATTACATAAAAGATATTAGCCTTTTCTAGTTCGGAAGCAATATTTTTTCCCCTTGTTTCTATTTTTTCTTTTTTTTAAATATTAGTATTTACCTGTTTGTGCTTTTGCTAAAGATGTCTTCTTCTTTTTTACGCCCTGCATTTACCACTTAATTTGGTTTTGACCTGGGCTATTATGTCTCCTTTGTTGTGCAAGTTTGACCAATAAAGTGATGCTAAAAAAAAAGGTCCTAATCTCCAGGGACCTTAAAGTAATAATAAGTAATTAATAGGTGTATATATCTCTTACATTATCATGCCATTTTGTTTAACACGTGAGTATGAGAATAGTCCTGTTCAGATGTTTCGTGTGCTGCAGTACAAAACAGAGTATGACGTGCTAAATTTTCGAAGTCTGTACATATTTGTCTAGATTTTTTTTTTTTTTTAGTGGGAGTAACGTTCAGTGCTAGCATGGGTGTGAGTTCATTTGTCTTCATGAATTTTTTACCACAGCTATCATCAGCAATCGACACATGGAGAATGTCATGTAATAATATCGGCTATTGTTCTAAGAACATTGGATAAGGAATTTCTTTGTTTGCATTGGCCTATATTATACATGATTGATTTGTAATAAGAATGGTAATTTGTAATGGAGAGAATATATTATATTATCTGCGAGACAGATTTATTATTTTGACATTGCTTTTCAAGAGAAACATTTTTTGAAATATTTTATATGACTTATGTGTATATCATTTGCATCGTTCTTGTGACTGTCATAACATTATTATTATTAATATTATTATTATCGTTTGTAAAAGGCTACAACTCAATGAAATGATACATTAATGAAAATACCATATGTAGTATAAGGTAGATATAATTAGATTTTACGCTTTTCTTTGTATTAAAATAAATATAATTTTGACGTTTCTTTGGTCTTATTTTCCAAGGAGTTTGAGTAGTCCTGATTGACAACTGTACCGTCCAACAATACACTTTTATTTTAACAAGATACTTAAAAACTATGATAGACACTATAAGTTTAAGATTTGCCAGTAGAAAATGCATATTGAAAATATAACATAGCAAGGGAAGAGTGGGGATATATAGACAGAGAGAGAAATGGAAGGGGGAGATGGTGAGAGATAGAGAGAGGGGGAGAGGAGGCTATTGAGAAGTTGGGAAAGAGTGGTCGAGAGAAAAAGAGAGAGAGAGAATTTGACAAATGAGAACTGGAGCAGTGGTGTAGTTACTGCGGGAGGGGTTAAGTGCCCCTAAAAGAATGCCCCCCCAAAAAAACAAAAAACAAAACAAAACAAAAACAAAAAAAAACAAAAAAAAAAACAAAAAACAACCCCCCCCCCCCGAAAAAAAAAAAACCCCGAATAAAAATGGAGAGAGGAATGTAAATTAAAGTGGAGATGGAACAGTACCCTGCCACATCCTTTCCAAAATCAAGAACGTTATTTAGCATCATCCACCTAATAATACGCCCCCCCCCCCCCCCGTCCCAAAACCAGTGCGGCCTCGCCTAAATGGCGGGACCCATGCTACACCAATGAGAGGGAGGGGGATGATTGGGTAATACGATACAGACAGCGAGTTAGAACAAGAAAGAACATGAGAACGAGAGTACAAAAATAGAAAATGGGTGCACAATACAAGCTAAAGTAACCAAAATAGTACTGTACATTGACAAGGTGGACGACCAGAGGTTTGATGCTATAACATGATTATATCAAGCAAAGGCAAAAGATAACTACACAATGATCAGATGATTATTTATGTAATTTTCAGTACAAGGCAAATGGAGAAGTTACTCGAAGGGTTAACGTTACAGAGTTGCCAATTTCCGTTTAATCGATTACAATGTAAAAACATAATAACGTCCTTATTTTCAAAATCTTATTTCCCTCAAACTTTCACTAATCTGTTTTTCTCACCGTTTCTGCTTTCAATAAAACCAATTTATTTCCAGGGTGAAATTACCCTTCAATCATGTCAATAACTGCGTATTCTTGCTTGATTTCTAGAGTCTAGCTTCCTGGAAAAGTGAGTCCCACCCCTTCTATCACGATCCTAGGCTCTTGATACAGTTTTGTAAGGCAGGTCTGGTGAAGCGGGTAAAGGGGTGGAGGCACGGCTTTTAGTAGGTATAAATGAATTGGGAATAGTGAATGCAGGATTAAATCATAAATTCAGGATACGTAGGGAGGGCAAATCGATCATGAAAATTTGGGACATTAATTGGTAATTATAAAATTTGAAAGATGACAAAAATGAAGAAAATGCCCATAGTTATAAGGGTAAAGAACAATTTTAACATTACAGTTTCTGATTTAACTGAAAAGTAAGTTATTGATTTTTTTTCAAGGTTAGAATTTGCTAGGGTTGCGAAATGACCCCTCCCCCCTTCATATATGCTGGCGTTTCCCTGCTTATTATAGTTTTAATCATAAAGTGGTGGTAACTGCTTGTTGTAAGAGCCTCATCGACGGTTATTTCAGAACATTCACAGAATATAAGACTGTAATTCCTCTATTTGTCGGTTCAAACATGTATTTTGAGTAAGGTCAGATACGAAAAAAAAAAAAAAAAATAGAAGGGTATCTAAGAGGGGTATCTGTGCAACTCCAACATGAGTAAACGAAACGAAACGGACTTTTTTATGTTCTTTGTAAATGTACTTTAAAATATTAAAAATGTTAACAAGAAGAAAAAAAAAATCATGATGGCGTCCAAGGTGACTAAATAGGCTTTTAATCAATGTGTTAGGGGGTCCTAATGTACCTTCTTGACATGTTCACATGTAAAATTTATGTATGGCTATCATATTTCATTATAACTTGGTCATCGTATTTAGTATCACATTCCGCACATGCTGATACCAACCAAATGTACCTTACTGTCTGTTGCCATGGTAACCGTCTATCTCAATACAAACCGACACGTTTTTGAGAAGTTTTATATAATTTGGGGTAAAAATTAATTCGTTTTTTATACTTTAATTTTCATATGGGTTTGAAACAATATTACGACAGTAAAATGATATTGTTTATCTCTGTGATATATGTAAACACAATTTTGATAATGGACATCTTAGTTGCTTATCAGCAGAGTATCCTGCGAAGCATGATAAAAACCTCGGTTTTGTGAAAATTTGAGATTTTCAAATATTTGTTAACACATTGAGCACATGAACTTTTACCTTTTAGGCTGTAACTTTTCATCTTCTGATCATGATTCAATGAAACTTGGAGATCCTGTTCAGAATGAAATTCGGCATGGTATGGACAACCAGAAATATATTTATATCAATGTAAGTTGCCATGGCCACCGTTGTGTAATTAAATGTAATTTTTACATTTTTTAAAAAACGGAGATTACTTTGAACATCAAGGATTCAGTTCAAATGTGAGTTAGATATGGTACATAGTCAGTTATGGTATTGGTGGTAAATCTAATTCACCCAAATAAAGACCAGGCGTGATTATTGTTCTTTATCTCCCCCCCTTTTTTTTTTTTTACCTTTATTTGTTATCGATCCTATTATGTCACTACATTTCTAGTTGTGCACAGCGATGTTCCGATTATTTTTAATATTATCTTGGTCATGTTGAATGAAATATGCTAGGATTAGTTATTTATATGAATACAATGCATAACTTTACACGTATTTAACAAATTTAGAATAATACAGTCTATTACTCTGAAAATAGGTGATTTTTTTTTTTAAATCCAAAGTCGTGACCTCAACGTAGTGGGATGGTGAGCTTTAGACACTGTGATTTGAACCTTGAACTTACAAGACTGATTATCTGATGTAAATATTAACGATTAGACATCACTCAGTGGGGTTACACACATTTATCTTTACGGATAAAAGTGAAATCTGATTAATCATGAATCAAATATTATATAACAAAGCCTCTGTGCAGATTTTGTAATTTGAAATGCATAGCTTGGTGGTTACATTTCGCAGAGTAGTCAAAAGATATTATGGTTAAACGGAATCGGTAACTGTATGGAGGCTTGATTTCATAAATTGTTGAATTTTGATATTTGTCTTGTATAATGATCTTCAGAAGGATGAATAAAAAGACAGGCATAAAAAGGTTTTCAAATATACAATGTTCTTATTAAGATATCTATGACTGAATACAGCCATTTACGAAACCGTATAGGGGTACGCTTTAGTCTAACACTGCAGTCTATGAGGGGAAATGAGTATGGCATTTCCGGTCACTTGTATATGTTTACTTTTGTGAAGCACATGATGATTTTGAAGTGCAGTTTTTTCCCCCCGGGATTCATTTTACACCATATTACATACACTGATAGCATGTAGGGCCAGGCAGCTCAGAGTTTATAAAGCTTCTACAAATAATAATAATAATAATAATAATGAACATTGCTTATATAGCGCACATCACTTACATAAGAAAGTCCCTATGAGCTTAGAATTTACCAATTCACTTCAAAATTCATGTATCAGGATATTATGATCTTTCCAAAAAATTTAAATCTACAGTAGGAAAAAATTAAACGGTGAACGACGTGAATCACGATATTATTAAATATTTATAGTTTTTATAATGATTGTAGAGACAGTGGAACTTTTTTGCGTTGACTATAAATTGAATTAATTGCATTTAGAAGGGAATAATATACACTTGTACTATTGATATGAATTCCATATTGATAGAGAAGCATAAATACTGTATAAAGAATATGTGAATATTTCTTTAATACCTGTTTTGTGTTTACATGTACATCATTACTTTTTAAACTCTAAAGTTTAACTTTAAAGTTTTTAACTCGTCTTTTATTGACATGAAGATCATGCAGCGGATCTCAAACACTGGGTGTTACTATTTTGTTTAATATGAGCGTTATCTCATACTTATAATTATTTATGTATTTTGATATGATTCACATGACAAGAAATATCATGGTAAAAAAATCAAAGTATATTGACGTCTATTTATGCCGCCTGTTGTATACAAGTCATATAAGTTATGTATGGTGCTTAGTGACATTTTCATTCTTTCGAAATGGAGCTACCACTAATATGTTTAAAGGGCAATCCAACCTTGGTAATAAGATGATTTGTGTGAAAGCAGAAAAATAAGAAAAACAGGATGGTGAAAGTTTGAAAGAAATCAGACAAGGAATAAGAAAGTTATGGATGTTTGAAAAATGAGATCACTACATCTATGCGAATCTCAAATTGGCAATTTGGTGAGTCAATTGTGACATTTTTGTGGACAACTCTCCCATTTGTCGTACACAAAAATATCATTAATTTGCCGTTTTCTTCGAGGCGCTTTTACCCTCGGGGCAGTACTCAAAATATATTGGAGATAGCATATTGTTATAGGTCCTCATGAACGAAAAGATCCTACTGAGTAATGCATTTTGAAAAAAAGTGACATTTTAGTCATTTTGTGTGTTGGAGCGAATGGGGGAGTTGTCCACAGCTACATCACAGTGACATTACCTATTTGGCCAATTTGAAATTCCCATATGCATAGTGATTACAACTTTCAAAAATTCATAACTTTCTTATTGCTTGTCCGATTTCGTTGAAACTTTCACCAATCTGCTTCTCTGATTTTCCCTCTTTCTTTCAAAGCAACTTGCTATTAAGGTTGGATTTCCCTTTAACTTGCACGGAACATGCTGAAATGATTATTTTTATGAGTGTAATGTACAATTTTACACAGACCTTAAAAGAGGTATACTGACTGTGGCAAACTTCCTGATTGGCTTTACTTAAATGATGAATTTCATTTTGTATAAAAAACAAACAAACAAACAAACAACTAACTGAATTGTATAGATGAGGCAAAATTATAAAAAGACCAATATTGAATAACGTGACATCTAATGAATGTGATGTTATGTACCGTGATCAATCAAGATGTCATAGAATTTCGAACATACATACATTACATATTTATTATTATTATTTATTCGGCAAATACAAAATCAAGAAATCAGTGAATATAAAACAACAGTAGATTTAGGAGAGAGTTACATGGATGCCGGAAAAAGAAAAAGATTAACTAAATAACTATAACCCGAAGGTAGTTTTTCCCAATCCATGTGACTTTGCTTAAAATAAATAGAATAAACTGGTGAGATACAACAAATAATAATTTATTGTTGTAATTACACGATTTAAAGACAATAAACGTGACTTAAAGGGAAGGTCCACCCTGATACCGAGTTGGCTTCAAAAGAAACAGCAAAAGAAAAGTAAAAGGCCAACGGAAGCCCGAGGAAAATCCGACGAGAAACAAGAAACACAACGAATCAAACACAAGCCGGCAACTCCGCGACGCATCCCGCGAGCCCCCCCCCCCCCCCACACCCCCACTGCCCCGTACTTTGAAAAAAAAATCATAAACTTCCATTCTCTCTCTATATACCACCCACGCACAATCGATACAACCACTGCACACACACCTCACACAAAACCCGCATGAAACCAACACACCCCATCACCAACAACGAAGAAAATAAAAGTCCTTGAAAATTTCCTGCACCAAGCAAATGAGAGAGGAGCCCGCAAGACACGTCATGGAGCCGCCAACCCATGCCCAACCGACCGCAATTCCAAAAACCCATAACCCCCACCGGACCCCGCATAACCCCACTTATCCGTCTCTGCCACAACCTCCACCTCCATCAAAACAAAGCAAATTCCAGGGTGGACTTCCTCTTAAAGATTTTAAAAATAAATAAATGATTAAATAAAAGTATGGAAAAAATGTGTCGCATTGTGTACATGTATATAGCACCAAAAAAGAAAAGACAAAAAAGTAGGTGAATACTATGTACTCAAACCAAACATTATATCCCAAGAGGGCGCTGTTGAGTATAATTAAACCGTCGAAAATGACCAAATCACATATCGTATCATATAATTCAACGAATTTGAGAGTAACTAGATTACACATGAAGTAGCAGACTTAACGCTGAATTAGATTATGATATAAGATTTATTATTTTTTAATTAACTCATATGTACAATGAGAACTTGTTCTTTCACTTTTGAAATCCAAGTATGAAATGATAATTAAACAACGCCAGTCTTCAAATTAATGGGGAGAGTATCCCAAACACGGGGAAATGTGTGGATGGCATAGCTATGGAGTCTTCGATTGCGAGCTTAAGATTAAAATTTGCTTTTGTTAGTGGCATGCCCAAGTGTAGTATTTAAGGAAAACGTTAGGAATATAGAATTCCAGTAATGATATATACGATCCATTGGATAATATCAAACCATCAAAAAATCGTGTCATTTTGTGGTTTAGAGGTTGACAAAGATAAATAGGCCCACAATTCATGTTTGCAAAACTTTATCAGACATTAGCATCATTTGGATGTAATGAAGCTTCTATCACCATCTGAAATGCATCTGAAATGCAAAGTTAGTTCAACATTCAGTCAAATTATATGACTTGTGTACAATAGACGTCAATTTTCTCTTTGAATTTTCACCATATGATAATTATTGTCATGTAAATCATATCAAAATACATAAGAGGTAACGCTCATAATATATTTTTAAATCTAGTAAATCCCAGTGATTGAGATCCGCTGCATGATCTTCATATAAATGAAAAACGAGTCAAAAAGACAAATCACACAGTGTGCTCGTAAACACAAAACAGGCAATAAAATAATATTCACATACTCTATATACATTATTTACGCTTCTTTATTTATCTAACCTCCCTACTCCTGTCCTTCACTGCAAAAGCAGTGAATTCGGGAACAGAGAAGGAACCGGATTTTGGTCTGCTAGCGAAGGTTCCAACTCGGGTGGGGGTTAGTCACAAGACCAATAAAATAAACAAATTCCAAATAAAAGATAAGGAAAATTAATAAACAAAAGCGCTTGGACACAATGTACATTAAAGTGTCATAAAATATTTTATTTACTTATCCATTAACAAATAACAACTAGAATCAATTTACAGATATCATTAATAAAACTCTTAATCGATTTCACTCTATTAAAAGCCCATGTTTAGAACCTATATCATGTATATAAACAATACTTAAAATAACTTAAACTATCACATTCATTAAGAGGAATACTATAAGGGATGGAAGAGGTTAGTCAGGGAGGGATCGTTAGTACAGTGGCCACTTACATGCAACGCGGATGTCTAAATATGCGATATCGCGACTTGTACTGGTGCACTGCCTTAGCTGCTGCGGACGACGCGGACGATGACGACGACAATGCAGGAATAGAAAGGACGACGACATTGAATACTGGAAGAAATAGCTCAGGAACATGATGAGTAGAAATGACACTCGATACCAGGATACTGGATACATACAGCATGCACACGAGTGACAGGAACATGTTGATTATACACTGGATCACTAAGATTGCAAAGGGTCAGTGGTACCCAAATGCAGATGTATTATATTAGTTCTCGTTAACTTGGAGTGTAGATGATGACTTTGTTCAAACTAGAATGGTCAAACTTCAGACGACTTCGACATTGGTTAGGGTCAGTTAGTGGGGAGGGGTAGTAGGGGATAAGTTGGGGGGAGCCAAGTTGGGGGAGCCAAGTTGGGGGAGCCAAGATGGGGGAGCCAAGTTAAGAAAACATGCAGTGGACCTTCTTTTATACTTAATTAAACATTCGTTTTACTATTACTTCATTGGTCAATTATTCTCTAGGGGGTGGTCCTTGATCAAAAGCTATACTTGTGATTGGTCAGGAGTTACAAATCACTGCCAATTAAAGCGTCTACCTAATAACGTACAGGTTCTCCGAACCTCCAGTAATCAGGCCTACTATTTAATATAAAAACTTAACAAACATTACTATTCATCCTTTGTTACAGGAAGTGTGAGAACAGCAAACATAGTATACTATCATTTAATAGTGGATTTAGGACATGAATGGAGCGGTGGCTATAAAGGCTTAGTGTGTGGTGGCATAAAAGAAGGATTAAGCTAATGAAATGGAATCAAAGAGAATAGGGCTTAAATCTTCTGGAAAAAAACTTGAATACAAACAGCCAGCACATGTTACAATTTTGTGTGCAATATAAAAAAAAAGATCAAAATAATGCAGGATAGAGGCTAAAAGCTTATGAATAATCTAAATAATATTTACAATAGAGGGTGCATTTTCATGCATGCTACATTTATATGAATTTGATATCGATAATACAAGTCTATATTATTTTCATTTAAACGTAATTTATTTAATTTGTAATAAACGCAAAAAAAAGTTATAATATCTCTACAATCATAAAAACAATATATATATTTAATTGGTCAGACGTATCAAAACATATTAAAATCATATCGTGATTAATGTCTTTCATTGTTTGATTTTTCAAACTGCTATTAAGATCCAGATTTTTTTTGAAAGATCACAATATCCTGATACATATATTTTAACAATAATATCTAATTACTACTACTACTATAGTGAAGTCAATCCCAGCACCAGCTTCATTTCAGGTTCGGTGTTGTGGCTGGTGCTAGTTTTGCCCTAACACCAACACCAGCTTTCAACACCGAACTTGAATTCACCCACTGTGAACAAACTGTGACACTGTGTTCTTTCCGTCAGGGAGTGCACATGTACGTGGCACTGCTACGCAGATCAATACACAAGGTTGTGGCATCGTATTGGTTAAAGAACTTATTACCCGACCGATTACTCAACTTACCCACCATATTTAACAAAAAAGAAAGAAAGAAATAAGCTAGTCCATTAATCGCAAGACTATTCCAGCATATTGTCCTAGTCGACCATGTTTGACTGACGGTGTCATTAGCCAAGCATGCTGACTATTTCAAGTTTTCAGAGTAGGCCATATGATATTTGAAAGCATAATTATTCTGAATACAAATTTTGCCTTAGCCGCTGACATGTCAGGATATCTGTGCAGCTTGTTATGAATTCTGTAGAGACAAGAGATCATCATTCATTTATTCTATTGATTTCACCAATTTTCTGAAGCGTTAATAATGTACCCACAGAAAACGTTCTTTCCCCCTCTTCTTTACAAATAGATCGCTTTCAAATCATACGGAAAAAGACAAACCCCGGTATTGCTCTATTCTCCTGTGCAATTTCTGTTGATTCACCAGCAAATGTTGAACCTGGGTATGTAAAGGCTGCTATAGGGAAATTCTCAGTCGACAACTGGAAAATGGCCAATAATTCTCCACAAAACATTTCTTCGACACTCTTCAACTTTACGTTCTACATTGAAGATTTCCTGATGACAGTTCTATTTACTATTTCATCGGGGACCCTCGGGATAAGTCGTCTGAGTTCGGCTATGTGAAGCTGCCACACATCACACCATTTGGTTCGTATACTTTACAAGCCATTTTTTTTTTTTTTTTTTTTTTTGTGCGTACCATAGCTACATCCCGAGAGATCGACAGCCCAGAAAAACGTGGTCCTTCTCACAACATTTTTTTTTTTTTTTTTGAGGGCTCGCCTGAACGACATTGCCGGTCTCTTGGGATGTCGCTCCTCTGGGATTTCCGGATTGATTTAGATCCGAAACTGAGAAGAAGTGTTATTTCTGGGGGGGGGGGGGTTCTCTCTCTTTGGTGATATACAAATGTTTAATCGTTATAAGTAAAAATGGAAAAAATTACACAGACACCACGGTTTTTGTGCTACTACCAGATGTTGGGCAACCGCCAGTTGGTAAAAAAAATTACCAGTGTCTGAGCTATTTTTAACCAATTCAGCTAAAGCAAAAATCAACAATTTATGGCAATTATCTTTACCTAATAATTGGGCATATATTTACCAACAGTACTTGATAAATTAGGGTTGGGAAAAAATTGCCAAATTGTTAAATTTCTTTTATAAAGTTGGGTACAGTTTGTTTGGCAAGTAATGGTTGGCCTAAAAATTTACCAAACGGTGAAGGAGAAATTTCATATGATGTAGGCTCAAAAAAATACCCCCAAATTGGATAAAGATAAGTCGGTCGGTCTGTCGTCGGTTGGACAAATAATGCTATATCTGTAGTCTAAAATATTGGGTAAATTAAGTGTGATATAAAACTACTGGTTGGTTAAAGGATTTTCTAACATTAGGCTATTTTCACCAGTTATCACACTCTTGAAATATTTGGTAAATTTAGTTAGTTACTTTCTGCAGTTACGTATAGGGTTTTTACCTACTATTTGTATGATTTTAATTTGGTAAACTTAGTCGGGCAACTACTGGTTGGTCGAATTGAAATTGCCAAATGGTTTGTGAAGGGCTCCTATAGAGTAATCAGAAAGCACTTAAACGTCGAACAAACGGAATTGTTGGGAATTGTTTCTAGTTCCGTATGGTTTGGGGTGGTCCGATTTACAAACTGTCACCAAACGCATCATGATTATTAGGGATATATAAAAACTTGCATTTGATTTGATTTGATTTGATTAGGGATCAGAAGTTTGTCTAGTGGTAACATCTGCAGGCAGCTCTCTCTCTGGTCGCCCCCAAACAAGATAAATTTACTCTTTTTGGACCCAAGTTCGAATCTTAGTCATGTCTTTCGGATGGTAACGTTATTAAATCCCAGACGTAAGTTATCATATTTTATCATTTACACTTCTGTAAAAACCCAATTATATACAAACATACATACTTGACCAGTTGGATGGGATAGTAACAAAATAGGATAGGTAGAAAATCAGTTGGGTGAATTTTAACAGAGTTTTTAATTATTGCCAAACATTGGTAAAATATCAATTGCATAATATCTCATTGGGTAAGATTAGTTGGGCAATTAATTAACCAAATGAAAATGTAACAAATAATTGAGAAAAACTTAGAGTTGGATAAAATGTGATTGGTGAACAGCTATTGGGCAATTTAATGTACCCAACCACCTAGCATTTATATGACCCAACATCAGTTGGGCAAATTTTAACCAACAATTTTACAGGTCAGTATGTTGTCCATTGTTGGTTAAAAATTGTTTAATTTTTCCCGATTCCTTTAAGAGTGTATTGTTCAATGTAACCACGTTGGAAGTTACAGAGTTTCGTTGTTTATCTGATTTTATTTTCAGCCTCGGAATGTATTTGAGTAAAATTTGATAGCGAGGGAAAATGAATTTTGCATTAAGTTTTCATGCATTCGAGTCTTTAGAGTTTCCTCGATGCAATTGATCGTTTTGTGTAATCGGCTCAATATACCTGTTGACATTAAGTATAAATGTAAGGATGGTGTCCCAACACTAATACCATTGAGGAAATTGATTGAAATTGATGTAACAATTTAGAAATGGATTTGCATATCATATTGCATTTCATAGATGGTAGTTGTAAATAGTACAATTTCCGTTTTCACATAAAGCATGTAAAATAGGTGGATATTTTTGCCCATGGTATCAGTATTACGCGTTGTGAAGAAGTGATGCATATTTTTTTTTTTTTTTTTTTTTTTTTAAAGTGAAAATCACAGATTCTGTTTCTTATTTGAATCACATTGTTGAAGCAAATACGATCTTATCCAGATGATCATAAAACGAACATTGCCTTTAGTTCTACCAGTGTTGTCCTCAGCGCCTGAAGAATATGAAATCGGTCCTAACCATTTCGTGATAAGATGGAGGCAGTGGAACCCTACGACTGATGTTGGAGATGGACCTGTAATGGCATACAAGGTGTGCGCCTATTCTGACATCGGCTCTCTCGTTCAGACGGCAACGGTCGACCCTGCTTCAGACTGTGCGACAGTGGAGTGTGACGAGTTACACTATAACGTGACTGGTCTAGAGCCCTCTGTGAGGTACATTGTTCGTGTTTCTATCATTCGAGACGGATATGAAATAATGAAGGAACTCAAGGACAACAATTGACCATAATGACCATGATGACAGACGGGACCAGTAAGTCATTCATGGATTTTTATGTGAAAACGATAGGATAGCACCCTGCACTGATGTTTTATAAAGAATCAGCTGCCGATCACGTACTGCTGAAAAGAATTATTAGTATTAAAAATTACTAATGATTCATGCGTTCATTCATTCATTTTTATTTCAAATTCTCATAAAAAACATTAACAATTTATACATTGATAACATAAATGTCATGCATATATGAAATACATAAATACAATACATATACAAGAATTTGAAGGAGCCAGCAGAGGCCACTGGCCTTTCAAAGGCTAGGCTCCCCAAAAACCCACAGTAAGTAAATTATAATAAAAGAAAGGAAGAGAAATAAATGGGTAATAAGTGAGATTTGGTATTGATACAGGTTAATTTAAGATCAAGATCAGAGTTCATTCATGAGATAATTACTATATATTCATTTAAAAGAGGCAAGAGATGGGCACTTTTTGATTTCAGTCGGTATGTAATTGAAGGTGATTAATAGAACAAAAAAAAAATTCATAAACTTTTCAATACATTTTGAGGAGGAAACTGTAATATTGACCATGTTAACACGAATATCAAATATCCGTCGTGCATGATTTGATTATCATGAATGGTATATCCTCATTCAGATGATGGTTTGAATTTAAAAGTGGGTCTGTAGAAACAAAGTAAGGACATGACATCCTCTGCATATTATAGGGTTATAGTGTAATGCCACGACTTTCGTAAGGCAATTAGGCCTAATTTTCAAAATAAAATATGTTGGGCCAAGAATACTGACCTGGTGAAAGACGCTGATTACAGATTTGGGATCATGTTTCGGGGGTACTTGTTTTTCGGAAGGCTCTTAATTCCGATGTTTCATAATTCCGAAACACAGAATTCCCAGGGGATTCATAATATAAAAAATGGAATAGCGTTCATAATTCCGAAAATTTGTTGATGTAGGTTCCATTGCACTTTCGGAATTAGGAACCCTATTTTATTTTTCAGAAGTACGAACCTTCGAAATTATATGAACCCTATTTCATTTTAGGGATTACGAACTGTATTTCATTTTCGGAATTACGGACCTTCTTAGTTATGAACCTTTAGAATAACGACATGTAACCGATATTTCGATGTTCAAACCATGGGCAGCTTTGAGCATCTAACATGTCTAATCTGTTTATTTTGACAGCAGAACATCCTAACCTAATAACAGATAACCACATGGTGACAGATGGTCAAAGAGTGTGCACAAGTTGTTGGATTCTGTTCGGCATTTCGATGATGGGGAACGTGGCCCTTGCGGGAGTGGTCGTTCATTATGGTAACTGGAATTTTTCAAAAGCCATAATGATATATTTTATTGTAAAGATCATTGCTGTTTGCAAACCGAATAAGTTGGAGTCGCCCATTGCTATGTGCTGTGGTCAAAGACTGGCCTCTGCTTAATGTCTTTTTAGTAGTGTTTCCGGTTCATTTTAAGTGCACCATTTGGGTTAAAGAAGAATGAAACCATGGGGAAATATCCATTTTAATGAAAAGAGAGGATAGAGAGAAGCAAATTATACCAAGTTCCATCAAAATCGGTTACGAAATGAAAAAGTTATGAAAGTTTGAAAAGTCTCAATTAACTTTTTATGCCGGTCCTCAAATTAACAATGTTGCTTCAAAATGGCAGGTTTAGTAGTACAACTCTCCACATATTCTGTACACAAAATTTAATATTTTCTCCATTATCTCTAAAAATGCTGCTTGTCTTTTTTGTGAACTCAACATATGTTGTGTCTAATACATTTTCCCATGATATATTTTGAGATGAGAAGGAGACAAGCTGCACCTTGATAGATAATGGGGAAAATATGAAATTTTGTGTACAAAACATATTGTACTACTAAACCTATCACTTTGAAACAATATTGCCAATTAGAGGATCGCCGTAGAAAGTAAATTGAGACTTTTCAAACTTTCATAACTTTCTCATTTCGAACCGATTTTGATGGAACTTTTTTTGAATTGCTTCTCTCTATCCTCTCTTTCCATAAAAATTGATTTTCCCCTATAGGGTTTCATTCTCCTCTTACTTAATGGTTCGCTAGTGAATGACAGATCCACAGTTTTAAAGAGTAAATGGCAAATCCAGAGATTAAAAGGTTGTCACTCTCTTTATAAATAAAATGATATCAGTATAATGATGGAATGACACTGTTTTTGTTGTTGGTTTCTGTAAATACAAAAAAAGAAACGAAAGGGAGAACAAAAATTGTTAGGAGGATTACACAATTAATTTCCCTGTCATGAGTGCCACATTTAGCTTCGATTACCAGTGCTCCACTCCCCCCCCCCCCCCCCGAGTTCTCATCTGCATGACGGGCCATTCGACGCTACTTTCCTGATCTGATAAATGTATATGTATCTGATTAAAATCGACTGTTCTTGCAGTTTAGTGTATGAAGAAAAATAGAGAACTTTCAAGAGGGAGGGAGGGGGATGCAAAAATCATGGGACTTATTTCTCATAATAACTATAACTCAGTTTACAAAAAAAAAAAAAAAAAAAAAAAAAAAAATCGGATGTTGAATGCTACAGATTATAACCGTCACGAAATAGCTAAAATTCAAATTTTACCAAATATTAGGTGAAATGTACCTTAAAGTCCGTAAAAAATTATCTAGTATTGGATAATATTTTATTCCCAAAATAAGCATATTTTTCCTCAAGCAATATTGCGTAAATTTTACACAACTTTTTTTAAAATGTAATATCTGAGGTAGTGCATTAACAATTGGTATAATTATTTGTGTTACTAATTATATCAGCTTTAAGAAAAGATGGATGACCACTACAGCAACACCACCAGCATCATCGAAGATCTCATCTGACCCATCACCTGAGTACGAAAACCCTGTCTTTGATGCATCCAAGGCTGAGCAGCATACATACCAAGATCTTATTAAGGTCAACAAAGAGGACAACTATGAGGCAATTACAGGAGCCCGGCAGGAGAATTATGAAAATACTTTTGCTATGTGAACTATGATTGTAGATGGTTGTGACATATCTGATTTTTGGGTCTTCGCCTATTAACTTTGATCCACTACCTTGCAAAATCATGTTAATAGCATCATCTATTTGTCAATGTGAAAGGTGTATGAAATGCATTAACTGTGCTGTATGTTACATATAAATATGATTTAAGATTTAAGGGGTACCGCGTGGAGTAGTAAAGTATGATATTTTTAGTGTTGCCGTGTCAATCTTCGATTGTCCTGTCATCTTGCATTATATTTCTTCTTTCTGCGTTATCGTTATCTGTGTTACTGTTACTTTCTATTAACATGTTCACAAGAAACAGTTCCATACATACATACCCAACAAGACAATCCAACCGTTTCCACCTTCCCCGCACCCGCACTTTTTTGCACACAAAACCGTCTCCATCTACGGCCCGAAATATTGGAACTCACTTAGCAGCGATATAATCAACTCCCAAAGTCTAAACTGTTTCAAAAGCAAGTTGAAAAAAAACATCTCCTTCAACTATATGCAATGAATTCAAACTGAGCGAGCAGGACCCACTTCTAACTCTCTCTCTCTCTCCATCTCCTCCTGTATTTTCTGTTTTACTCCCTTTTCACCCCTTCTTTTTCCTGCCTCCTCTCTTCCTTCTTCTCACACACAGACACACTCAGTATCCTTCATTTTCCTCCTTCCTCCACCCTCCTTCTCTTCTCTTTTGTTTTCACACCGTCTTGCACTTTTACTTTACTTTCACATTTAGTTTTTCTTATGGGTTGAGGCAATAGTCCTTCTACCTAAACTCACTTATCAATTCTTTCTTATCAATAATTCGCTTCTCGTAATGATGCTTTATGAATTTAATATTATTTTACGACCCAATCGTGATTAAGTTATTTAAGTTTCTGTACATATAACATGTGTAATATACAAACTTTGCTTTTGAATATGTCCAAATGTTTTCAATATCACTCAATAGGTCAATATCTGTGCATGATATTTTTTACTTATTGATATTTGATTATGTGCCCTTATCTATGGAAAAACATCATTGTTATATATTATTGTTATTTTATTCATTTAATGTTATGCACTACAATATAATGTTAATATGATTGAAAACAGTCAATATAATAAAATCTAATCAAATCAAAAATCAAATAAAAAAAATCAAAACTCAAATTACACGGAATATTTGAGTATACAAACAAATGATATATCACCCTAACAATCAAAATTGCTTAAATATGACGGAACAACATAATAAGCGCATCGTCTTGACCGTTCTAAAATTTGAAACGTAAACTCGAGCAAACCATCAGAAAATTTCTGTTGACAGCCAGAAAGGCGTTAACTCTGTGCAAAATCATATGAGTTTCATAACGCTATTCTGTCAGCAGGAATTTTCTGATGGTTTGCTCGAGTTTACGTTTCAAATTTTAGAACGGTCAAGACGATGCGTTTATTATGTTGTTCCGCCATATTTCAGCAATTTTGATTACATGTTTTCTCCTTGTTTTCTTTTTTTTTTCATCTGTTTTCAAATATCATTTATCTGTGCTTTTTATTAATAGAGAAGGTTGAGTTGTGGGAGAGGTGAAAATTATTTGCGAGCTTTCTTATTCTCTTTATGTGATTTTGGAAGATTATCATGACATATCAAGACCAATGCCAAGGCTTTGAACCCTCAGTGCCAAGGCCAAGGAATGCAAAAGGCCAAGGCATCCAAGTCCAAGGCCAAGGCATTGAAAAAACATGCCCTTAGGCGCCTGAAGGACAGGGCCGAAAGGATCGCTCTTCAAATGCCCTTTATAATATTAAAAATATGACAAGAAATAGGTGAAGTGTTCCAGCTTAACATTCATGTCAGATTTGTGTGTGGTCCCATATTCGTTTCTGTGAGCAGTGCAGGTGCTCTAAGGGGAACGTCGACAAATTTATCGATTCGATTTTCCCAAAATCTCACACTAGACACTTGTGTTTATGTACATCTAATCTAATTTTCCCAATTGCTTTGAAACAGTTGCTTTCGAACTGTAATCGGATGACCAGAACTCCAATTTATGTTTCAGTTTGATTGGAATTGAGATAACAAGAAGATAAACCGAGTATAAAATGATGTTAGGCTCACAGAAAATACAGTTTGTAGAAGAACTAGTTGAAAAAAGATGAAGATAATAATGATTTTAGAGAAATATAGTATTCGAATAAGAGGGGTGTTTTACACACAAATAGTAATCTATTTATTAGGTTACAATTTCTGGAGAGAAATATAGAGAGGGGGGAGAAGAGAAGAAGTGAGGAGAATAAAAGAAGACTAATAGCATGAGAGGAAGGAAAATAGGTAGGAAGACAATTTAGAAGAGGGTGTACAAAGAATATGAGGAGAAGGAGAGAGAGAGAGAGAAGGGGGAGGGAGGGAGGTTCGATTATAGAAAGGGAGGAGATATTTTACAGACAACATGGACAAAGTAACTGATGCAGGAGTTAACATCCATATGAATAACGGCTCTAATCATGCTTATCTGACAAGACTACAGGTCACACTATGTTATATATATATATATAAATATATTTTTTTCTTTTTTTAAGTAATCAAAATCGAAAAATAGAGAAAGAGCTTAACAAGCAATGACGAACGTCTTTTTTCTCTAAAAAAAAAAATGCTCGTTCTTTTTTTTTTTTGGAGCTTTGGATCAGCCAATGGGCAATTGTTTTCTAAGAAACAGATTTTCTTTCGGCGGAGTAATTGTATTAGGAACAAAACTTTTTTAATAAAACACTTTCGGGGAGGAGCAATTGTCTTCCTTTCATCACATTTTGGGGTGACAAAATTGTTGGCGGAGCAATTGCAGGAGCAGCTGTCTTCCACGGGGTACTTTTGCATCGGAGCAATTGTAGGAGCATTCGTCTTTTACGGAACACTTTTGGGCCGAGCAAATGTTGGCGGAGCAATTTTCGGCGGAGCAATTGTCGGCGGAGCAAATATCGGCGGAGCTATTGTCGGCGAAGCATATGTCGGCGGAGCAATTGTCGTTCGGGGAGCATTTGTCGCCGTAGAATTTGTCGCTACATGTGGAGCAATTGTAGGCGGATCAAATGTCGGCGGAGCAAGTGTCGGCGGAGCAATTGACGCAGGAGCATTTGACTTCGGAGCAAATGTTGCGGAGCAAATGTCGCGGAGCAAATGTCACGGAGCAATTGTCGCTTTATGCGAAGCATTTGTCACAGGAGCAATTGCAGCAGGAGAATGTGTCCGGTCACCGAAAAGGATAGCTCTTCAAATATGAAATATGGCGAGGAAATAGCTGTAATTTTCGGGCCGAACATTCAACCCACTTGTGTGTGCAGTAACATATACCCAGATTTGTCTGTTAGAAGTTAAAGTTTCTACTATTTAACACAAAAAAACAAACAAAAAACCAAAAAAAAAAAAAAAAAAAAAACCCCGGAAATCTGTTATTTTACATGTACTGTGAAAAAACCGGCATTCCCGGCATCCTGACTGCCAGGAAATTTCCCGTCAAAAAAAGGCATTTTTTAATATATGTTTTTTTTTTTACAGTGAATGCCTTCTATATGAAAGCAGCTGATGAAATTCAGGAAACTAATTTGTTCGCCATTTTTAATATATATTTTCGTGATCATAAATATAATTGTACCTATGATCTTGTTGATATGTGACTTTTCTGCTTTATCACCTTCTTTGCATCTATTTTTCAAAAATCATACACCGTTGTTATATCACTAGTTATTCATCAATGGTAATATCATGTATATAAGTTATGCGTTAATAACATACAAATGATGTATATCAATGGCTTTAAAAAAGAATGCAATAAATATCAATATAAAATGCAAGTATTTTGTATAAGAATTGGTTTAATCTCGCTAAAGTCTCGTTCTCATTCAGACACGTGACGCAGCGTCATTTTAAAAAAATGATAATCTTACACCCATTTATATCTGAACTAGTTTTGGCGAGGAAATACGAGTCCCCTGAGCAACTTTGCATTTATCATCATGATAAGTTATTGAAAATTATTGCAATGATTCAGCCAAGAATAAGATCAATCAGATTCTGTTATTTAGCAATCATCAAAGAAAAGTGAAATCTTTTTTGTTTATTATTGGCTTTTGATGTGTTTGAAATATCACAGAAAACTATTTAAAAGCACATTCCTTGTGCAAAATTACCATTCACTAATTCCCTTCATTCATGAAATTATATAGTTTGGTTTGGCACAATACAAGTTTCCATATGTTACATATCTCAGCCTTGAACATCAGTCTTCATGGTTTTCTTAAACCCCAAAATAGATGTTGTGTCTACAATGTTATTGGAACAGTTTATGAATGGATGTTCTTCACATTATCAACAAAAAAAGAAAGAAAGAAAAAAAAAAAGCACAGACGGTTTATTCCTCCAAAGGTTCAGACGCCAAATAATATTATAACTTGCCTGTGACATGGGGGGGGGGGGGGGGGGGGGGGTGTGGGGCCCACTTTTTTAGTAGATACGTTAACCCCCCCCCCAAAAAAAAAAAAAAAATAATAATAATAATAATGATAAATAAATAAATAAAAAAAAAATAAAAAAAAAATAAAAATAAAGAATAAAAAATAAAATAAATAAAAAAAAAATAAAAGGTTCGAAATTGTCATTATTCAAGTGAAATCAAACAGTGTGTCAACGATCGCATAACCTATGGCCTGCGTTTGCGGGACGTATGAGCCATGCGCTGACATACGACGAAAATTTTGTGCATGCACACTATTTTTCGACGACCTTGCCGTACTACGACATATAGGCCTACCATCGTGCTTCACCGTGCTCTTAACTTATACAAAACTTACCCATAACTTATTCGACATACGCCAGCGTATTCCAATTTTTTTTTATATGTCGGCGTATGCTGGCTAAATCGTCATGGTGTGACAGGGCCACAATCAGGCCCCTGGGAAAGATTTTTTTACTGGGGGTGCTGTGAGCAGAATTTTTGGTATACAGTAAGTTTCTTACGTAGGAATTAGGGTCCCCAGGGCAAAAAATTAAGTTGCGCCCCTACCCCCCAACTTATCGACATCATTGTACAAGTAAGGGAGGAAAGCGACCGAGCGGTAGATTTTTTTGTTGTTGTTGCATTTTTTAACCCCCAAAACGCAATTTCTTATGCAATTTACCAAGGAAAATTTGCCATTAAGTCCTGCGATCGAGCGGTAGAGATTCATTTTTTGAACATTTCTCTTCACTTCCTTCTCAATTAGGGCGCAACATTAATGGAAACCATTTGAGAAATAGTCAAGGAATTTAGAAAGGCAGCCGAAAGTTGACATTTCTTTTGAAGATTGAACCTTTGCCAATACGATTTTATACACTTAATCCTATATTCGGGAGCAATATTTAACAAGAGGATAATGAAACTTACATGATGATGAGCAAAGCAACGAGAATGTTTCATCAATCTTGAGCCCTTCATAAACACTATATCCTATACTGGGGAGCGAAATTACGAGATCCTGGAGCAACATTATGCGAGGAAACAAAGCGACAGAGCTTCAGAAATTTCCCTTCATTTTCTCCTCTTTTTCTTTCTTTCTCTTTTTTTTTAACCGCTTCAAGTGTCGGTCGAGGACTAGGGGCACATGCGTCCCCCATAGATACACCACTGATATTATTACACATTGTTTCGCTAAGTCCTTGGCAAAGCCAAAATTTCGGCAGGGGGCGAGGGGAGGGGGGAGTGGTGCAGACCCTGAAATCAACATTACCTGCAAAGATAACATTCATTTTAGGTCATTCTGCAAACCAATGCACCATGGTTGGCACGAATGAAATCAACTTTAAATCGCTGTTCCAGAAAATCACCAATTTGAGTAAAAAGAAAGAAATACATAAAAATTTTAATTGTTGATGTTGCTAATGCGACATAAAAGAAATTACTAAAAAAATCATTGTTTGATTTTTCTTATTTTGGGGCTGAAAAACTTTTCCAAGTAAGAGTTGATATTTTTATTTTGTATAGGAACAACATGAAGAGCTATAAATCGATTTGTAGTTGTAATTATGTATGTGGAAATAAAATACAAGGGAGCAAAGCTACTGAGCTTTAGAAAATTTTGACCCTAACAAAGACTTTATGTGTAATGTACTTTATTGGGGCGAATAATTCTTCAGCATAAGTTTTTTCCCCCTTTCTCTCTTTTGCGTTTTTGTGTCCCTGCTTTAAGTACCACCTGGGGCAAGTGCTCCATAGAAATTTGGGGGTGCTGCAGCACCCCCAGCAACCTCAGCCTTCTAGGGGGTGCACAGCACCCCCTCAAAAAAATCCGGGGGTGCTGCAGCACCCCCAGCACCCCCGGCTCCCTTGGGCCTGGCCACAATGGCCCTGTCACACCTCGACGATTACAAAGCATTGATGAAGGTTGAACATTTGTCAATCTGGAGTAGACAAAAACACTAGCGCGATTCCGTGGCCCATTGGATAAGGCATTGGCGTTCTAAGCTAGGAACCCGGGTTCGATTCCCGGCTGAGACATTTTCCAACATTTACAGAGTTTTTCAAAAAGGGAGGACAGTTTTGAGGCCATTTGATCATAGTGATAAGAGCTACGCACCATTATTTGCTCATTTTCATTTCTCACAATTATGTACAAAATCCCTCAGTGTTTTATGAAAATCTAGTTTTTCAGCCATAAATTGGTTGTAACTTTTTTTGAGCTTTAATAGTTTTGGCTAATATTCTCAGGCAGCACTGGTATAAACAGAATATAAATATATTCTCTATATAATACTTCTCTCCTAGCAAAAAATTATGAACTAGTTTGCCCTATACCCTTAGATGCCACTACTTCAAGGCTCAAGCCCGTGATCAAGGAGTTATGCTTGAACAAATGTAAAAGGTATTGTTTTGCCTTCAGTCTCATATTTGCCTTATACGTGTACATATAAATCTTGAATCTTTATCTTTTGTAGCTTCTTAGCTTATGAGAAACTGGCAGGTATGTGATCCAGCCACTGATCAAAGAAAAAATAAAAATTATCCCTTCCAAGCACCCTGTACGATTCTCTTTTGGTCTCTGTCTCCCTATTTGCCCCCCCCCCCCTTTCCCGCTGTCTCTCTCTCTCTCTCTCTATCTATCTCTCGCTCCCTTGTTATATAGGTCTCCCCCCCACCCTCTCCCTCCCATTTTCAAACCTCTGTCCATCGTTCATTTTTTTATGGGCTCCCTCTGTCCCCCAGAATTTCTGGCTTTGATATTATTTCCCACCTGACATGCCAGAAAATATCGAATTTGTTCATACCTGAAAGTTCACAAATGGCCTTTATATGTATATCATTAGTAGGCGTATAGGGCATGTAAACAAGAAAATAAATGAAATGTCGTTGAAATAAACTGCTTTACATTACCGCTTGACTTTATTCCAAGTGTGAGATAGAACTGGCAGGGGGGGGGGGGTATGGTAAAAACATGCTTAGATTCTCAATGTATTAAAACTTCACTTTTGGAGGAAACTGTACTTGATGTAAAACATCTCTATGACAACATGTACAATGGAATCGTTAATCTTTTCCCATTTCTTCTCCATTTCATAATAAATCAAACTTATCAGTTTTAGCATGGTTTACTACTCATTGTTTGCTTGTTGTTTGAGAACCGTATCTTCATTTGACCAATTTCAATCAAACATAAACATTACCCAGTGCTTTGCTGTATTTATAAATACTAGTCTCTGATCTCTTTTCTTATGTCACCTCAAGTCAGTTTCCATCTAAGTAGGTTCAAGCCTAAGGTTGAGTCTGGTGAATGATATTTTTTTTAAACGCTATAGATGTGCAGTGAACCAATCTCCGAAGCAATAAATAATGGATTCAGGATCTCAGTCGTAGCCTTTTTGTATTGAAATATTGTGCTAAAGACACAATGCTACATAAGCACAACGTCATGCCAATATCAATAAAACACGGAATGAGTCAAGTGCATTTCAATAGAATTCAAGGTCTGATGACGATTCATTTTTTCCTTATTCTCTCTTTGAGGAAGTAGGCAACAATAATAACAGTATACCTATTGGGTGTATGACCAGGAAAAGCCAACTATTTTGCATCATGTTTTTGGCATGAGGAAGACACCACAATGATCACTACCAACTGACAAACAACGGCTTCGAAGATTAGTATGAAATCATTTACCTGGAATGATTTATTATTGTAAGTAAATAGATCATCTCTGAAGAGCCTTTGATATATGTATCAAAAAACCAAAGTCAAGCCGAATGATATACGTGAGATAGAAAATACAGTGGCCTGAAAAGCGACCAAAATGGTGGCTTTCTTGGATCAAATGCTGTCTTGCACGATGTTGATGTTGGCGTTGCAGACCTGTCTTCATACGGATACATGGCAAGGTATTTACCACACATATTGTGACAATTCACAATGCATTTATTACAACAGTGTTAATCATTACAGTGTTGTTTTTTTTCCGAATATATTATATAATAATTGAAGTATGATTTCATGAAACTGAATACAACCTTTGTCAATCCAGTACAGAAATGAAAAGCATTTGTTACATCAATACCTCATACCTAAACCTAAAAAGAATCAAAATTTGTTTGTGTATAAAGCGGTTGCTCTATACATACTCTACAGAAAAAATACTTCCCAGTAAATTTCTATACACTATACCTAATAGTCCAGTAGGAGTTTTTTTCAGACCTGGGGGGGGGGGGGGGGGGTATTTCATAAAGCTGTTCGTAAAGTTACGCATGACTTTACGAATGACTTAAATATGACAAGCCAAATGGGACGCTCAATCATTTTTACCGGAAACAACTAAAGTTGAACTGTAGATTCACATTCTTATTATAACAATCATTTTTAATGCAAAGTATATTTTTTGCCATAATTTAATCGAGGTTATTAGAAATACAGTCACACTCTGTTAAAACATCAGGAAAAACTTTGGGCATCCTATCTGGCACTTCATATTCAAGTCGTTCGTAAAGTCATGCGTAACTTTATGAACAGCTTTATGAAACACCACCCTGGAAAAGCTGTTAAGTACAAGTTGTTTGTTTGTTTGTTTTTTTTTTTTGTTTTTTTTTGGTTGATTTGTGTTCTAGATGAGTATTGAAGTAAATTCAGACTGGTTGCCACCACTGGCGTAGCCAGGATTTTTCAATGGGGGGGGGGGGGGCAAACGTGAAGGATCAAACCGCGTAGCCAGGATTTCATTTTAGGGGGGGGGGGGGGGGTTGTTTGTTTGTTTGTTTTTATTTCCGTAATCAATGACATAAATAATATACATAATAATAATAAATCATGATTTACTTAAGGCGGATATCCCATTTTCAGCCGTAATAACAAAATACGGCTGTTCTTCCATGGGGTCCTTAATAACAATGATATGTACAAATATTACAATTCTTGGGAAAAAAAAGACTTACAAAGTTGAGTTGTGAGAACGCGAAGCGTGCGAAATTGGTGATGAGCACGCAATGCGTGCTCCCAAGGGGATGGGTGCAGGGAGGGGGAGTTTCTCCTCTCCCGCGCGAAGCGCCAAAGCTCTGACGTTTTACAGCAAATTTGAGAGAAAGATAACGGCTCGTAGCACTTTTTTTAGGCGGAAAGTTAGTTCGAAGCCCGGACTGCTTTTCAATTATTTAGAAGCAATACTGCACTGTATGTAACAGGGGTGGGTGCAGGGAGGGGGGGGGGGGGTTCCCCCTCTCGCGCGAAGCGCCAAAGTTTTGATGTTTTATAGCAAATTTGAGAAAAAGATAACGGCTCGTAGCACCTTTTTTTAGGCGGAAAGTTAGTTCGACACCCTGACTGCTTTTCAATTATTTGGACGAAATAATGCATGTAACAGGGGTGGACACTTTTTTTTTATGGGCCTAATCATCTAATTAGCACTTATGCAATATATAATATGTTGCTAATCTTAACCCAGAAAGCCTGAAATCATAAATAATACTATATATATATAAATATATATATATATATATATATATATATATATATATATATATATATATATATATATATATTTCTAGGGGTTTCTGTGAGGAATTCATTTATGACGCCAGTTTTTATTTTCAAATAAAAACTGCCTTTATCGCAAATAGCATAATTAGCATATGTGCAATATATGGAATTATTTTCCAGTGTTTATCCAGAAAGCCTAAGATATAAATGATACAATTCTTTTAGGGTTTTCTATGACGAGGAATTCATTAATGACACCTTTTTTTATTTTTGAATAATGCAGTTGTCGTAAATAGCATAATTAGCATAATGAGCTAATTAGCATAATTATGTGCAATATTATGGACTTCTTTGTCATTGTTTATCCATAAAGCCTGAAAAATAAATAATACAACTCTTCTTCGGTTTTCTATGACGCGGAATTCATTTATGACACCAGTTTTTATTTTTAAATAATGCAATTGTCGTAAATAGCATTATTAGCATAATGAGCTAATTAGCATATGTGCAATATATGGACTTCTTTGTCATTGTTTATTCATAAAGCCTGAAAAATAAATAATACAACTCTTCTACAGTTTTCTATGACGAGTAATTCATTTATGCACCAGTTTGTATTTTTAAATAATGCAATTGTCGTAAATAGCATAATTAGCATAATGTGCAATATATGGATTTCTTTGTCATTGTTTATCAAGAAAGCCTGAAAAATAATACAACTTTTCGACTGTTTTCTTTGATGAGAAATTCATTTATGAAACCAGTTTTCATCTTTAAGTAATGCAATTGTCGTAAACTGCATAATTAGCACAATGAGCTAATAAGCACATGTGCAATATGTAGACTTCTTTGTCATTGTTTATCTAGAATGCCTGAAAATGGTGCAATGCAACATTTCATAACACTTTTTAAAGACAACAAATTAGTGTAGGAGAAGATATTCCATGTAGATGTAGTATAATTAGCCTAATTAGCATGATAAATAAATTTGCATATTTGCATTTATTGATATAGTTAATCCATAAAATTCTGCGATGACAGATTCAATGTGTTTACATTTTTATAATGACCAATATCTATCTCAGAGATCAACCATGTTCAATGTAGCACGGATTGTAATTTGTAATTCATTACCTCTGCATCTGAATAGAAGCACTAACCTTAGTCGGGGTATGCTTGCTATTCGTAAGAACCGCTATTCATTTAGTCAAGCGTTATGGATAGCGGTCCTTATGAATAGCGGTCATTATGACCAGCAGTCCTTATGAAAAGTGAGGTACTTTGTATATGGTTTATTTGCTGTTCATAAGGAACGCTATATATAAAGGACAGCTCGTTCATTTAGTCACGTTTTATGGATAGCTGTCCTTATGAATAGAGGTCATTATGACAATCGAGGTTATCCCCTTCCCCCTTAGACTGTCATGTACTAATATGTCTAGATAATATACAACAAGTTCTCTTAATTCTGTCAACACATATAAACTCAAATAAGGAAAATAAGAAAAGAACAACATTCTAAATATAAACACAAAAAAGTAACCCCCCCCCCCCCACTTAATCAAAATAGCGTAACTTTTTAACGAAAAGGTTTTGAGCAAAATAACTTGGTAGGAGTGTTTTTACACTTATTGACTAACTTTTCTGTGAAAATGAGATTGATCCTCTGAGTCATGCATGATGAGCAAACATTAAAGGCAAAATTGTCACTTTTCAAAAGTCACAAGGGGCATTTGCATGGGGATTCTGTGAAACGAGATTTTAGCGAATTTGGTTTCTGGTGCATATTTACGTGTTGTGTTGTTGTTGTTGTTTATCATCCATCGCTTGACCCCCTCACACCTATCCCGACACTTTTCTCATTATGGTTGGGTGAGCACAATTAAAAAAAAAAATCAACCCTCCTGAATTTGAAATTGCAAAATCCATTCAGCTTATTGAAAAACAAAGTAACTCCTGCATATTTTTACCAAAATGTATCATCACAAGTCATGTTGTGTGACTAAAGGGGTTGTCATTGTGTCGGGGTTGAGTGAGCACACTTTAAAATTCGCACAAGAAATGCTAGAATGTACTGTTAATACAGCATGAAAATGACCGTTATGACTTTTGAAAAGTGACATTTTTGCCTTTAATGTTTGCTCACTCATGCATGACTCAATGGATCAATCTCATTTTTACAGGGAAGTTAGTCAATAATTGTAAAAAAAAACTCTTGCCAGGTTATTTTCCTCACAATCTTTTCGTTAAGAAGTTACGCCAATTTGACTAAGGGGGTTACTTTCTTTGTTGTGTTTGCTTTACCACCATAACCATCTTTCAGTCGACCCAAACCATTTCTTCATGTATTTAGTAACTTACTGGTCTCTGTCATGACTGTTTATTCTACTGTTATCACTGGTACAGTTGGAAATTACCAATGAATACCTACATATTCTGTCCTGTCGGACAGAAATTCAAAAGGCCATTAGGCAATTCCCTGATTAATATGCTAATTATGCTAATAAGGCTAATTATTTTTCGTGTCAACGTGGTTGACCTCTGAGATAAATGTATCTACATTAAATCTGCCATCCCGGAATTTTGTGGATTAACAATATCGATAAATGCAAATATGCAAACGTACTTATTATGTTAATTAGGCTACTTATACTACATCTACATGGAATATCTTCTCCTACACTAATTTGTTGTCTTTAAAAAGTGTTATGAAATGTTGCATTGCACCATTTTCAGTCTTTCTAGATATAAATTACAATGACAAAGAAGTCTACATATTGCACATATGCTAATTAGCTCATTATGCTAATTATGCTATTTATGACAATTGCATTACTTGAAAATAAAACTGGTGTCATAAATGAATTTCTCATCATATAGAAAACCCTAGAAAAGTTGTATAGTTTATGTTTTCAGGCTTCCGGAATAAACAATGACAAAGAAGTCTATATATTGCATATATGCTAATTGCTCATTATGCAAATTATGCTAATTACGTCAATTGCGTTACTTGAAATTAAAAACAGGTGTCATAAATGAATTCCTCATCATGGAAAACCCTAGAAAAGTTGTATAATTTATGTTTTGAGGTTTCTGGATAAACAATGAGAAAGACATCCATAAATATCACATATGCTAATTAGCTAATTATGCTAATTATGCTATTTACGACAGTTGCATTACCTGAAAATAAAAATTGGTGTCATAAATGATTTCCTCATCATAGAAAACCCTAGAAATGTTGTATTATTTATGTTTTCAGGCTTTCTGAATTAAGATTAGCAACATATTAAATATTGCACATTTTCTAATTAAATGATTATGCTAATTAGGCTAATCTAAAAAAAAAAAAAAAATCGCTCAAGGTTGCAAAGGTGGCAACCAAGCTGAATTTAATTCAATACCCATCTAGAACACAAATCAACGGAAAAAAACAACCTTGTACTTAACAACTTTTCCAGGTCATGTACATGGTATATGGTACCGTCTACTGGACTATAACATTAATCCTAAACCGAAACCAATCCTAAAACCCAATATCAAACCATGTGCTTATTTCTTTGAAGAAATAAAGCCTGGCGCAAGTATCGTCAAAGCAAATGTCGAACCACAGTATACATGATATATATTTTACCACTGATGATAATTGATGTACAAAATTACATTCATATTCAGTCAATGGGCAGATATGTAATACTCCAGGATGGCGAGACTATGGTGATTCACAGTATCTCATAGTTAACTCTAGAAAGAACTGGAACAGTGCGAGGACGTACTGTCAGTCATTCGGTGGAGATCTTGCAGTCATTACTTCTCATGAACAAACTGTGAGTTAAATGAATAATCACATTATGAGATCACTAACTTGTTTAAATATCTCTCCTTTCCTTTTCATCCCATGTTTAACGGTTACATGTAAACGATTTTACATGTTCTGTAAAATGTGCAAGATACTTATCCTGGTATAAAGGATAGTTTTGCATTAGGACCGGCATTGGGTATTTAAGCAATACTAGGATAATTCAACATTTTGTCTTAAAACCTTTATTCTCCAATCTCCTTATATGTATATTCAAGTTTTCATGTTCCTTAACCCTTTGGAGACGACGGGCTTCTACAGAAGCCGAGCGAGGTGTTCAGTCTGTGACGGAGGGCTTCTACAGAAGCCGAGATTTATGCCTAATATGTTGACAAAGTTTTCCAGCTAACTATCGGCTCTTATGCGCTAAAATTCTTAGTAGTATTATGTAGATATATTCATTCACAAAACCCGTTAAAAAAATATGAGGTTACGTGGAAAAAAAATCGAGAAAAAGGAATTTCGTTTCAACTTTACCCGAAATTCTTGTTGGGATCGTAAATCCCGTATACCTAGAGACGAACGCGTACGTGTCCGCTCCGATCACGTGATATCATCGCGTTCGGCCGGCCACGAAGAGTGTGCGTTCTTGATCTTGACCACATTATACAGGCTACAGCCTCGACTTCGCTCCTTTTAATCCAAGTTCATAAGAAAGAAACATTGACCAAGCTCCTTTCATTTTATAAATTGAAATTCACCAATTTAGCTCATCATTCAAGAGTGGACCATTAATCTACTCTTTTCAAAATGAAACGCTTCTCAATTGCTTGGACCAGACCCCACCCTAAAATGAACAAAAGAATGTCGAACAAAAGAATGTCGAAGCAACTACTAGCGAAGATTAGTATTTTGAAAGAAGAGGATGCCAAACCTACTGAATACATACTGAACACATGTATTCATAGAATGCGCTGTAAATATGAGTTGTCATACTATCAGTGATAACACTACTTGCAATAGACAGAGACAGATTATACGAACAAACGAAAAATAAACCCTAATGAATTATGTTAACACAAATATAATGAAATGTATTTATGAATGTAGTCTTCAATTCTATTTTCTAAAAAGGGGAATGTACGCTTTTGCAGTACAAAATATGAATATTTATTTTCAACGCATATTTACTTTTTGCCTCCACATGTTTCTTTGACGCCATCACATTCCATAAAAATATTTAGAAACAAATATATTGAAACAATTTAAAATATATGTGCCATCAAAGATATTTCTAATACTTATTTATTACCATTTTTTTTCAATGTTATCCATTTTGATAATATCTCGATGTACCTGTTTCACTTTAGTCTTGCGGTGTTCTTTGCTTCAGTGGCGGACCAAGTAGATAATGAGCCCGTGCATCCCCCCCCCCCCCTCTTTGGACGAAAATGAACATGGAAAATATGATTTATGCCCCCTCCGCCTTGCCTCTATATAAAATATTTAATACGAATAAAAAGTACATGAGAATTTAAAAACCTAATTTGCCCTTTCGTAGATTATTGGGGGTATTGTTTTCCCCTTTTGACAATCCTGGATCTACCTCTATTTTGCTTTGCTATGTCTCTGTCATTTCTGATTTGAATTTTAAAAGTTTAAATAATTATATATAGCTAATAACTGTTTTGCGTTCTTTTGTTGTGTTAATTATCCTTACATGATACATGTTTGTTGGGATCTTGTTTTCTTATAATCGCTGTATTTTTTTACTGTGTTCCACCGACCTACAGGAAGAGTTACAAAATAAAGAGTTTTATAATAAAGCGTCTGGAAAAAAAAACCCTCGTAAACTTCGCTCCCCATTTTCCTTTCGGGTTGCCCCTACTCCTAAGAAATGAACAAAAATGCATTTTTACTTTTTCCCATTGACACACGATCGCACTTTATTTTTTTAAGGGATATAAAGATATGAAAATCAGACTGACTTTTTCCATATGTTATCTATAAGATAAAAAAAAAGAATTAAGGTTTTGGCTCCGCGTTTATCTTTTACGTCAATGTATTACATAAAAATAGATTTAGATACAGTGCTGGAAAATATTATATGAAAACAACAAAAAGGCTATTTAAACATTCGGAGATCTATGATAAGAAGAAACATGCATTATGATACATCTCTCGTGATGTATTTTATTTTATATGATGATAATCATATTTTCATTTTAAACAAATTTGTGATACGCCTGTTTCACTTGGTCACAAATAACCACTCAAAATATTGGTTAGGAAAGTTTGCGGCATACATTGCATTTTTCAATGAATATATCGCATCAAACATTATGCACGTTATAATAAGAAAAGTGATGGGGTTATATTTCTGATGGAGTATAATTATATAAAGCACAATCGAATATATATCAAATACATCATGGTTTACACCTCATTTGACCTATTTTGATGAATTTGAATTGGCTGTCTTCAGTGTAAAATGACCTTACTTTCAATATGGAACCTATACTGTGTGTTTATAAAAGTATACATTGATGAAGGTCATGGTGATTCTTCTCCCTTTTATTATTTACCAGAGAACGAACTTGACAATACTCCTTTCATGTTACCAAATTGACCAAATAGCTCATCATTCATGAATGGACCATCGATCTGCTCTTTTCAAAATGAAGCGCTTATCTCAGCTGAGTGGACCATGCAGGCCCCACCCTAATAAGAGGAACAAAAGAATGCCAAAGCAACTACTATTAAAAGGAAGATTAGCGTTTTCAAAGAAGAGGTCAATCTACTGAATACATGACAATACAAAGAGCCCACTCTGACCTTCGTTTAAGAGGGCATGTACCCATTTTAGAGCATGTTTGCGAAAAAAATATAGCTATCAAACCCCAAGCGGTCTTGGTTTTAGGCGGCAAATGAAATGTTCATATTTCATGTTCTGAAAAGCGCCCCCCCCCCCTCCTTACCCTTCTCTCTATCTCTTCCTACGGAAGGATACCCTTGTCTTGAGTAACTCCGGCGGAATAGACATAAATATGAGAATTTTCCTGTGAAGGAAGGTTCGGCCAATGTTAAAAAAATGCCAAGCAACATAAACACAAGTTCCTTGCAATTAGAGAGAAAGATTTAAAAAACAACAACAACAACATTATCTTCATTATCATTACTTCTAATTATCCTTGTTAGCATCATCATCATCATCATCATCATCACCCTTATATGTTTATATACATGTCAAATACAAAACTTTTCAATCATGAAACGAGAATTAACAAAGTTTTATAGACGAAATATATTGGTTGAAAGAGACCAAAGATGGAGACGAACACGTATAAATGAATTTCAGTACAGCCCGTTAAATGTTTATCCTGATGACTGGGATTTGTGTCAAAAGGATAATTAACACAACACGCATTGCCTATTTGAAAGCTTTGATGAAATGCGTCTTTATAATCTATTCCCGATTCTGTTATCCGCTGTAAAAAAAAAAAAATGGGGCGGGGGAGGGGTTTTTATTGGAGATACTGCAACATCAATTTATAATGATATCTTGATTTGGTCACTCACCTGTAAGCCTACATCAGAATCAACTTACAACTCACAAATCTTTTTCTTAAAACATCTTGATTTATTAAAACATACTGTGCTCGCATTGAGGTCTTTCGAGAGTATGAGAATGCCCTTATTTGTCTATCTTCGACAATAGGGCTACATAAAATATTATATTCGATCATAGTTGTACATGTATTTCATTATGTGCGGAGTTTGCGTTCACTTGGTATCTTCCATAAAATAGCATTAGAGGCAATAGTGGGGGAAAAAAAATAATACTGTATGATAAGGTAACGATATGTTTTGTTTACATTTCTTTATTTTGGCATTATCTATTATTTCTGAATGATCATGATTTTCTCCCCCCTCCCCCGCCCCCCCCCCCCCCCCCAAGGTTGATATGTAAGGTTTTACCAATGTTTCGTCTTTCAAAAAATGTTTTACCTGACATGATATTTTGTCATCATCGATTTTTTTTTTCTCACTGCCGGGGGGGGGGGGCACAAGCCATTACCATTGGTTGCTATATTATCGGGATCGCCGCCCATGGTTGTCACTCCCCCCCCCCCCCCCATCGCCGTAATTTTTAAAAACATATTTCTTCATCGTTTTAGTTTGTTTATGATTGTCATCAATATCAACCACAACTGTTGTGTTTCGGTTTTCACTTTTTTCCTCATTATCTCGTAATATACAGTGAATTACTATACTCTCAATATCATGCTCCTTTTCTGCTGTTCTCTTTGTTTTCAAATCGATCAAATTTTTAGATACGGCGAATAAGTCCTTATTAGTCACACCCCTCAAAAGAAAACTTGCATGCAATGCGGAAATGAAACGCACTGAAACAAAGTTCTAATTGCACGAAATTGCTGACGAATTCAGAGAGAGGGGGAGTGAGAGAGAGTGGCATTGAGATGTTACAAAGTATTATTTTGTTCCAATCACTGTCATTCATTTAGCTCTTTCCCATTACAAAAAAAAAAAAATCAAATATGCATACACAATTTTTAATTTTTTTATTGATACAGCAACTACATAGGAAAATAAGGTTGAAATAGAGATGGATAGATAGAGAAAAATAAACGAATAAAGCGGGAGACAAAAACTAAAGAAAATAATTACGACAAATTATGAGAAATGAAGTCGAAAGTGAATAGGATTATTTTTGTCTTATTGAGTAACATGATGTTCATCTGAAAATTCAATTTCCTGAATGCCTATACCTGTGATCATGTCACAATGTTGGTCAGAATGCGTCGGAAACTCATATAAAATGTAGGGTCTATGACTCGGGTGATAATAGGCCGAGCATTTAGCAGACGACAATGGGGCCAGTGAATGGGGTATCGATCGAACCGCGCGTGCGACGGCGCTTACGCAATTTGTATTGTAAGTGTATTGAAAAGGAAGGAAGCAAAGCTTCAACAAAATAAGACGGCTTTTCCCCTCTAAAATAACAGACCTTATTTTTTGTTTCGATGAACAAAAGTTATATTTTTAGAAAGAGGAAAGTCTGGCCTTTCATGTTTACATTTACTAAAAATGACGAAAATGACCGAGTGAGGTGCAAGGAGCAATCAAAGTAGAGAGCACCGGCAAATTTCCCATTACCGGCAATGTAACCGAAATCGCTCCGTCACAGGGAGAACAATCGCTGTGCGCGGGCTCGCACTCAAAGGGTTAACAAAAACAAAAACAAAAACAAAAACAAAAAAAAACAAAACTTATTCTATTTTGTACCAGTGTAACATCATGGTAAATCATGGTTACTGTTATCAATCATTGCCCTTTGAAATACACTAGCAAGAGAGTGTGTACACGAGCAATGACATGACTGCAAAATCATTTTTAAACAAATGAAATTTGATTTCACTGTTCCTTTTCTACTTTTTTACGATTTGTCAAATTAAAAAAACTTGTTGACTAGAATAGGGTGCGCCTTGGTCAGTAAAAAAAAAAAATAAAAAAAAATACATATTAATATTTTTTTTTTTTATTGATGCATATCACATTCAGAAGGGTACTCCTGAAATTTCCCTTTGTATTATTATGTACACAATTCTTAGGATTTTCTGATCACCTACACGTTGAAAGCTGATGGCGGATATAACTACTGGATAGGACTTCAAGACACTAACCGTGACGGGCAATACACGTGGATTAAGAACATCCAGTCAGGGTAATATGCAATATTAATCAATATTGCTTTATCCTTTATCGATTAATACCAAATTTATAATCTATTCACAGTAGGTCTCTCACTCTGTATGACAGACACAGAAACATTATGTTTTTACTTCTATACATTTTGTGTGTGTGTGTGTGTGTGTGTATTAAGAACCCACCCCCTTTTTCATATTATATTCCTGTGATCATGATGATTAGACATCTTCCATAGGCATATCGCATATTATGTGATATCACATGTATCACATTTTTTTACAAATTACTTTGACATTACTTATGTCGACAAAGTACATGTACATGTATAAACTGCTATATTAAGATATAAATAATAGAATCATGTTAGTCTTTTTCTTTTCGAATTAGAATGGATAACGTAGTTGTGGTTTTTTTTTTTTAAAGAACTACTAAACAACAATATTTTCTTTAATAGGTACTCAAATTGGCAAGATTCACAACCGTCAACAGTTCAACCATGTGTCCGCATGAGATCTACACACAGTGTTGAAGATCAAGGGAAATGGAAAACAAGTGCCTGTTCAACAGAACGCGTCCACATATGTCAACGTCCAATAGGTAACTTCATCTTCTGTTACTGCTATATGTAGTTTAAAGTAGCCCGGTGCTTAAATACCAGTGATATATTTTTCTGTCTGTAGCCTTTAAAAAAAAAAAAAGTTTTTACGGTATCATTACAGGGATTTTGATCTTCTTTTTTTTTTCTTCAAAATATAACTGAAAACTTTATCTTTACACTCCGTATACATAAACTGCATGTATTTTGTCTCATTTGTCAGATTCTAGTTGCATGTGGCACCGATTTGAGCAGTCGTTCTATCGCTATTATGGAGAGTTTAAATCTTTTGAAGATGCCAGGACAGACTGCACAGGTGGTGATTTGGCCATCATCAAATCAGTAGAAGTTCATGTAAGACAATATCAATGTATATAAAACATTCTCAGGGTTGCGTTACTGGGGACAGGCGTACGCTTGACTTTTTCCTTTATTATTAGTTTGTATTCTCAGCGTTTTGTCCGGGTTTGGCGATAATTGCAAAGGAGTCTTTTCGCAGACACATATTGAATGTTATGCGTGTTTTCATGGTTTTGGGAGTACAGCATCCGAAATTTTAAAGGGTACATATTTCCACGTTCGATCCGAAAAATCCTTCTTTAAATGCCGTAAAAATCCTTTTTTACTATGGAGACATTTATGATAGCTTTGCACTGTTCTGTGATACACATTACTATTTGGATTTAATTCAAAAATACATTTGCCATACTAAATGAAATTAAAATTCCGTGTTTTGGGGGAGTTTTTTTGCACAAAATTATCTTCCATTTCATATAATTAATCTTAAAGTAAAGAAAGGAAAGTCGCGCGCTCTCTCTCTCTCTCTCTCTCTCTCCCTCGATCGATCTCTCAGAGGTAGTGTAAACAGGTATGTACGAAATTGTTTCCAGTATTAGCAACTTTCAACACGACTATGAAGTTTCTTTTTCTTTTCCTTATTTTTTTCCAGAGCTTTTTAGTTGAACTAATATCCCCTCATACTGGGTCAAATACTTGCTACTGGATAGGACTGATCGACGAAGATAAAGATGGCACATACACTTGGGTAAATGGTAATCCACTCAGGTGAGTTTGAATCATATTCTAATATTTTCTATTCGATTTTTGCAATCCTAAACATATGACTGTGTAAACTGGCTTTTTTTTTCTGTGCATTAATGGATCCTACAGATTTTCAGAATAGTTTCAAAATAATAACAAATGATATTTATAAGGAAATATTATTGCAATGTATTTTGTGTTTCCTCTCATTGCGCGTATTATAAACCTGAGGAAAAAAAATACTAAAAAGTAACTTCTTCAGGTTCTGTTTACATGTATACATAAGTGTATCTAACTTCCCAGAGTATTGGTGTTTTTTTTTCTTTCTTCGTGCAAACTAAATATTCAAAAGTTTGTAGTCAACCAATTATAGTGCCTTTTCCCCTTCATTTTAATAACCATGTCTTCTATATGTTTTAATCTCATTTGGTTTCTTAGGCAGAATGAGTCTTTCTGGAATACTGGGGAGCCAAATCACGATACAGAAGACTGCGCCTGTATGTATTCTCTGACAGATACATCATATGTAAAGCATGGAAGATGGAATGACATAACATGTGCGAATGAAGAAAAACCATACATCTGCGAGAGGACTCATGGTAATGTATTCCGGGGAATGCCAGCTCTGGTCATTTTTAGAAATGTGACAGTAAGATTTCCATGTCTAACGTTCCCCAAAAAGAGTTACGTGAGATTGAAACGATGAGCTATATTTTTATTATTTCTTTTTCTTTTACTTTGATAGTATAATGTATGATAAATGAATGTTTCTATCCTTTAATAGGAACTTATCGTGTAAAAAAAAAAGGGGGGGGGGAAGGGGGAAAGTCATCCAATTTTCTGGTGATGAACATAATTTCAATTTAATCAAAGAAAATAATTAGAGTGAATGATCAAGACTCCAAAGAAATTATATTTGCTGAACGAATTTGGTTTAAAATGGTGAACAGCTTAGAGAGCAACGCAAGACGACGAAATCGTCGATCATTATGATAGTGGGGCGGCATAGCATTTAAATTGTGCATTTTGTGATAAAAGCACCAAATTTGGTAGGTAGATGAATATGTTCTAAGTAAACCTGGATATTGAGCCACCTAGAATTCGGGCCATAAGGCCCGTTGTGCCCATTAAAAAAGGGGCTACCACAGGGTACCTTTTCATGCATTCCTAATCTAAAATTGGGATGTTTTACTTAATATTGGGTTGTATGAAATATACTGAATTATATATTTAGACCTCAAAGTTGTGAAAAGAAGCACCAGGTGCCCTTTTTCAAATAAAGGTTGTGAGATGAAAGTATTGAATTGTAAAATAAATGCAAAATTATTCTGTGATCAGGAAAACATTACCTCGTTTAAAATAGACAAAATAGTTGGCATAGGTGCCCAATATCGCAAAAAGGGGCCCAAAACATACTTATTTGTAAAGTTAAGTAAGATGTTAATCATTTGTGTGTGTGTGTGATAAAAGCACCAAATTCAGAAGAAGAAAAAAAAATGATGTTGAGCCATCTAAAATTCTGTAAGGGGGCCTATGGTGATCATCTATCAAAATGTCTGCATATTGTACCTTTTCTGTAATTAATCGGAGTCAAGATCCTATAAGACCTATCAAATCTAATTTAGGCGTAGTGTACTATGTTTAATTTTATTTTGAAATTTACAGGGCCTCGGGGCAGCAATAATGAAAAGTGGCTTAATTGCCCTTTTGCGATTTTAGGGTCCATGTAAAAAAAAATATAGTCGAATCTCAAGTATTATAAGAAATATCAATTTCATTGATATTCAGATGTGATGTGATAGATTTAATACATAACTAAACTTATGAGGGCCCCTATCAACTTAAGGGAAAATGGTTTAGGTCCCCGTTCCTTGAATAATGGGCAAGGAAAACACTGAGCAGTCAGCTACATGTGAAGTATTTCAAAGCGTGATCTGGAAGATACATTGCCTGATGTGAAGTTGTACGTTACAGGTCCCCATTTTGGCAAATAGCCTGTAGCTTTTCACGGAATGTATCATAGAGATCCTTTCTTTTTGTGAAAACTACTGAATATATATCCTACCCATATGGAACATATAAGCTAATCTTGGCATTCTATCCAGTTCTGTATGACCATCGTCTTTTCATGTTTGATGAATGGCGATGACATAAATTCATTAGTATGTTCATCAATAGGCAAAGCAAAAATGTGAAATGTCTAAATGCTATGAATTCATCTCATTGCCAATTATAATTTTTTTTAATTTCATGTTTAATAAATGGCGATGAGATAAATTCATTAGTATGTTCATCATAGTGCAAAGCTAAAATTTGACATTTCTAAATGCTAATGAATTTATCTTATCGCATTAAAAATGAAAAAGCCGATGATCATACAGCACTAGATAGAATGTCAAGGTTAGCTTGTATGTTCCATATTGGTAGGATGCATATATTCAGCAGTTTTCACGAAAAGAAAGAATCTCTATGATACATTCCGTGCAGAATTGTCTCTCCAAGATACTTGTATTTACCTTATACCTGGGGTCTTGACTGAGTGCCCCGTGGTTGCGAAAAAAGTGACCCCCCCCAAAAAAAAAAAAAATCAATATCAATGTGTCGCTTGTAACTGTGTAACATCAAAGGGTTGCTCTTAATTTTGGAGTGCCAGAAAGCGTCGCAAACATTCTGTGCACCAATTGAGTACCCATGTGACGATGAAAATGCCCGCCCCAGTGTCTATTAAGGGTGGCCCTTACACATAATTTTCGTGCCCTCCTGATGTAATCAAAATTCCGGTGAACTAATGCAATTATACAGGGGAAATAGTTTACAAGGATTTTTTTTTTTTAACAAGGTGTTTTCTAGGTGTATTAAGAATTACAAGCTAGTAACTATATATTAGCATAGCCATGGGGTGGACACAGCTGATAAGATGATAAAAAATGAAATGAAGAGAGAGAGAGATAGAGAGAGAGAGAGACAGAGAGAGAAACACAGAGAGAGAGACAGAGAGAGAAACAGAGAGAGAGAGAGAGAGAGAGGATACCCTGCATCATAGACGTACATGTATTAAATCAATTACCAATTATGTCGTGGTGCCAGACAAATAAAATTTCTTATTGGCGAACTAGCATTGTCTTTGGGAGTTTTACCCGGTGGTATGCTTTCGAGGAGGAGGGGGGGGGGGGGGGGGGGGGGTCATTGTTCAGCAGTGACGTATCTAGGGATTATGGCGCCCTGGGCAAATAAAGAAGTTGCGCTATTGGCTTTAGCTAGGCGGTTGTCAACATCCTTGTCAGTTGCAGCTTCATTGGAGATGACACTCCCGAGGTATGTAAAGTGGTCAACTCCCTTCCAGTAGAAATACGAAGACGATCCCAAATATCAAGATTATTATACCAATAGAAAACTTTTAACCCCCAGAATAACATTAGTTGCCTTTCAATCTACAAAACAAGTTCAGATTTGTGAAATATGCGAGTAAACTCCACCAAAATATCAAAGACGTATACGCCGATTTGCACATAGAAAACAGGTCCTCTGCCCGTTACGTCATGGAAGGTAATCACGGCTATGTGGAAGTGAATGGCTGTGGTATTCCCACATATTATGAAATCCTGTCAGAGCTTACAACTTTTCTTGTTAACGAGTTCATGTGGATGATTTTCGGTTTGTTTGAATAAATAATAACGAAGCAACATTCTCCAGTCGTGGGTTTTTTTTTTTTTAATATCCTCACATTCTCCTTTTGGATGAGGTTTTAAGACGAGTTTACTGCTCGAAAACATGGTGAAATCAACATGCACTTAACGAGTGGGCGGGTGTATATGTAGACATCATCTTGTCATCAGCTCCGTACAGGAACAATTTCGTGAGAAGAAGAGGCTTAGAGATATGATCGTAATTATAATGGATGCTTATGACTGCCCAAAAAAGGATACGGTACCTGTAAAATATTTGTATAAATATATCAAACTTGAATGTGTTCTGTGTTAATTCCTTGCTCTGACTGTGACTAGTGCGTGTTTAAGTGTTAGGATCTAATGAACGAACTCCTCAAAAGCCACAAGAAGATCGTCTTGATCAAAATTGATCATTTTCGAATGTTATATGTGATATAGATCGAACGCGAAATAAACAACGGCATACACATACACAGTAAAGCGCTAACTGAAACGACCGCAATATTCTTTATCGAGTACACGTACAATCTCATCAAAGTAAACAAATTGCATGGTGAAAATATGGACTTGTTGTGCAACGTTGACATATATATATCATAATTCTGACAGATGGAATTAATATTCATACTATGAAATATAAGGAGAGGGTGAAGAATTGTACATAGAGTTATGAAATTTGGACTTTTCAGCCTTTGAAACAAAATAAGCAAAAGTTTGTATAACACTGACATGCTTGACGTCACTGATACTTTCTAGGCAAAGAGCGGAGGCTATTTTTCAACACTTCAATTGCTGATATCTAATACCCAGAAAATTTTTATATGTTCTGTAAATCAACAACTTAAAAATAACATATGCAAGCCGTAGATACCAAATTCATAGACATTTATTGTCTTCGGATGTCTACTTTAAAGGTTGTCCCGTCAATGCTGATGTGGGGTAACCTCGCTAGTCATAAGGACCGCTATCCATGTCTAAATGAATGGTGGTTTTGTATGAATAGCGGTCCTTATAAATAGCGAGCAAACCATACACAAATTACCTCGCTAATCATAAGGACTTCCATTCATAAGGACCACTATTTATAACTATTCATAAGGACCGCTATTCATTCGTGTTAAATGAATAGCGGTTTTCTGTGAATAGCGGTCCTTATGAATAGCGAGCGGACCCGGCTGATGTATGGAGGGCTGTAGATTCCGCATGGTGATTTCTGGTGTAGCACTGCAGTATTCTTAACTCTTTCATTGCCCTCACATCACTGCTACGGATAGCTTAAAAAATATTTTTCCAGACAATTCCAAATCCATAGATCTGATTTTAAGAGTACTTGGAAGGTAATAAAGAATGTGCTACATAGCAAATCTAACTTACCTTTTATAGATAAAATAACTTTCAATGAAAATGAAAAAAATGACCCAACAATAATAGCTGAAATCTTTAACAACTACTTTGTAAATATCGGCCCTAATGTACTCTAATTCCAACATCTATTATTCCACTCATTCTTAAAAGAAGCACAAGATCACACAATGTTTTTCTCTCCAGTTACTACTAATGAACTCATTGACATTGTTAATAATATGAAAGCCAAAGAAAGTTCTGGCTATGACGGTATTACGAATTATTATTATTAATTTTATTATTATTTTTGTTATTAACGAAATTGCCAGTCCTTTAGCTCACATATCTATTGTTTCTTTAAACAAACGGAATAGTTCCAGATAAAATGAAAATAGCTAAAGTAATTCCAATTTATAAAAAAAAAGTAACAAGCAAGATACCGGTAACTATCGCCCTATCTCACTCTTAACTTCATTTTCTAAGATTCTTGAAAAAATAGTATATTCCTAAATAAGTACAACATTTTGTCTAAGTCCCAATTTGGCTTCCGAAAAAAATCAACTTTAAACTACCCATGCATTACTAATGTTTATTAATAAAGTAGCTACACCTATTGATGATTTTTCCCACACGGTCGGTATATCTTCCTGGACTTCTCCAAGGCCTTCGATACCATCGATCATAATATTCTTCTCTATAAACTTACCCACTATGGAATTCGTGGGAAGGCCTTTGAGTGGTTCAGGAATTACCTTACAGACCGTAAGCAGTATGTTAATATAAATGGTCATGAATCTCAAATGAAAAGTGTTACATTACTTGGTCCACTGTTATCCATACACTACATCAATGATTTTCAAAATTGTTCTAATAATCTTTCTTTTCTTTTATTTGCTGATGACTCCAACATATTTCTGTCAAATCGTAATCCTCAAATCCTCCTGAATACTGTAAATCACAAATTAAACTTTGTATTAAACTGGATCCAGTCAAACAAACTGTCACTTAATAATTTATAAACAAAACAAACTTCATTTTATTCACCAAATCAATTAAACATCTACCAGGACCAGTTTTAGTCAACGACATAATTCTTGTTAAAGTTGAAACAACCAAATTCTTATGAATATACGTCGACAGTATAAATTATTATAATAATCAGTAATACATTTTTTCATACTCACACAACCCCACTCTTCCACTCGTGTAATACTCTTAAGATTCACGAACTATTTACATAAAATCTAGGAATTTTCATGTTTCAACTCACAAAGCATGAACTTCCTAAACCTGTATCTTCTATGTTCAATATGAATTATTCACTTCGCTCCTATCCAACCAGACAAAGCCATTCTTAACTCGTTGACTACTGAATTCCATAACTCCCATAGGTTAGATACAGGCCTGGACCACCCGCTACCCGTAGGCAATGGTTTAACACCTTCCATGTACTCGAATAGCTTTTGCACACAATACAATTATATCTGCAGGACCAAAACTGTGGAGTGACCTTTCCCCACACTTAACTAATACCGGCTCACTGTATACATTTAAACGAAAATTCAAACATTTAAACGCAAATTCAAAATATCCCCCTTCAATACTTACGCAATCCATCCTATGGCTACCTAGTAATGTACTGTGTTCCTCGTCTCCCCCATTCTGTTTCTTTTGTTATGTTTTCTTAAGATCATCTCATATATACATTATAATCTCAAATATTTTATTTTATTCTTAAAGGGAAAGTTCACCCTGAAGATTACTTGAGTTTAAAAAATGCAGAAAAATTTAAGAAAAATATTGGCGAAGGTTTGATGAAAATCGGTCAAATAATAAAAGAGTTATGAGTATTTAAAGTTTTGGATTCGTGACGTCACATGCGAGCAGCTGCCCATTGGTCATGTAATAAATATTCCATATATTCGCATTGTTTTAACGTTCCACGATAAATTAATATTGTTTCTTTTCAGAATCTAGTATTGAATAACATTTCTGACAATATATCAAATGCACAGACGAAAATATTCTAAATTTTCTGAAAAAACTGTATTTAATGAAATATTTATCACATTACATAACGGAGGAGCTGCTCGCATGTGACGTCACAAAATCAAAACTTCAAAAGTCCATAACTCCGTTATTCTTTAACGAATTTTGTCCAAACTTTCGCCAATATTTTTCTTTATTTTTTCTGCATTTTTTAAACTCAAGTAATCTTCAGGGTGAACTTTCCCTTTAAGGGAATCTAAAATATTACAAGCCTAGCTTCTTACTAGATTCCCTCATATTTCACGCCAAACTAGTTTGTCTTATCCCAACTTTAAAATGATGGAAATATTGACCTGTGTCTTGGTTTGTTTGCTTGCATTTTTTTCCTTCTTTTGTTGAAGGTATTGAAGATATGTTCCTTTATTATTGTAATAATGCAACGGTCATTGTTTATGTTCAGTTATGTGATCTGAAATATGAAATAAACTAAAACTGAAACTGAAACTGAAACTGAAACATACATGTGACAGATAGACTTTTCATTTTCATTCACCATTTGCTCGACTATAGGAAAGGTATATAGTGGTCAATGTATATATCAAAATTTTGAGCATAAATCAAGCATTCTAAATATATGATTATAATTATATGCTACCATTATTGCAGATTTTATAAAAGATATTACATTATTTCAACATTAAACAGTAGTAAACATGCAGATGATAAACCAAAAAAATAATGGACAAAAAAGAAACTCAAATGAAATGTTTAATAATTTTTATGCATAAAGTAGGGTAAAGTAATAATGTTTAGTATCATAAGAAATGCTAATAAATTTCCTACAAGTTTTGTACACAAAATCTTGTGGAATATTAGATGGTTAATAAAGTGCAGACATTTGAAAAGTAAGCATTGATCACATTTTGGTAAAATTTTGAAGAGAGCTAAACCCCTTGGCACAGTAAGAGTTAAGGCTCATAGTGAGTCCAAATGCCTTGACTGAGGCAGCAAACCGATCAACAACTATCTGGATTTCTAATTCACTGTGAGCCAGAAGTGCGCAGTCATCTGCAAAGAGTAATTCCCATGTCTTGGTGTGGGCAAGAAGTCTTCGCAGGTTAAATACACTTCCACTAGTACGGAATCGTATGTAGATCCCCTAAAGTCCACCGCACATTATACGATCGGTATGCGATCCGATTTAGGAAGAAAATATAATACCATAAGATATAAACAGTTAAAAATATGAAATATGTTTGACTGAGGTTCTGAATAGTCATACAGAGTTTATATATATATATATATATATATAATGAAAGAAATGTCACTATGAGACGGTCGCAGCTTTTATTGTCCTCCTTTATTTGTCAAGCTTTCGATCAATGATCTTTATCAGGACTGTATAAAAACACAAAAGCCATGCATCATTTTGTGTTTTTAAACAGTCCTGATGAAGATCATTGATCGAAAGCTTGACAAATAAAGGAGGACAATAAAAGAGAAAAGCTACGACCGTCTCATAGTGACATTTCTTTCATTATACCTTCCACTAAAACAACTATGAGTGACCACCAACGTTGTGTTCGAGGAACATTTCTTACAATATATATATATATATATATATATATATATATATATATATTTCAATCATCTTTTATTGATACTTTTCAGTTCACATAAAACATATTTCGTGAAATGATACAATCAAACTTTTACTTAACTGATACATACATTAGCTTGGGCACATGTTTGTGTATAATAAAGAAGAAATCAACAATATACAGTGAACTAAATCAAAAAGTGGTAGTACACAATCCCATTTTCTATTGTGGAAAGAGAGTTTGCCTTTTCTCTTTACAATATACCGTTCTTCTTTATATGAAGTAAGGAGCATCCTTTTAAAACCAGCAATGGTTGGCTTATTTTCTTTACTTATACTCAAGTAAATACATCATTTTGCTTTAAGTAAAACATGATTTATCATTGTACTGTGAGGATGCTTTTCTAGATAACTTACAATAACCATATTCTTTTCATTTAGAGAAGATAAGTCAAACATGGATAACATAACTTTAGCTTCATTCCAAAATGATTGAACATAGCTACACTGCCATAATGCATGTTTCAAAGTTTCTACATTTTTGCAGCCAAACGTACATTCTGGAGAAGACTTTATTTTCATTTTGAACAGTTTGTAATTAAAGAACAAAATATTATGCAACACTTTAAACTGAAACTCTCTTATTTTTGTATCAATAGTTGTGCAGATCATAATTTTTCGAGCTTTACACAATTCAGTATCGCTCAATTCATACTTATTTTTCAAACGAAAAGAGCTCAGAGATTGCTCATTTTTTATTTCAACAAACTTTACATAGAAGTGTTTACATTTTATAACGTTCAGATGACTAAAACCTTTAGGCATTATTATATCTTTAACAATCACCCTTATATCATCTTTGAGAAACTGACAAATGTTTTTATCACTACCTTTCTTTATGTATGAAAATATTCCTTGCAATAATAAATAATCGTTCCCATTTTGTTGAATTCATTTTTCAACAAGTCATACATCTTCATTTCACCATCTGGCAATATAATGTGATGTCTAGTTTTAATCCCCTTTTCAAACAAATGTTTACAAAAAAGCATTTTATTGTCAATTATTACCTCAAAATTATTCCATATAATCTGGTTAACATAGGATTCATCCTCTAAAGACAAGCGTAACCGTGACCAATTTTCGAAAATAGAGGCATAGAAAGGAGGTAACTGTGAACTTAGCCAGTCAGCATAAAAATTGCAGTTAAGCAGAAATGTACCACCATATTTCTGTGCGTAATAATTAAAAACATTAAACCAAGCTTGGTTACTTGCATTCTTCATTCTTCAAAAAGTTTCTTCACTAAAGTTAATTGTTGTGCCGAGATAGCGGATTTGACATCAACCATTTTAAGACCACCTTTCTCAATTTGTTGTATAAGGACATTCCGTCTAAATCTGTCCTTCCCTTACAAAAGAAATAAGAAATCTTAAAATATAGTCTCAATTTCTTTCACAACCCAACTGGGTATAAGAATTGAAGAAAATAGGTAAATAAATGTAGATATACCGGAAGATTTTATAATCTGTATTTTCCCACATAAATGTTAAATTTCTCTGTTTCCAAATATATTCAGTTCCCGTCTAAGTGATAATATCCCTCATATTTTGTTCTTGAAAATTATCAGTATTTTACCCCACCTGTGCTCCCAAGATTCTATGTCGACAAGGCGGACATTATCCATAATCTGAGCACCTCGATGCTTCTCAACCTTCAATATTTCCGTTTTTTCTCTATTGAACATTATACTAGAACATTTATAAAACTGCTTTAACACATCGAACAACACTTCAACTGAATTATAGTTTAAACAAAATGCAAAAAATCATCTGCATATAGTGATAGTTTTAATTCACTTGAGCCAAAAGAGATACCTTTAACCCGTTGACGACTGAATTATCTCATTCCCATAGGCTTAACACAGGAACCGTCCGGTTCCCGTAGGTAATGGGTTAACTTCTGTTGTATTTCTTAACCTAGTAGCTAACATTTCAAATGCTATCAGAAAAAGGTACGGGGATAGAGGGTCCCCTTGTCTTACACCTCTGGATATGGGGAAATAACCGGTTGGGTACCGTTATTAAGTTCACATCCTAATTCAATGTTACAATAAAGTATTTTAACCCATTTAATGAGTGTGGGACCAAAGCCTACAGCTTCCATTGCTTTACAAATGAACTCATGATCTATCGAATCGAAGGCTTTTCTAACGTCGATTGATACAATAGATCACTCTTTGTTTTCGATATTTAAGTAATAAAACATGTCCTGGACATTTCTAATAGCCTCTGCAATATTTCTGCCTGTAATGAAAGCATGTTGGTCTGGATGAATAAATGAAGGTAATACTTTTTGTAATCGTGCTGCAAGTACTTTTGAACAATTTTTCACATCAACATTTATCACTGAGATCGGTCTATAATTCTCTAAGAATCTTTCATCCTTCTTGGGTTTCAAGATTAATGTAATAACACTTTCTCTTTGACTAGCAGACAGTTCAGATTTTGCAAAAGAATAATTCAGGGCCGATACCAAGATAATTGATACTATATCCCAGAATCTAGCATAGAACTCTTTTGTAAGGCCATCATCTCCTGGTGATTTTCCTGTCGGCATTTCATTCACCGCTGCCTGGCACTCTGCCATTGTTAACTGGCCTTCATAGGCCTCACGAGATTCTTCTTGCAGATAATTAATGTTTTTATCTAAAAGCTTCCCTGCATTTTCATCATTCAATTCAACATGCTTTTTGGAGTACAAAGACTGATAAAAACATTTTTTCTCATTCAGAAAATCCTTTTCATCTTCTATTTCTTCGATATCTACAAGAAGATTACGAATGTTGATTTATTTTTATTATACTTTTCTAGAGACAACAAATATTTATTGCTTCTTTCACCATATTCTATCCAATTGGCTTTAGACCGAATAATTAATCCCTCTGTAACTTTCTTGTAATATTCTTCTAACTCCTGTTTTACTCTCTCATACTCTTTTATCTTATCCTTATCTCCTTCTCCAATAAGATGTTCTAATTTTTGAACTTTATCTTCTAACACTTTAAATGACAGAGTGCGCTTTGTTTCCATCTTACAATGGCAAATGTATAGTCAATGTAATTCTAAATTCAATCGAATAGACTGTAGTTCTATGATTCGCTATTACTAAGAAAAAACACAAGTGGAGCATTTACTTAGTGGAAGCAGATGGATGGACAACAACATTCCAGTCAAAACATCAAGTATTCCGCCGAACATATTTTCTGTCCGAAAAATATTTCAGTCAAAAGAGCAATAGACATAGGACGCTGTCACAAGCATTTCATTTTTTGTTCCGTCAGCAAAATTCTAAAATTTGTTTGAATTATATATGGAAGAAATCCTTACAAGGAAGGATGATTTATTTTGGGTTCATGAGTATTTTGTACATGTAGGTTGTTATATAATTGAAGAATCTTCTGGAAGGAAGTTATTTTCCAGTTTTCTATATGTATTTATGAACAAAGAAATTTCTAGAAGAGAAATCATTATTCAGATGAAAAAAGTCAGTGTACTCTGTAACAGTGAAAGAATCATTAATTACATATTAAATAATGCACATCCAGTAGAGGAAGATCATTCTAGATCGTTACATTATGTCTGATGTACTGTATGCTAGTAACAATGTAATTACATGCTAGAACATGTTGTTTACCTGACCTTTGCATGAACTTCTCAGTAAAAATGTACCATTGCAATGAGTCTATAAATAGATCATTGGAATCCCCTTCTTTTGTTTGTTACAACTAGAAGTATATGGAACTAACAAGAAAGTTCCAAATCTTCATGAATGTTGTAGTAGAAGGTAGAAAATTCTAATTAAAGGAAACCAAAACCCAAGGAGAGAATCAATGTTATTGGAAAGTGAGAATTCAGAGAAGCACTTTACAAAAAGTTTCATTAAAATTGGTTAAAAAATGAGGGAGTTATGGAAGTTTGAAAAGTCTCGTTTTACTTTCTATGGGGATCCTCAAATTGGCAAAATTGCTTCAAAATGGCTGATTTTGTGAACAACTCTCCATTAATTGTTTGTACACAGATTTTCAGATTTTCCCCATTATCCCTCAGGGTGCTCCTTGTCTCCTCCTGAACTCGACATATGTGGTGTAAAATACATTTTCCCATTATATGTGTTGAGCTCAGAAGGAGATTAACTGCACCTTGAAAGATAATGGGGAAAATCTGAAAATCTGTGTACAAAACAAATGGAAAGTTGTTCACAAAATCAGCTATTTTGAAGCAATTTTGCCAATTTGAGGATCCCCATAGAAAGTAAAACGAGACTTTTCAAACTTCCATAACTCTCTCATTTTTTAACCCATTTTAATGAAACTTTTTGTAAAGTGCTTCTCTGAATTTTCACTTTCCAATAACATTGATTCCCTCCTTGGGTTTTGGTTTCCTTTAAGGGTTGAGATTGTATATAAGCTGGGAGCTTCCACAGAAATTTCAGAATTTATATCCTAACTACATCGTGGAGCGTATATTGCGTAAATTCTCAGTTAACACCATCTGATATTGATGATATTGATATCAACCTGTGGAGATCGTCTTGGACCTCATCTTGGACTTAATCTTGGACATCATTCTTGACATCATATTGGACATCTTGTTCAACATCGTGTTCCACATCGTGTTCCACATCGTTATTGACATTGTGGTCGACATCATTATCAGCATCATTATCGACATCGTCTTCGACATCATCGTCGGCATCGATGGCTTCCTGAATTATCTTGGACATTCTTTGGCTAGATCTTCTGGAATTTTCTTTTACCAGTTGGACACCATACCATTTGGATCAACTACTGGGATTTATTATTTTGGATTACTCTACACTTCAAGAACATTCTGGACTCATACCTTGCATTCATATTCCGTGGATTACAAGTTTCCCAGCTGAGAAATTGTAAGTCTTTGCTAGATTAAGTACATGTAATTAAGTTATAATATCTTTTGTTCGGTTCTTATCTTTTGAGGATTTTGGATCGTAACAAGGTAAATTCATGGAAATAAAAGGAGATAAATAATAGTGTGAAATTACTCATTTCAACCTTGTGATGGCGGTATTGCTATTTTGGTAATGGATGAGTTGGACTAATTTTCTTACTTTTATGTGTTCTGCCACTTGAACAAGAGAGGGCAATAATTTATTAAATTCAAAGCTATAAATTGAATGTATGTATAGCTCTGATTAAATTCATGTAACAGGTGGGAAAACCACTTCAGATTTCAAGACCCACCCAAGGGTGATTGTGTGTGTAGTGTACTCTGTTTCTGTATAAAGTGAGTGGGCTCACTTCAGTTATTTTGCTCTTTGAGTGAGGTTGTGTTCTGAGGAGGCAGCAAGCAATGGCCCTCAGTTTGTGTTAATTTTGGAGGAGTTTCCTACCCACAGTGGTGGTGAGTTCAGTAAATTTTCTACCAAGTTTTATTTCAGTGCTAAAACCAGAAACTTGAATGTACAAAAATGCGATTTTCAACATGAATTTTCTAAACAAGAATTTGTGTTAAAAACTTTGAAAGAAAAAATCAGTCAGTCAGCTAGACATGTTATGCTGTGAAGTTCTGATTATTTATGAAAGCTTTAATTCAGTCATTTATTAAAGTGATATTTAAGATAATATGAGTAGTTCAATATTACTCAGATTGAAGTGAATTTGTGCTAACTTTTAATATATGGCTAGTCAGAATTTCACTGACAAATTAATACAGTTTAGATATTTGTCTGTACTTGCTAATTAATAATGTGGACAAATGCTAAAGAATACATAACTATAAATAATATTATCTGTGAGGAAGTTGATTAATAAATTAAGGATATGCATTTTGAATAATGGGAATTTATTCAATTTGTAAAGGGTCCTATGGTCAGGGAGCTGTTTTCACTGGGACAGCACTTCGATTATGGAGCTATTGCTAAGGAGGCTTCAGTAGTTTGATTTCCTGAACCATGATGGTGAAGCTTCTATCTTAAGAACTTGTATCCTGAGTTTCCATCTTGAGTTTCCAGTTGGACTCTGAAACGTCACGCAACTTCGTATCGATGACCACGCCTACTCTCCAATGGCGATGGTCATCGAAGGTTTCTCCGGCTATTTGGTACATCTTCAACCCTTCGAGGACTCGTGATAGTAGCACGTCGTCGACAGCGACAGGGCCCTGTCGTCATCATCATCGACATATCTTTCAGTGGACTGAATCCATTAAAACAGGGAAGTCCTTTAATCCATGACCTATAATAATAACTAGCAGTAACCAAATGATTTATTCTTACAATTCATTATATTTAATTCTGCATATGCGAAATGTTGTTCTGTAACAGAGTTGTGAATATCTGTCAAGAATTTAACACTTAAAACATAAAATCTTTTAAATGAGAAGTTTTGATTATTTGATTGAATTACTTGATTGAATGTTTTTTAAACCAAATTTGATACAGTTGTAATAAACAACTTGAAACCTTAAAATTCATATGTGCAGTGTAATTACTTTCGTGTACTTTGACCATGTCATGGCTCTCTTCACTATAAAAACGAATGCTTGGGGTATGTGAGGTCGTTTATGTGATTTTGGATGTTGGTAGCCAAAACATTAGTTAAACGAAAACCCAAGTTTGATCCTGACAGACGCTTTCATTTAAATGTATCTAAATCAGAATCGATAATATGTACAGCAATACAGTTCTTCGGCCAATGCCACTTACGGTACACATTCAATGCTGCTAATGGGTGAACACGAACAAACAATCCATCAAAATCTGTTCCATCCGTAGGTATATCAATCAAAAAAACGTGTCATCGTAAAGAATATCGCTTCAAAGTTTATTCAAAATCCATGTTGACAAGGGGAGCAATAAAAAAGTAGCATTTTAAATAAAATTAAGCAGAAGCTCTTCATCCCCGTCTATTCACACAAAGGCATGACGGCACCCTGAGTCATACAGAGTTGAAAAATCGAAATTTACGGCCTATTACAAACCTTCTGGTCGGAGGAAAGGCCAAATCGGCTTCGAATCGTAATGACGTCAGAGTAGTCCTGCGATTTGAAACCGGTTTGGCCCTTATTCCGGATATAAGCCTGACATCGCACCAAATTCCTATGTTGACTATTCATATTATTGTTCAGTACCTGAATAACGAAGATTTTATTTCTTAAAATGTTTACATTTATTGCTAATTTCCAAAATCGGATCGTAGTTGATCGTATAGTGTGCGGTTCGCTTTAAGGCCACCAGACACCTTACGATCGGTCTGCGATCCGATTTGTGAAATAAATCGCTATGGCATTAAATATTGGCATTTTAACAAATGAAATCTACACTATTCAGGTTCTGAAATGTAATATGAATACTAAACATAGGGTTTTGGTGAGCTGTCAGCTTTCTACAGGGAATAAGGGCAAAATTAGTTTCAAATCGTAGGCAGTCGTACGATTTTTGTGACGTCACTACGACTCGGAGCCGATTTGGCCATTCCACTGACTAGAAAACTCGGCAAAGGCCGTATTATCGATTTTTAATATCAGTGTGACTATTCAGACCGTCAATCAAAAACATTTTTCGTTTTTAAATAATTTGTCAAATAATATTACATTTTCTTCTGAATTCGGATCGCAGACCGATCGCAAGGTGTGCGGTGGCCTTTAGTAAGGCCACCCTTGGCTTGCCTGAGCATCATACTAAAGAAAATGGTAAAGAGTGTTGGGGCAAGGACGCATCCCTGTTTCACTCCGTTGTTGATTGGAAACTGCGCTGACATGTCGCTGTGCTGTTTCACTTGCCCTGTTTGGCCTTTGTGTAGTTGTTTCACGATAGTAGAAGCTTAGGTGGACAGCCGAGTCTAGAAAGGATTTTCCAAAGCCCTTATCTGCTGTCAGTATCAAATGCCTTGGTCAGATTTATGAAATCTGCATACAGTTCCATAATTTGTTCCCTACATTTCTCTTGAATCTGCCTGGGGACAAATATCATATCTGCTGTTCCACGATTTGCTCTGAAGCCACACTGGCTTTCTTGTAGGTTTTCCTCAGCAATGGTAGGAGTTAGTCGGTCCGAAATGACTCTAGCGAGAATTTTCCCTTCGATGGATAGCAATGTAATTCCTCTGTGTTTGGAGCAGTCTGATTTCTCTTTGTTCTTGTACAAGGAGACAATGACAGCATGCCGGACATCCTGTGGTATGACTACCTTCTCCCAGCATGTCACAAACAGGTCTGTGACACTCTCAAGGAGAATGTTACCTCCTAACTTATATACCTCTGTTGGTATGCCATTCACTCCGGAGCTTTGTGCGTTTCATCTTTTTGATGGTTGATTTCGCTTCAGCCTTTGTTAGGGGGGGGGGGGGGTGTCAAGTTCAGTCCTTACTGCCTGTTGAGGAATCTTTCTAATTGCCTCTTCCTGCACCTCATGCATATCTCCGAAGAGGTTTCCAAAGTTCTCAGTCCACCAATGGAGAATGGACTCCTTGTCAGTGAGAAGTCTGTTCCCCATCTAATGAGCTTAAAGGTGCTTGCACCTAGTGAGTTGGACCATACACCATGTACACTGCACAGAGTGCTTCATAGAATGCACGGGTGTTTCCAGTGTCGGCGTATAGCTGGGTTTGTTCTGCTAAGGTGGTCCACCACTGGTCCTGTATTTCCCTCATCTTTCTCTGTGCAGTGTTGGAAGCTTTTCTGTAGGCTGTTTTGGTTGCTAGGTCATCCGGTTTGGAGAGGAGTCTGTCAAAACAGGAGCGTTTCTCTTGGAAAAGATTTTGGATCTCCACATCATTTTCATCCAACCAGTCTCTGTTTTTCCTCCTTGTGTGGCCAGCTATCTCAGCAGTTACTTTTTGAAGGATGGATTCAACTGCTGCCATTGAGTCTCTGGATCCCGATCCTCATCCGACAGCTCACTAAAGATTTTGCTTAGTCGATCCTCCAATTTCCTCTGAAACTCCTTTTCAAGTCCATACAGCCTATCAACATGAAGTTTCTTCATCTGAGGTCCTTTCTTCTTAGGTGGTGGCTTGAATGTTAGTCAAAGAATAAAAAGTGATAAATAAACATGAATGAACAGAAATGATATGTAGTCATAGATCTACATAAAGTAATACTGAGGTGAAGTTAATTGAAACTAGAAGTTAGCACAAGTGCTAGTCGAGCCTAGTTCCATTCTTTTGGCAAGTAGTTTATACAAAAATCCCACAGGCCTATTCATGTCGTGTTTTTCAGTGAATGTAATTTTAAGCAGGTTTTCAAGTTGTTTTTTTTCACGGTTGTTGTTGTTGCTGTGGTGTTTTTTGTTTCTTCGTTTCTTTGTTTATTTATTGTTTGCTTTTTGTTGTTTTTGTAGTATTTCTATTTTAAAAATATTTTTAAAAAACCATTTTGCTAGTCAAACTACCCAGCATCTTCATGAAAAACAACTGGGAAGTCGTTTAAGGTATTTTATCTTTAAATGCTGTTCCAATCCTAGAATTTTGCGGTGTTAAAATGGCAGATAATCAGATTTTGTTTAAAACAATATTATGTCATTCTTTTTTTCTTCGCCACTTTGTGGATTTCATATCAGATCTTAAAAAATCAATATCATTTTTGTTTCAGTTAAGAATGAGGCGTGGGCTAGTTACCCAAATGTTCAGTATCATATGCCTTCATTCTCAACAAATTATTTTGATGCAATGGAATACTGCAAACAACTTGGGGGAACACTGGCTCAGCTGAAAACCTTAGAAATAGACGTGAGTATATACAACAGAAACCATGAAACTATTCCGGATTGTAATCGAAGTATTTTTACAACCTTAATGTTATTGGGGTTGATTATTCGTGCTGATTATGTATATATATATATATATATATATATATTTGGTGTAAACTACAGTGTACAACAAGGAAGTTGCTTTATTACTTTGGTTTCTACCTAAAGTGTCCATATTAAGATTTACTTGTTTCTGTGGTACAGACTTTCCTGTCACGAGATAACTTATTGTTTATAAGGTCCTTTCAAATACTGCGCAGTGAGCAACATCCTATTCTCAATTTAAGTGTCTTGTAGACGTGTTCTTCATCATCTTTAAAACAAATATAATAAAAGGGTAAATATGAAACCTACCGATTGGGGCAGGGGGGCGCATAATACTTAAGGATGGTGTTTTTTCTTCCTTTTCCCCTTTTTTTTTCTTTCTCCCTTTTGCGTCCCCCCCCCCCTCCAACTGCAGCCCGGGGCACGTGCCCCCCCCCCCCCCCGATACGCCCTGCTTCTACAGTATGAATAGGCTGGACTCCATTATTCGCATTTATTTTACTGCATCAAACAGACAATCATCACGAACAGCTATAAAAAAAATATGTGGTTTGGACTGGATGCTCTTCGCAAGGAAGGTGTCCTTCAATGGGCAGACGGGACGTTTCTCCGAAATTCAAGGTACACGGGTACTTTTATTTACGTTTCGAAAATCATGTGGTTGTTTTTTCTTCATATCTTTGAATGTTTTGAAATAAGGAAAATGAAAGAAACGCCCTTATTATTTCTAGGCCACTTCGTATTAAAATACATGTATGATAATTTTATTAGAACGCATTTCCTCTCTTTTATTTGATAGATTTAACATGTGGAAGACGGATATGCCAGATAATTATCAAGGCTACCAGTTTTGTGTGGCACACGTCAACGGAAGCTGGGATGATCTTCCTTGCAACGAAACACACTATTTCGTCTGCGAGAAATCAAAGGGTGTGTAGGCCTTTCTTCAGTGCTGTGACAAATTAAAGTTGTGTAAAAAATTACATTGCTACCACATAACGAAAAAGAATGAAACGTGGCATTGTGATTAACATAGGCGTATGAGGCGTGGGGCTAGGGGGTAGGGCTGCAGTCCCCTAAGGATTTTGAAAATGCAGATATTCGGGCAACCACCACCTGATATTCGGGCAGTGAGGCGCCCGAATTTCCTCATATAAGGGTAGGGATGTGCCCGAGTTTGTCATTTCCGTTATTTTCACTACAACAAGGTGTCAAAAATTTTTGAAACCATAAAGTTGATATTCGGACAAAAGGCGTCAACCCATGGCGATTAAAGTCAATGAAATATTGCAATATACATGACTAATAGTCGAACTTTAATTAGAAGAAAGGTTTTAGTCATGTATTCTAAATTAAAAACAGACATATTTAAAAGTAAAGAGAGTCTCTGAATATATTAATAGTGATTGAATGTACTTGTTTGGTACTGGTCTGAAGTAACACTTTGTGGCTCCCAAGCCAGCAGCTTCGATCTAAAATGTTTCAATCTCCCTTGTTGCACCCTTGCTACAACGATAACACACAGATTTAATTCTTAATCAATTATAATGGAGTTACAATGAAGCTTTTGCAAGCTTTTGGTTTCTGATATTCTACACATAGGATGTCCTGCAGGTAAATGGAATGTACCTGTTTGTGATCGCTTGTGTGATAACTGTTATAATGGAGGAGTCTGTAACCCTCAAACAGGAACATGTATCTGTACTCCTGGGTTTGCTGGTAAAAATTGTCTTACAGGTGAGTAATGTAAACAGGTTGATCATACTCCGTGCATTATATATAGTACGTCCCCTAAAAGTTAAGAATTCGAAAAAGCCTCCCAAAATTAATTTGTCAGAATGTTTTAACTAGATTTCAGTTCTTGTAGATAGCTTAATAGGGTCTCTCCTATGCAACAACACCGCCCAAAAATCTGACTAGTTATTAGTTATTATTGAGTGATCAAAAACCACTTTTGTGAAAGGGTGAAAAATTCACAATAACTGGTATTTTTCTGGCTGTTATAAACAAAGTTGAGAACCGTTTAAAATTGACAGTTCAAAAAAGTCTCCCCAATTAAATATAAAAATATTTTCAGGAAATTTTCATACCTGTGGTTTTAGTCCATGGGCCAGGAACCGAAAGGCCCCCCCCCCCCCACCCCTTAGGCACAATTTTAAATGTTTTTTTTTCTGTTAGCTAGGACCCTCAGCTATCAGAATCTGCTTGTTTGCCATAAAGTTGGCGGTGGGTGTGGCCACCAGGGCCGTTACCATGGTAACGGATCAAGAAAATATTGAATTTTAGGAAAAGTCATATAATTCCAATTTACCCATCTATAAATACTTTGTCAGCATCCTGTTATATGTATTATAAGGTGCCCAATCGATTGCAACTATAATCAGAGTCATTTAAAGTCAAGATCATGTCAAAAAATGGCCGTTACTGTGGAAACGGTACCATAAAAAGCGGGTATTTTCGACAAATTTCTAAATTTATCAATATGAAATAGCCAAAAAGGTGTCTGCATAAACCTAAAGTATGTTTTTATATTAGCTAGGACCCTCAGCTATCATAATCTGCCTATTTGATGTACAGTTGGTGGTGGGTGTGGCCTCTAGGGCCGTTACTATGGTAACACATCAAAATATACTGGAATTTTAGAAGATACTGTATATTTGTAATTCAGTAGCTAAAAAAAAAATATGGTAAGCATCCTAATATGTGTATTTCAAGCTGCCTGATAGATTGCAATCACAATATGAGCCATTTAAAGTCAAGGGCGTGTCAAAAAAGGCCGTTGCTATGGAAACGGTCTACCAAAAACCTGTTATTTGTGAGAAATCTATAACTAACAATTTAATAAAAAATAGAAAGAAAAAGGTGTCTGCAGAGTCTTTAATAATGTTTTTATATTAATTATGACCCTCAGCTATCATAATTTGCCTGTTTGACAACAAGGTGGTGGTGGGCGTGACCGCTAGGGCTGTTACTATGGTAACACATCAAGAAATGCTGGAAATTGAGATAATAACATAATTATATTTGATATTTAACAACCTTGAATAAAAGGCAAGGATCCTATTAGATGTATTTCAAGCTTCCCCACTGATTCCAACCACAATCTGAGTCATTTAAAATCATGGGCGTGTAAAAAAAGGCCGTTGCTATGGAAACGTCCAACAAAATGCTGATATTTGTGGAAAATATCTATGATGTATCAATACAAAATAGAAAACAACTGTCTGGACAATCTTAAACCATGTTTTTATGTTAACTAGGACCGTCAGCTCTCATATTCTTCCTATTTGACATAAAGTTGGTGGTGGGCGTGACCACTAGGATTGTTACCAATCATCCAAACCATAGAAACCTTACTCCAGCATTGCAAAACAAATTATATTCTCTTCCAACATAGTGGTGGAGGTAGATAACACCTATATCTCCATCCTGAGTTCTGACTTTATTCTGCCAAACCAAACACCAGCAAGAGTGGATAATCTCCGTACCATTACCTTCTCAGCCTGTGATTCAAGCCGGATAAGAATGCCTCATCATATCAGACTTGTAAGAAAGTCAACCAAGTTTTTATAAGAGAATACTCAGTTCAAGTAAGGCTCCAGAAAGCCTTAAAGTGATTTGGTAACTTTGTAGAGGCTTGATAAAATCTGAGCTGCCTTGCAGTACATGCTATCAGTGTATGTAATATGGTGTAAAAAAATGAAGCCCGGGGGGGGGGGGGGGAGGGGAGAACTTCAAAATCATCACGTGCTTCACAAAAGTAAACACATGCAGTGACCGGAGATGCCAGACTCATTTTCCCCCGAGACTCAGTGTTAGACTAAAGTGTATGGCCATACGCTTTCGTTAATGGGAGTATTCAGTCATAGATATCTTAATAATTGCATTATATATTTGAAAACCTTTTTGTGCCTGGCTATTTATTTATCCTTCTGAACATCATTATACAAGACAGATATCAAAATTCAACAATTTATTAAATCAAGCCTCCACAAAGTTACCGAATCCCTTTAAAGCTGTAAAAGATATATAGACAAACCCACTGGTGTTCACTAATTTCACAATATTATGGACTTAGCCACTAAACTCTGCCACCCCATCCTTTATAAAACCATGCTCAAGGCAAGATAGTACAAGAAGAACCATCTCACAAACGAATAGCTATATCTCCTGTAAAGCCAATATAACTGCAGCTTACCCGTAAGGGCAACCAATATGTAAACTTACTGGTCTTATGGTCCCCCAACACATCAAGTCCATGGCTAGTGTACATGTACCCGTAATCATGCAAGTCATGAGAATGCTGAGCTGCAATTGCAACACAAGCCTTCTCAGTAGCTCTTTTGAATACCTTCTAGCAAACATAAAAAACTCCAGGCAACTATCAGCACTTTAGTCCTGGACTAGAGCTAAGATGAGGCACCCAAAAGTTCAATTCTTTGGCCCTGTTACTGATGAAGTCCAAATCCCAGACCATCTTGGTCATGCAGTCAATCCTTAATGAACATGCAGATTTCTTATGGGCAGGATTAGGGAATAGCTGCTAAATTCTATTCCAATCTCCCCAGATTTATTTCAAGTAGACAGGTTTAGCTACAGACTGACAAATTTATCATCTCATGAATTCATTAGGTTCTGTGACTGGAGGTTAATCCATTCATGTCCACTGCCTCCCTCCCAACGCCAAGGCATAGAGGTGGAAGCACAACTACTCAAGTATACAGCTAACCAGTAAAGAGTAACTGTTGTTACTACAAGGGTCCCAATTAAACATAATTATCAACTCAGACACCCACATCTTGCCCTGAACTATCCGAACAGTTAGAAAATGTATTTGCAACATAATTGCTGCTATGTAATAACAGAAATATGTCACTTTTTTTTTCAATTTTCTGAATTTTCATTATAATATTTCCATAGCAACAACCCAGTTTTGACATTACTATGGCCTTAAATGATTCGGATTATGACTGTAATAACTCGGGCAGTTTATGATATGTATAATTATCTAGACTAATATCTTGTGTTTTCTGTTGTTAAAACATAAATACTGGGCGTTTCAATAAAAAGGAAATCCAACTTTGAAAAATTGCAGTAAATGAACTATATATTTACTGACAATGAAATTCATACCATATGAAAGAGTAATCATGCATCACTGAACACCACTGTGTTCAAAATTTTGTGCAAAAATCTAGTTGGTTCACTTTCTTGTAAAACACGATAGGCATGATGTTAAGGAGATGCCTTTTGTGAAATGGCCTGCGTGCTCCAATTCTCATTGTGGATGATTTTCTTTTTCAAATTTGTGTTAATGAGATGTTATTCACCAGTGATTCAGGATTTTTTCCTTTGTAAAACCTTTTTCAGATAGGAATCGTTTTCCAAAAAGACAGTCTCGGTGAGTTTTAGCAAGGTTGCATGCCCAACAACCAGTGAAAACCAGAAGGATTGCAATATCACAAAGAATTGCAAATCAAAGACAAAAAGCATAGAGAAGGAAATTCTAAAACTCATAAATTGGTTTGAAGATTTGACTTTGCTGATTTAAAGAAAAATCGGCAGAAGATGCCTGCAGCACTTAAGACGAATGAACATGTTTCCTGTGCTCTCTGAAGGTCTCACTTCTTCTTGGTCAAACTTTATAACTAACAACTCATTCCATGCTATGTGAAGTTCATAAGACTCTTTGTTAAGGCATAAAATTAATCATTATTGGATTTGCACTTAAACGGGCTGCTTGAAATAGATGTAATGCCTACTAAATATTTTTCACGTTGTTGAATTACAGATATATGTTGTTTCCTATTTTATTACCACGGTAACAGCCCGAGTGGTCGCCCAACATCCAACTTTGTTGCAGTCAGGGAGGATATAATATCCAGGGTCCTAAATAACAGACAAAAAAAAAAACAACAAACAAACAACAACAACAACATCATTTCAGGTTGTGGAAACCCTTACTTTATATAGTGTATTGAATAGTTACAGATTTTTTCACAAATATTTACTATTTCATCATACCGTTTCTATAGCAACAACCATTTTTTGACACGACGGCGACTTCCAATGACTCAGATTTTGCTTGCAATCAAATGGGCACCCCAACATATATATAGTTAGATGGTTACAATTTGTTTTTGTGATGTTGAATTACAGATATATGGTATTTTCTAGATTTCAATTCCCTGGTGTGTTACCATGGTAACAACCCTAGTGGTCACACCCACTACCAACTTTATGTTGGTAGTGGGTGAGAGCTGAGAGTCCTAGCTATTAAACAGAAAAAAACATGATTTAAGATTTTGCAGACAGTTGTTTTCCATTTTGTATTGATTAATCATAAATATTTTCTACAAACATCAGCATTTTGTGGGACCGTTTCCATAGCAACGGCCTTTTTTTAAACGCCCATGACTTCAAATGACTGAGATTGTGGTTGGAATCAGTGGGGCACCTTGGAATACATATATTAGAATCCTTACCATATATTTTATGCTATAAAATGACAAATATATGTTGTTTTTTTTTCTAAATTCCAGTATTTCGTTATGTGTTACCATGGTAACGGCCCTAGCAATCACGCTCAAAATGGACTCTATGCAAAACAGGAAGATTATGATGGCTGAGGGTCCTAGCTAATATAAAAATATAATCTAAGATTGTGTAGACACCTGTCTATTTAATATACTGATAAGTTTAGATTTGTTTTCCCCAAAATATCCACTTTTTATGGTAGTAACAGCCATTTTTTAACATGACCGTGACCCCAAATGACCTAGATTTTGGTTTCAATCAATCGGAGAAATCACAATACACATATTCAGATGCTTATCAGTCATTTTTCAAATTAGAAATATTAGGTATTTTAGTAAACTCCTATATTTCCTTGATACGTTGCCATGGCAACGGCCCTGGTGGCCACACCCACCACTAACTCTATGGCAAACAGGCAGATTCTGATAGGTCCTAGGTACCAGGAAAACACTAATACAAATTGTGCCTAAGGGGGGGGGGGGGGTCTAGGGTGACCCACAGACTATTAGCTCATGATCTGTTCTATCGAATGACACAAAAATATCTCATAATATTTTACGTTTGAGTGAGCCAAACCCACTTTTGCGAAAGGGTGCAAAGTCCATACTTGATAAATGTTTGTTTATGTTCTAGCTGGTATCAGCAAAGTTGAGAGTAATGAAGAGGCTTACAAATTTTATATTCTGATCATTAAAAGACAGTTTGTTAAAGAACATAGTTTTTTTCACTGTATGTCCTGATATATCCCATCAAAACTTCATGGTCGAGTGAGCAAACTAGGTCAGATTAAAAGCATCACCAAAAGTAACATTTTGAAACACTCAACAAAGCAGTTAATTGCTCACTCAACCATAATATGTTGATGGGAGGTGTAAAGATATACAGATAACATAGCCTGCTACTGCATCAACTGTCTTTTACAAGAATATGGAAATTTCTATTCCAGCCAGAGCCAATATCAATTCTCGTCAAGACTGGATTTTGCACTCTTTTACAAAATTGGCCTTTGCTCACTCAATCGTAAAATATGGTAAGATATGTTGGTGTCATTTTATAGTAGAGACCCTAAGCTATCTACAGGTGTGAAAATTTCCTTAAAATATTTTGAAATACTTATTTGGGAAGACTTTTTCCAACTGCTAACTTTTTTTTTCTGGGACGCAATGTATATACAAGATACTTATACGAATCTATTTATTATTCATTTCGAGGTTTAATGGTCCATTGAATTACATTCTGATTTCTCGGGATTGCTATAAGTCCGAATTCATTGCATTGTGATATCTAATGTGAGAACGAATACGTACACATGCACTTCTTAAGAATCCAATTCTATATGGCAGAAATCAGCATCTTTTTCATGTCAAAATAGGTAGCTATGTACTTGTATAATTTGTACACAAATCAATGTTTTATCATCTCCGTTTTTGTTTTGCAGTTGGTTAGGGTAAAATAGTAAATTAGGTTTTATTGTCAATGTATAGAGTATAGAATATAGTATATTCATATCATTTGTTTTGCATGATTATTGGATATTATATCCCTCATTGAAAATGTCTTGCTCTTGGATTGGTCGAGAGCACTTCATGTGATTAATCATAATTCTACCAGAAAAAGAAATTACTCCGGGAGAAAAATAGGTTTAGTGACGTCAAACTTTTCAGAGTATGATAGTTATTTTACTATCATGCCTCCGACTGCCCCTTGTTCCCTAGAATCATTTCTTCTGACGCGTACTGCGAGCAGCCAGTAGTCTCTCTCGGCTAACTCCCGCGATGGGACGGCGCGGGCACCAGTGAAATTACGCCGAGCCCGAGAATTTTCATGAATCCATATAAAGAAAAGTGAGGGAGGGGGGGGGGGGGGGGGGGGGGGACACTGAACAAGAAATAGCCGTCAATTTTGCAAAATATGCATGAAGCAATACTAAGCCCATTAAATATTTGCAATTAATAATTCTGTCAACCTATCTTGTCAAAGATTCTTGATAATTTGCATGAAATTGTGTTCGATTTACTGTTTAAAAGTGACTGACTAAATGCGCGTCGTAACAATTCGCGCATGTCATCAGTCGAAATCAAACTGTCATAGTTACCCGGTATGTCGTTTGACCCTTTTTACTGTTTGTTAATATCTACTTATCTCTATCTATTGTAATACTAGCCATATACTTTTCACTTTCGGATTTTCACCGATTACGTTACGGTATAGGCCTAGATCTAGATCTAGGCCTACCCTTTAACACTTTATAACATGATTAAAATTAACTTGATGTTATAGACTACCTAGTCCTAAAAGTTAGGGGTCTATAAAAGAAAATTGATATATGCAGGGCTTTTATTCTGAAATCTACTTCGATCTACGGGGTCGGTCTCAGGCTCAGCGACTATCAATCGCGTCAATCTATTCTAACTAGTTAGCGTCCACTGTGTTTTACTCTAACCGTATAATTTTATAGACTAGATTTAACAACAACGCGAGATTTATACCATCTAACATTAATTTGTCATATCTAGATCAAGGTTAAATCCAAATATATTTAATTGATGATGAAGGATATAAAACAAATATACAGGGCCTTTATTCGGAAATCTAGTGCGGTCTATGGGGTAGGTCTCAGCGACTACAGTCAATCGTCTATTTCTCTCGGGGCTCTCGCCCCTCGAGGAAATAGACGACTGTAGTCACTTCGACCGACCCCATAGATCGCACTAGATTTCCTCGGGCCCTGTATATTTGTATACTATTATCTGTATGAAGGGTTTTCAGGCGAGCAGAAAAATTGGCGTATCTCATGGTTTGCGCAAAAGTTCCCGGATGACCGTGCAATTTTAAAACAATATCTCATGGTTTGTGTAAAAGTACCCGGATGACCGTGCAATATTGTACAAATATTGACTGCTCATGAGGATGATGGTGGAAATTATCACTCCCAAGGTGGTGTTCATACCGGCCCTTCTATCACCCCCGAGGCGGACCCGAGGCGGAGCCGAGGGGGTGATAGAAGGACCGGTATGAACACCACCTTGGGAGTGATAATTTCCACCACCATCCGATTACAGAGCAGTCCATATTTGTTTTATATACCTCATCCTTTTCATTAATTCATTGATTCATGTTGAATTTTATACGCGCTGCGCGTATATAGTCGTATAGCCTAGCTAGCAACTCGCGATAATTACGTACGTGCACACGTGCAAAAGTCGCGGAGGGGTTACGCGTTCTATCACAGGGTTTAGGCGTTCTATCATTTGACCTTAGGTCAATTGATAGAACGCCAAAACCCTCTGGCGCAATGATAGCTCGAGATGCGCCGTGTCATGTGATATGGTTTTGACCAATCAGTGAATAAGAATCTATGTATGAGGTATATAATATACAAATATTCAATGTTTATGAGTGCGATGGTTCCGAATATTACATGAGCGTGCAAGTTGAACCGTTCTATTCAACGACGCGAAGCGGAGTTGAATTGAACGGTTCAACTTGCACCGAATGTAATATTCGAACCGTCGCACGAATGAAAACATTGAATATTTGTTTTATACAACACACGATATACGATAGAAACCGGACTAAATGGACTAAATGAAACCGAGATAGGCCTAGGTCTGGACGAGATCTTATTTTGCTTACACGGTTCAACTTGCACCGAATGTAATATTCGAACCGACCGCACGAATGAAAACATTGAATATTTGTTACAACACACGATATACGATAGGAATAAGACTAAATCAATGGACTAATGAAGCCAAGATAGATCTAACGTTAGGCCTACATGAAGGTCTGGACGAGGTCTTATTTTGCTTACCTTTCGTACGTCAATAGACGGCTTTCCCGGTGTTCCAATATTATAAGGTCTACATGTAAGTTAGTTCCACATTGCAAATTCCAGATTAAAATCCATTAATATCTTAGTCACTAGTCACGAATCAGAAACTTCAAGTTTGTGTAAAAGTTAACTGTTCAAAACTTAGTAATATTCCGAAGTTTGTAAAAACTCTTGCAACAATAACATAGTCCAGGAAAGAGTCCATATGATACCACGTTGAACTTTGCAAAACACTTAACAGCTGAACGTATTTACATTTTCCGGCCTAAATTCTTTCTAGGCTTTATTATAAAAGGTCACAGGTCCATAAAAATGGAAGTGCTGCACCGTGCTGTTTGAAGATGTTGAGCTTTGGATGTTAAGGTTAGGTTCTTGTAGAATGACTTGTTCTTGAGACAAAGACAGGTTAGAAACTGATGCACCATCAGTTTGGAGATCTTGCTGAAGATCTGCGATGACGGCTGAAGAATCCTGAGCCACGGGAAGAGCAGGTAGATGAAGACCTTCCAGAGAAAGACCCGCACTAGATCTAGGCCTAGTCTGGTTCTCTTGCATCCCCTTGGCTAGTCTTGCACTCATTTTCTTCTTCGTCCAAAACCGACACAGTTGTAGCTCTAAGGCTGTGGTTGGAGTATTTTGTGTGCATCCAGCAGCCTCGGCGATCATTTTCATCTTGTTTCCAATCGTATTGACCCCGAGTGGCGCATTATCGTACCATGGTCCTTCTTCTGGAGCTTTAGATTTGGGTCGCTGCCAGAAACATGTCGATCCAGGATTGAGGTGGGTCTTGTATTCAAGCAGTGATGTAACTGGGCATCTGGGAGACTTTTTAATCTCGTACATGCGACCACCGAATTCCTCGTCTACATCTTCTCTTCTCGACTAAGTCAGAGTGTCACGGCGTTCAAAGTAACGAAGTCCCTTCTCATCCGTGTAGAGGAGATAGTCCTCTGGTGTCATTTCGCGGAGAGATTCTCGTCCTCTCTGGCCAAAATAAATCATAACGTCCAGGAACACTTTGTTCTGAAGGCCCAATGGTGTACTCACATCGACCACATTAGACTCGAAAATTTTGGCCATGTCCTCCTTACTTACCAGTGTAGTAAAATCACGCAAAACCGTTATAACGCAAACCCGTAATAATTTGAGGTCAAAATAGTTAATCGATTACCAGGATATCACTCTCCGCGCTCCACTGTGCAAGAGAATTTGCACGCAAACCCTATGTGAATGGAGAAGGCATGAACGATTCCAAGATGCGTTCTCGATCTTTAAATTCACAGGGACGGCTCAAAAAGCGAAGGGACGGTTGGAAAATACGATACTTTTAAAGAAAAATTTATACTTGATCAATCTATCCGCGCCGAATTTTTTTTCCCCCGTAGCGTTTTGCTATAAATTAATCAAAATCATAATTCATCTTTTGCAAGCAGCTGAAAAGAACGACTGATAGATGTAATGACAGTCGTTGTTTGTCCAATATACACGTGTGTATGATGACCAACACGGCTGGCGTGGCAGCAGTACTATAGTATTTCTTTGTTTTTTCTTCTCTCTATCTTCATTCTTTTCTGATGAATTTCTTTGTTTTTCTTCTCTCTTGTCTTCTTTTTCTTATGTATTCCTTTGTTTTTCCTCTATCTGTCTTCTTTATTATGTATTTTTTTGTTTTTCTTCTCTTTGTCTTCTTTTTTTCCTTATGTATTTTTTCGTTTTTCTTCACTCTTCTTTTTTCCTTATGTATTCCTTTGTTTTTCTTCTCTCTGTCTTCTTTTTTTCCTTATATATTTCTTTGTTTTTCTTCTTTCTTCTTTTTCCTTTTGTATTTCTTTGTTTTTCTTCTCTCTGTCTTCCTTTTTCCTTATGTATTTCTTTGTTTTTTCTTCTCTCTCTCTTCTTTTTTGCCTCATGTATTTCTTTGTTTTTCCTGTCTCTGTTTTCTATTTTTCCTTATGTATTTTTTTGTTTTTCTTCTCTCTTCTTTTTCCCTTATGTATTTCTTTGTTTTTCTTCTCTCTGTCTTCCTTTTTCCTTATGTATTTATTTGTTTTTATTCTCTCCGTCTTTCTTTCCTCATGTATTTCTTTGTTTTTCTTTTCTCTGTCTTCCTGTTTTCCTTATGTATTTCTTTGTTTTTCTTCTCTTTCTTCTTTTTTTCCTTATGTATTTCTTTGTTTTTCCTGTCTCTTTTTTCCCTTATGTATTTCTTTGTTTTCTTCTCTCTGTCTTCCTTTTTCCTTATGTATTTGTTTGTTTTTCTTCTCTCTGTCTTCCTTTTTCCTTATGTATTCCTTTGTTTTTCTTCTCTCTGTCTTCCTTTTTCCTTATGTATTCCTTTGTTTTTCTTCTCTCTGTCTTCCTTTTTCTTTATGCATTTCTTTGTTTTTCTTCTCTCTCTCTTCCTTTTTTCCTTACGTATTTCTTTGTCTTCTCTCTGTCTTCCTTTTCAGTATGCACAACACATGCGTCAACTACGGGCGAACGACTAATAAGAGAATAGGAAAATCACTGGACCGTACGACCTTGCTGCGCGGGGCTTACGTAACAATCAGCAAATATAACGCTAAACCGTTATAACGCTTTCGCTTGATTTTACTACACTGCTTACAGGCGTCTTGTGCTTAACAAAGTCCTTTCCTTCTTTTTTGAGTTTCACCATCATCGCTTTGAAGACTTTTTGGCTTTCTGGAAATTTGTCAGGCTTTGTAATGTCCACGTCTCTCTCAGCAGTGTAGTAAAATCACGCAAAACCGTTATAACGGTTTAGCGTTATATTTGCTGATTGTTACGTAAGCCCCGCACAGCAAGGTCGAACGGTCCAGCGATTTTCCTAGTCTCTTATTAGTCGTTCGCCCGTATTTGACCCAAGTGTTGTGCATACTGAAAAGGAAGAAAGAGAGAAGACAAACAAAGAAATACATAAGGAAAAAAGGAAGACAGAGAGAAGAAAAACAAAGAAATACATAAGGAAAAGGAAGAAAGAGAGAAGAAAAACAAAGAAGTGCATAAAGAAATAAAAAGAAAATATAAAGAATAAAAACAAAGAAATACATTAGGAAAAAAGAAGATATAAAGAATAAAACAAATAAATACATAAGGAAAAAGGAAGACAGAGAGAAGAAAAGCAAAGAAATACATATGGAAAAAAGAAGAGTGAAAAAAACCAGGAAATACATAAAAGAAATAAAAAGAAGATATGGAGAATAAAAACAAGGAAATGCATAAGGTAAAAAGAAGATGGAAGACAAAGAAATACATAATGAAAGGAAGACGGAGAGAAGAAAAACAAAGGAATACATAAGGAAAAAAGAGCGAAGAAAAACAAAGAAATACTTAAAGAATAAAAAGAAGATAAGGAGAATAAAAACAAAGAAATACATAAGGAAAAAAGGAAGACAGAGAGAAGAAAAACAAAAGAATACATAAGGAAAAAAGAAGAGCGGAGAAAAACAAAGAAATACATAAGGAAAGGAAGACGGAGAGAAGGAAAACAAAGAAATACATAAGGGAAAAAGAAGAGAGAAAAAACAAAGAAATACATAACAAAAAAAAAGCGAGGACAAAAAACAAGGAAATACAGAAGGAAAAAAAGAAGATATAAGAGAAACAAAGAAATACATAAAGAAATAAAAAGAAGATATGGAGATTAAAAACAAAGAAATACGTATTTAAAGAAAAATGAAGATGGTGGAAAAACAAAGAAATACATAATGAAAGGAAGATGGAGAGAAGAAAAGCAAAGGAATACATAAGGAAAAAAGAAGAGCGAAGAAAAACAAAGAAATACATAAAGAAATAAAAAGAAGATATGGAGAATAAAAACAAAGAAATACATAAGAAAAAAAGGAAGACAGAGAGAAAAAAAAGCAAAAGAATACATAAGAAAAAGAGAAAAGCGGAAGAAAAAACAAAGAAATACATAAGGAAAAAGGGAAGACAGAAGAAAAACAAAAAAATACATAAGGAAAAAAGGAAGACAGAAAAAAAAACAACAAAGAAATACATGAGGGAAAAAGAAGAGAGAAAAAACAAAGAAATACATTACAAAAAAGAAGACAGCGAGAAGAAAAACAAACGGATACATAAGGAAAAAAGAAGAGCGAAGAAAAACAAAGAAATACATAAGGAAAAAAGAAGATGGAAGAAAAACAAAGAAATACATAATGAAAGGAAGACGAAGAGAAGAAAAACAAAGGAATACATAAGGAAAAATGAAGAGCGAAGAAAAATAAAGAAATACATAAGAAAAAAAGGAAGACAGAGAGAAGAAAAACAAAGAAAGACATAAGGGAAAAAGAAGAGAGAAGAAAAACAAAGAAATACATAATGGAAAAAGAAGAGAGAATAAAAACCAAAAAATACATAAGGAAAGGAAGACGGAGAGAAGGAAAACAAAAAAATACATAAGGAAAAAAGGAAGACAGAGAGAAAAACAACAACAGAGAAATACATGAGGGAAAAAGACAGATAGAAGAAAAACAAAGGAATACATAAGAAAAAGAAGACAAGAGAGAAGAAAAACAAAGAAATTCATCAGAAAAGAATGAAGATAGAGAGAAGAAAAACAAAGAAATACTACAGTACTGCTGCCACGCCAGCCGTGTTGGTCATCATACACACGTGGATATTTGACAAAAAACGACTGTCATTGCATCTATCAGGCGTTCTTTTCAGCTGCTTGCAAAAGATGAATTATGATTTTGATTGATTTATAGCAAAACGCCACGGGGAAAAAAAATTCGGCGCGGATAGATTAATCAAATATAAATTTTTCTTTAAAAGTATCGTATTTTGCAGCCGTCCCTGTGAATTTAAAGATTGAGAACGCATCTTAGAATCGTTTATGCCTTCCCCATTCACATAGGGTTTGCGTGCAAATTCTCTTGCACAGTGGAGCGCGGAGAGTGATCTCCTGGTAATCGATTAACTATTCTGACGTCAATTTATTATGGGTTTGCGTTATAACGGTTTTGCGTGATTTTACTACACTGCTCAGTCTTGAAATGTCGTTGAAGTCCGTATCTGATAGAAATCATGGATTTCCGTGTGTAAAAAGTGCCATCGTTTCGTCTCAGACCAGCATAGAAGCGACTAAGAAATTGGTCCAGTTCTGGATCTCCTAGGTCCGCAATTGAGATCGACGTATACTTAGCAAATGCTTCCAAGCGACCCAAAGCATATTTGATCACTTTCTTTGTATTTGCTGCTTCATATGAATTTGTTTACCCCGATTTGTCCACTCAATTTGACACATTAATTCTTTAAGCGATCAGCTGTGCGGTGTAATTTGGGACATAATACACGCGCTGGCATGCAGTGCGCAGTGGTCGTTCAGGATTGGTCGACTAGTCTGGCTTCTTGTAGGACTACTCTATTCACAGAGAGGGGACGCGGAACTTTTTTTTTTTTTAATTTGCGCGCAGCCCGAGCCTCATTGACGCACTATTGCAGAGAGCTAGCTACAGGGAGGGAATATTTCTTCAATGCACCCCTGGGCTGAATGCTCCTGTCCACATAGGTCGTCAGCGCATATTGCATGCATGCACTGCATGACCAGGCGATCGAGCTTTAAGCTTTGCAAATGAGTTGCTTTTACGTCCCTAGTATGATGCACTTTAATATCTTTGCAATTATTCAATTTCCAGGCATATTTTCTGTATCAAAATACACTTTAAGAACGTACGGTAAATAAAAAGCTTGTCGCGCAACTTACTTCACAAGTTTATACAGAAAACCCGACAAACTCACTTTTCAAACACGGCAATGATTCTTGCCAAATTGAGTATGATACGTACTGGTGCTGCACGCTGTACGGCACACACACACACACACACACACACAGCATGCAGTCAGTATGATACGTACTGACTGCATGCATGCTGTGTGTGTTTGCCATATGCCGCGCCACCGACGCGGCCCGGGTTTTCTGTAAAATTGATGATTTTGGTATTTAAAGTCTGATATGACTAGGAAAATGACATGGAAAATTTTCAACCAAACCAAATAACCCCTATATCAGTAAAAAGCTGAAGTGAAAAGCTTTAATTTGGCGGGTGCGCAAAAATTTTAGCTGACACACATTTTCAAATAACATTGGGTTGAAAAGCACGGAGCCACACGGAGGTCAGAAAAACGAGAATTTTACATACATATTACACACATAATGGGTTGACATCGAGCAAACTAGCTCTTAGACATGTGAAAAATGACATGGATTTTTTTTCTCGAAATGAATGAAAAAATATATCATTAGATTGAGAAAATACTGGGGATTTTATATCTAGTTGCGCACTTAGGATTTTTTGTTGAGGAGCAAAGTTATCGCAGTAGAAAGCGACTTGGCCACGATTTTGTCCCATACGCGTAACGTTATAATGATTGTGAGATTGGGCGGTTTTGACCGGTGATCGCTTAACTGGACCATGAAATTCATATGCACTGTCACTCAATAATTCGTTGAGATCCTCATCAGAGAGTAGAACAAAACTAGGCCGGGTAGCCATGATGAAAATACAGTCCTCGTTTACAATTAATGTAGACCCTACAACGGAATACGCAAAGGTTAAGGCTAGCCAAGCGAAACTGTGCGATGCATGCAGTGATGCGCATGTATGTATGCGCTGGCAGCGCAAAGGGTACGTACGCGCATGCAGTTAAGTACGTGCCCTGGTACGTGCAGTACGCAAGTTCAGTGTGTCCTGGGTTCTATTGCACGGTTGGTTAACCGGTTTTGAGCGTGCAATAGATGCACTATTGCACGGCTGGTTTTGTGTCAGTGTGCAACAGCTGTTTCTTCTGAATATCATGTGACCCACATTCATCCAATCAGGTGTCAAGGATCTACGTATGTGTTGTATAAATCCTTGTATCCCACTCATGGCCATTCAATATTATATAAATATCTCTTACGCTGTAAATAGGTTATTTTCGGCATGTTTATCATATATGTAGTGATCAACGTAGTTTGCTAGGATGGGGAAATTAATTGTATAACTATCTCTTTTACTAAACAGCATGTGGTGCCAAAACATTTGGTTCTGATTGCGAATATGTATGCGGTTCTGAAGGAGTTGAAGACTCTTGCAGTGAAAGGATTTGTCCGTTTGATCAACAGAATTGCAGCTGCCTAGCTGGATACCATGGAGTCTTTTGTAACGAAAGTAACACAACCCAATTTATTATCTTAAAATGATACTGAAGAAATGACTCAGCATATGGATCTTTTAACCAGAAAGGAGACCAATAAAGTTGTCGAATTATAACTATCACTAAGAACATATTGTACAGAAAGAAATGTTTCCACATAGTCATGGTAGTAGTAATAATTATTGAAGGTATATTTCACTTTCATTGAGGACAAATTATTGGAAATTATGTTTTTATTCCATTTAGAATGTGATCATCGAGCAAAATAGTCTGTAATAAAGAAATATGGCCTTAGGATTAATCCTTGCAACATAATTGTTAACATATTTCTCAAAAATGTATGCTTACTTTCGCTGATTTGTTGATTACTTGTTTAATTAATTGCGATGATTAATAATCATTTACTAATAGTTTTTATGTTGTTTCCTAAAGGAAGATAAAAATTGTTATTTTTTTTTTTAATGTACTGGGGAATAATATTCCAATGTTTAGGACCTATGTCTCATTGACTTGGCTTCATGACTTGATTTAATGGACAATAAATGAAATTTGTTTGAAGATTTAGTATTACAATTATTAACTTTATTATATTGAAAGATGTCTAAAAAGGGGTAGGTAATAACTAGTTTTTATATCTATACATGAACGTTGCAATTTATTGCTTATTTATATCAGATATATTATTAAACTAGTATTTCTACTGCTCTTGTGTAAAACATTTATTATCATGGTCTTTAAATCCCAAGAAATTATCCAGTGTGACACCCCAACAGAGTTACTGAATGGAATAAGTTTATTATCAATATAAATGGGAATATCATCAGTATTAATTAAGGTCTAGCTATGTTTGATATTGTATGAGATTTTGTTTTTCGAAAATAAGTGCATTTACTTTTATTAACATTTTAGGGATAACTTATTTGCTTTTAACCAGTCAGATATATTCTCAAGTTCATTATTTAAAACATGGACAGTATTAATCAAATTTTTAGACAAAAAATACACTAGTGTCGTTAGCAAATTGATAAAAGGTTAACATACTAGATGATTTAGAAAGGTCATTTATGTATAAAAGAAAGAGCAAGGGACCCAGTATTGATCCTTGAGGTACCCAAATAGAGACATTTAAGGAAGAAGATAATGTACCGTGAACAAAAGTATGTTGAATTATGTTTGAAAGATAATCCCTAAACCATTCTGATGCGATCCCTCTTATTCCATATTGATACAGTTTGAATAAAAGAAATGAGTGATCCATAGAATCGAATGCCTTAGGCAAGTCTAAGAAAACCCCTATCATATGTTCGTTAGCTTGAAATGATTCTAATATTTTTAATTTTTTTTACTTTTAAAAGAACATGTTCACATGAATAGTTGGGTCGAAATCCATACTGAGTGTCACTTAAAATATTGTTACAATTTAATTTACAATCGATCCACAACTTGCATTACTTTTAAGGTATTTACCAACATTGATTAATTCACTCGCTTGAACGGGTGATAAAAAGAAGGAATTAACAACACTTGTTTTGCAATAAAAATGAAAAGAATGAATAGATTGCGGGATTGAGTCACTAACAGATTTTCCAGTGTTTATGAAATAATCATTGAATTGATATGCTACTTCCATGGGTTCAGTAAGTAATTTTCCATTACATTCAAAAGTTGTAGGAACTTGACTTTTCTTTTTGCCATATAATTCGTTAATTGTTTTCCAGGTTTTTCGTATACTACCTCGATTCGATTGCAGCACGTTTTTATAATATTCTTGACGAGCTTTACGAAGAACATTAATAACTCTATTTCGAACTTTTTAAAATTTTGTCTCATCATTTCTATGTTGACTTAAACGAAATTTTTAAAATAATTTATTTGTTTTTATAATCAATCTCAACATTCTATTAGTGACCCACTGTTTCTTATTTTTTCATCTCTTTTTTATCGATATCAGACGAAAATGTTTATTGTATAATTTTAGGAAAATATTCATAAACAATGTATAAGCTATATCAGCATCCATACACAAAAGTACGTCACTCTAATCAACATTACGCAGTTCAATAAAAAAATCTATTGATCGTTAAGTCATTGATTTTCCTCGAAGTATGTTTCATCTGAATCAGTTCTATAGAAACCTCTCTTATAACAGAATCTTGGTTTCTCTTTTTAAAAAAGCTTGCCCCGATGGGAAGTTTGGCTCTGACTGTCTTCAGGATTGTCACTGTATAGATGGAATGCCATGTAATGTATTCACTGGGAGATGTGAAGAAGGTTGTGAGAATGGGTGGTCAGGAGAGGGATGTCAAGGTAAGTATAATACAAGGGCGTATCAAAAAATTAGAAGACAGTGCGAAGGGGGGGGGTACTTAAGGTGTTCCTCGTCCCGTTAATCATCCACTGTAAAGTTGTATTGGATTTTTGTCTAGGCTCTTAAACTCGGGGGGGGGGGGCGCGCACAACGCCAGATTAGGACAGATAACCCCCTATTTATGTTAGCCCCAATTGACATGATTGAGGAAGTTCCCACCTGGAACAAGGAATGAAAACAATGACCGCTGGTGTTTTTCAATGGGCAATTGTGTTTATGCATAGAAAATTTTCTTTACAATGCTTCTTGCTTGATAAAATCATTTTAATGGAATTAATATGTTATATTCAAACTGATTAACATCATATTGTCGAGTCTGCAACACTATCATCATTGAATATTTGGTAAGAGTAAAGGGTCTGAACTGGCTTAGAGACCCGGTCGGTATTTAATGCCATAATAAATGTATCAAATCTGTCTCTAGTGTGTAAAATCATATGCCTCGACCTTTTCCAATTGTCCGCTTTGATGAAATGATGCATTTAGTTTCGGCGAAGTCCCCGCGCTTGCGCACTTCAGTCTTGCATCTCAACTCATGAATAATTCATGAAATTTGTGGAAACAATTAACGGCCCGGGGCATCCCCATCAGGCTCCACTTTGGGAATAGACGGGGGGGGGGGGGGGGGGGGGGGGGGGGTCTTGTTACTTTCCAAAATCCTCAAAAGATAAGAACCGAACAAAAGATATTAAATTTAGATGATATGTAGTTTCTTTTTAATATTTACAAGCATTCGATATGACATGATATAAAAGAATTTACAAGTTTAAATTATAACTACATTACATGAACTTAATCTAGCAAAAACTTACAATTTCTCAGCTGGGAAACTTGTAATCCACCGAATATGAATGCAAGGTATAAGTCCAGAATGTTCTTGAAGTGTAGAGTAATCCACAATAATAAATTCCAATAGTTAATCCAAATGGTATGGTGTCCAACTGGTAAAAGAAGATTCCAGAAGATCTAGCCGAAGAATGCCCAAGATAATTCAGGAAGTCATCGATGTCAACGATGATGTCGACTGCGATGATAATGATATCGAACACGATGTCCAATACGATGTCAAGAATGATGTCCAAGATTAAGTCCAAGATGAGGTCCAAGACGATCTCCACAGGTTGATATCAATATCATCAATATCAGATGGTGATAACTGAGAATTTACGCAATATATGCTACACGATGTAGTCAGGATATAAATTCTGAAATTTCTGTGGAAGCTCCCAGCTTATATACAATCTCAACCCTTAATTAGAATTTTCCACCTTTTACTACAACATTCATGAAGGTTTGGAACTTTCTCGTTGGTTCTACTAGTCCAGCCTGGCCTCTTTGAGAGGGAAGTTACTATTCCCGAAGCCCAACATAGAGGGAGACATAATACATAGTACAAGACATAGTACAAGACCCCATAGTAGCCGACCCCACAAAGAGTCCAGTCCAATACCTTCCCACCTTGGAAATCCTAGGCATCAATCAAGAGATTCTTGACCCTGATTGGTCAAAGATCCCTGATGGGTTGGAGAGAGGCGGTCCTCTGAACCAATCAGCTGGTTGGCATCATATAAAAAAAAACAACGGGGAATTGGAAAAACAATACGACCAGTGTGTGCTGTGCAAATAAACCAAGGATGCCAACCAGCTGATTGGTATTAGTCTAATTATCCAAACTGTAATATTTAGTTCATGGATGAAATCAAGGGAAAAGCATTTGACTGAATAACAAAAAAACGGATGGTTATTGTTACAATATCATGAAAATATCTTTATTTTGTACAGAATTCGTAAAAACTTTGTATTTGTCATCATCCTTGAGGTAAAGTTGTTTTTGGTGAGAACAATAGTTTTGTACGTGAGACTAGTCGTCCCTGACCAACAACTGTGTTCAGAGGACCGCCTCTCCCCAACCCTCCAGGGATCTTTGACCAATCAGGGTCAAGAATCTCTTGATTGATGCCTAGGATTTCCAAGGTGGGAAAGTATTGTACTGGACTCTTTGTGGGGTTGGCTGCTATGGAGTCTTTTACTATGTCTTGTACTATGTATTATGTCTCCCTCTATGTTGGGCTTCGGGAATAGTAACTTCCCTCTCAAAAAGGCCAGGCGGGACTATGGTTCTACATACTTCTAGTTGTAACAAACAAAAGAAGGGGGATTCCAATGATCTATTTATAGACTCATTACAGTGTAATACACTCTTACTAAGAAGTTCATGCAAAGGTCAGGTAAACAAGTCACAACATGCAATTACATTGTTACTATCATACAGGGGCGGCACTACAGGGGGGGGGGGGGCAGAGGGGGCGACTGCCCCCCTATGATTTTTCAAGTAGTGAAAAAAAAACAAGATGAAAAAAGACGAAAATGAGGAAGAAAAGGGAAGAAAAGGGAAGAAAGAAGAAAGAGGAGTACTAAAAAGAGAGGTCTTAAACATATAACTCTATATTACCCCTGTTACTTAATGGAGAAAAAATATGACGTCATCTTTAGGTCGTCTTGCCCCTCCTATCAAAATACCCTGGCGCCGCCCCTGCTATCATATAATATATCACACATTATGTAATGATCTAGAATGTTCTTCCTCTACTGGATGTGCATTATTTAATCTGTAATTAATGATTCTTTCACTGTTACAGAGTACACTGACTTTTTACATCTGAATAATGATTTCTCTTTACGAAATTTCTATGTTCATAAATACATAAAGAAAACTGGAAAATAACTTCCTTCCTGAAGATTCTTCAATTATATAACAGTCTGGACGAACCCGTAAGTTCGGCAGCCCCTTTAACGTGGTTATACTCTAACACATGAAATACAGTATGTATTACATGTACATAAAATTCACGTCCAAGAAGCTTTGCTCGGCCAAAGTTTCTGTTATTTTTCGCTGACTTGGGGATGACCAGATCGGGCTCGGCATTATTGGAAACATAAAGTGAATATTGTCAGACGAAGCACTGTTTCTTAACCCGAAAATATCAAATCGCGTCAGTTGATATAGAAGTTTTAACTGCGTAGTTCGAGTCCGTGCGAATCGCTGACGAGTGTATGCTTCAAAAGTTTTGTATGTTCCCCGTCGATGAAAAGAACAATCCGGTATCCTGCAAATGTACACCAAAACCAGCCTTGGCTCATAAACTTTGTGTTTACACAGTTTTATGGCTTTCGCCACTGTTGCAATTTAGCTTGCATAAAATAAAGCATGAGCGACGGATTTTGTGGGTTTTTTTCTTCTCTATCCTCCGTAATTATAAAAATATTAACATTTTTGTTATGCGTTTCCATCGCAATGCAGCGACGTTGGGACAGCTATGTGGGGCGCATAGCTGTGTGATTGAGTGAGTGATCGAGTAGCAGGCTGGTAATATTTTCAAGGTAATTTCCTGCATAATATAGGGCTAATATCACTATCATAGCGAATAAAATTGTTTTATTCATGCAATGTATGAACAATGAACAATAGGTTTCAGGGATACTTTTCTTCTTTATATCCCGTAATTATCTTAATTATCTAACATTTTCGTGACGCATTTCGATCACAATGCAGCGATGTTCGGACAAGCTATTATGTGAAAGTACGGGGCAGAAAGCTGTGTGCCATGAGTTGCAGGATAGTAAATATTTTCATGCTACTAGTGGGACATATTATAGGCCTAATATCACGATCATAGCGAATACAATTTTTGTTTTAATTCAAACAATAGGTGAGGGTTATTATTTTTTTAAATATATATCTATCATTCGCTATGCGCTATGATCGTGATATGCCCTAAACTACATGAAAATATTACTAGTGCCAGCTTGCTACTCGATTCACTTATTTATTCAGACAACTGGATATGCACCTCTTACGTATACAGCTTGTCCAAACGTTGCCGCATTGCGATCGAAATGCATCACCAAAATGTTGAAACTTAGATAACTACGGGAGTAAAGAAAAAAATATTCCAGAAACCATGGGCCGTATTCTGAAAACTGTTTTATCTCTAATGTTGTTGTATCTCCACAGTTATTTTTAAAATTGGTATTCTGAAAATTGTTGTAACTTTTGTTGTAACTTTGTTGTAGTAGCTTTGTTCACTCTGCGCATGATCCTAATTTACATATGGCGCTGAAGATAATATCATGAGATAATTGGTATTCTAAATATTATTTCATTTTTGTTGTATCTTATTTTCCATGGTAATGACAAAAAAACTTACACATTGCATGAATGAAAACAAAAATTGTATTCACTATGATAGTGATATTAAGCCTATATCATGACCGAAACCAGGGGCGGCGCTACCGGGGGGGGGGGGCAGGGGGGCGGCCGCCCCCTATCATTTTTCAAGCGAGCAAGAAAAAAAAAGAGGAAGAAGGGGGGGGGGGGGAGAAAGAGAAGTGGAAATGGAGAAGAGAAGGCTAGGCCATGCAATTATGACATAAATGTTATAGTCCTATTTGTTATTTCAAAACTCTCGACGTGCGACGTTGCTATACGCGTCATTTTGCCCCGCCCCCTATTTAAATAACCTGGCGCCGCCCCTGCCATGATCACTCACTCACTCACTCACACAGCTATGCGCCCCGTATGTGTAAATATACACCACCACCTTACTGAGAGAAATTGTGTTCACAAGAATATATTACAGTTGATTTTATTTCGTTTGTTTTTTTGTTTGTTTGTTTGTTTATTTGTTTTGTTTGTTTTGTTTTGTTTTTTTGTTTGTTTTACAGTACCGTCTTTTTGTCCGATGGGTTATTTTGGTGTCATCTGCATAGACCATTGTAATTGTCCAGGCAATGGTCATTGTGACAAGGACTCTGGATTCTGTATTACATCGGAAGGTCACTGCGAAATAGGATTTACTTCTGACTCTGTTGATATGCCTGATAGCTGCAACTCATGTAAGGCCTAGTTTGTATAAGCCGGTTTTGTTGTTGTTTTTTGTTCTTATTTTTTTCTTCAAACTAAATGGAGCAGTTGATTAATTCGCTTCCTAAGTTTATTAGGGAAAATGTGACTCTGGAATTCCATCGACGAGTTTATCTAGTTTCGGAAATTGATTTTATATAATGAAATATCACATTTGTATAGAACAAATTTATGTAGTAAAGTGTTAGAAGAATTACACGTTTAATCTGCATCTCAACCATCAATAGACTTCACTATTGTAACACCAAGATTCTTCACTTCCGTAGACATTATGACAATTAACGACAATAGACTTATCTAGTGTTACCGAATCGTGATCATATGTTTTAATTAATTTGTTATCCAAGTTTTATAGCCGATCAGGTCTCGATTTATTATCAAAGTTTTATAGTTGACCAGGCCTTAATTTCTCACAGACAATTAGAGATTTGTTGTCAGATTGGCTAGGGATGCCCCTTAACCCCCCCCCCCCCCTTCCCTTAAAAAAAACATGAAAAGGGGTTGTGTTCATGACATTAATAGGTTAAATATGAACAGGTTGTATTTTTCCCAAGAGTTTCGTTTCTTCACATAATTAAAAAAAGGATTAAATGAGAGGTCTTATTAGATTTATTTGTTTTGTTTCTAGTTACGGGATGTTTCAATTCGTGCTCCAATACATGTCATTGCAGACATGGGGAAGGCGATTGCAACTCGGTCAACGGTTTTTGTAGTTCAGGTAGATGTCACTCACGCTGGACAGGGGATAACTGCCAAATAGGTATTAATCAAGCATAATTTCTGAATCAGGAACCTTTGAGGAAATCTGAATACAGAGACATGTAGCTGTACTTCACAGCTTTGGTCACGCTTCTGTGAAAACGCCCTAAAGGCAAAACCCAATGTCATAACTTTGATTCAATGATATCGTAACAAATTTCAAATTTTCAGCACCAGAAGGCATGCAACAAACGTTTGATGTCTTTCCTAACATTTCATATGACCAGTGTGCAAAATTTCATGGTTGAGTGAGCATGGGGTGAAAATTGCCAAAACTGCAGTTTTGACATCTTCCCGTGGTAAATTTTATGCGATCAAATTCATGTTTTAGAAAGGTGTTTTCGACTTTTGCAAACAATATCCATTAATTAAAGGTTGAATGAGCACATAATAAAAAGAAATTACAATATTGAAATAATGCAGAAAGTATTGCTTTGATTTTGTGCACTGAAAATCATTTGAATAACATTTTTACATTTTGTTTATGACCGTTGTACCAATGATCCTATGGCCTTTCATTCAAAATTTTACGTACATTTTTTTTTTTAAATAAACACAAATCATCAATGAAAAAATCCCAAGTTTCACTTCTGTTAAATATTGGGTCACACAAATTTTAATTCATTTACTGTATGATAAAATTCAACAGAAATAAAATGAGTCGTGTTGTTGCATTATTGCAAGCAGTGTCGATTGAATTTTATTGAATTTTATCATAAGTGAATGAAATTTGATTTTTTTTTTAAGGTATACAAGAAAAATTGCGCTGACTCAAATTTGACATTTTTTATTGATGATTTGTGTTCATTCTACCGTGAGTTATTGCATGGAATTGTCGACATATCTTCATGAGGTCAACAACAAGCAGGAACCTAATGCCAAAGTTATATCCAATAGCAAGATCAAAGAGGATCCTAAAATTTCTTATATGCATAATTTGCTCATCTCTTGTGCTTACTGAAGCGTACCACATCGGGATTTTTTTTCAAAATATAATCAGACGAACTCCCAAAGAAGACTTGTGATAGTTAACCAAAGGAAGCTATTGAAATTTAGTCCTCATTTTAGTGCTCATTGAAGCGTAAAATTTTGAATTTGGCAATTTTCACCCCTTGCTCAATCAACCGTAAAATTTCGCGAACAAGTCATTTGCTATGTTAGGGAAGACATAAAACGTTTGTTGCATGCCTTCTGATGCTAAAAATTTGACATTTGTTGCGATATCACTGGATCAAAGTTATGACATTGGGCTTGTGAACTTTAAAAAGTTTAAATTTTGCCTTTAGGGCGTGCTCACTAAAACGTGACCAAATGATTTCCCCTAAAGGTATGAAAGGTAGCTGAAAAGTACAGCTACATGTCTCTGTATTCAGATTTCCTCACAGGTTCCTGATTCAAAAATTACAGAGATTTTTTAAAGGGAAAAATCAATTTTTGTTTGTGTTTAAATACAAACTGGGCCTTACATGTACATGATTGAATTTGAAATCGAACAAATGTGTCATCATGGTTTCCTTTTCCCATCTTCTTTACGGATAGATCGCTTTCAAATTACACGTGAAAAGACAAATCCCGGTATCAAGGGTACTGCTAACTTCTCTTGTGCAATCTCCTTCGATCTACCGAGAAACGTTGGATCTGACTGTGTTAAGGCTGCCATAGGGGACTTCTCAAAGGACAACTGGAAAATGGCTGAAAGTCCTCCACAAAACGTTACTTCTCAAATATTTAACTTTACATTCTACATAGAAGATTTTCCTGATGACAGCCCCATTTACTGTTTCATCGGGGACCCTGAAAATAAATCGTCGGATTTCTTCTATGTGAGGCTTGCGGATGCTGGATTTTATGGTTCGTATATTTTATATAATAAAATATGAATAATCTACATGAAGTTAAGATTTTTAACATGACAAGGGTTGGGTGACATTCCTTTTGTAATAAAATTAATTTGTTACCATGGTTACATGATAATGCATATGTGATTATTATAGACCTTATTGTTCGAATAATTATTACCCGTGTTACGGTTTTTCTTTATATTGTTCTTTTGCAAATAAATCGAGTACTGATTCAAAAAATTATCTCTCCATCCGTGCTCTTTTTTAAACACCTAGAGCTGCCATCCTTAGTCACAGTACCTAACTTAGTGGAATCAAGCCATCACTGGGTTTTCATTTCTTGGAATGCATGGAATTCTTCAATCGATCGGGGTGAAGGTCCAATCACAGGGTACAGGGTTTACGTTCACACAGCAGATGGGAACTACACCCACAGCCCTATCATTCTATCTGATGGATCCTTGGACAATGGGTCTGTTAGAAAAAGGAGGGAAGTGACAAGTGAAGACATGAATACACTGGAACACAACATAACTGAACTTGAAGATGGGACAAATTACTGCATTCAAATCGCAGTGATTCGTGAAGGTCCAAAGGGAGAAGGAGAAAGAAGTCCTGCTTTAAGTGTGAAGACTGAGGAGTTTGAGGAGTTTTGTGAGTTCTTCACCTTCTTTAAAACGTTGTCTAAAATGATTGACACTTCACTAATGTTTCTAATATACTCTAAAATACACTTCTATTTTTTCTAATAAACTGGTATAATGCAAGTAATGAGTATCTGAAGTGTATATAACTTAAAAATAGGTATCTAGAACCTCGATATGGCACTTTGAAATGTATCAAATTACATAAAAGTGGCTAATCTAGGGGAGTGATTTATGAGGTGTATTGATTTGAGATCGTAACCTACGTCCTTGCTTTCATCCAGGGTTTTTAGTATAAAGTGATCAGTGATCAGGCTCGGTACCCAGTATTTTATTATTTTGTTTTGATCTCTTTCGATAACGATTCAGCTATGAAATGTGAAATTCGGGGAAATGAAAGTTAAGGTGCATGGCAAGGCGTGAAGGTCTGCACTTTTCCGTTGAATGTTTCAAATTATCTCTCAGATCCCCGAGAGCCAGGGGCGGCGCCAGGGTATTTTGATAGGAGGGGCAAGACGACCTAAAGATGACGTCATATTTTTTCTCCATTAAATAACAGGGGTAATATAGAGTTATATGTTTAAGACCTCTCTTTTTAATACTCCCCTTTCTTCTTTCTTCCCTTTTCTTCCTCCTTTTCTTCTGTTTTCTTCTTTTTTTTCACAACTTGAAAAATCATAGGGGGGCGGTCGCCCCCTCTGCCCCCCCCCGTAACGCCGCCCCTGCCGAGAGCTGAAATAGGTCTCGTGCGGCTTTCCAGGCACATCTTCTCCTGTTGGCATGATTGGTTATTAAATGATGGATTAGCCACATCCTTTATTATAATCCTTTGGCTGGCGAATATTTTCTGTAAAAAAAATTCACAAATGTATAATTTCAGTCATTTTATGATCATCGAGATTATCACTAAATGTACTTATTTGGCTAAATGTCTATTTTGGTTGCATTATTGCAAGTGACAGTTGCGAATGATGAAAGAAAAGGAGGATTAGCAGGTCCCATTGCTGGAGGAGCTGGAGGAGGATTGTTGGTCATTCTTTGTCTTGTCATTATCATCCTGCTGTTACGAAGAAAAAGGTAGGGGCAAAAAGATGTAAAGTATTTGTAG